>VXAB01013901.1:19020-89998 GCA_013399175.1 Odontophorus gujanensis
TGAATGTATATCTCTTAATTTCACCATACCCATTTTTTTTTTTTTTTTTCTGGAAGATATTATTGCACTGAGACTTCTCAATCTTCTTTTGGTTATTCTAAGCAAATTGAAAATTCTCAATTTTTTTAGTGGTTTCAAATAACTTGTGTAGTTGTTCTATCATTCATCATGATTTCCTGACACTTATCTAGCATACAGACACCTGACCCACACATTTTACACCTGTCTCAGACAAGCAAACTGATTGATCTTGCGTAATTCATTTTTCTGTTCCAATGTATACGCAAGTGTCAAGTTTTTATAACATCATCACACTAGGAACTTATTCAGCTACTTGTTTTCTCTATTCAGATTGTTGATTTCTATGATACTTTCACATATTTAGTATAGTTCTCATGACTTTCTTGTGGTATATTTCTACTTTTTCTGTCTAAAATCCTCTAAAGAAATCTCCCGTATCTGACAGTGTTTACCCACTGAAAATTGCTTCATGAGATCTGTCAGTTATTAATACTTGAACCAGTTAACAGGAGCTTTATCAGTATTCTTACATTTATACATCAGCTGAGGAACACTCACCACCCAAGAAATGAATTTTTTTACAAAGCTTCCCAACTAGCCAAATACACTCTTTTTCTTTACTTTGTAACTGATTTCTATAATGTGTGAAAAATAATAATCACTAGGTCATCTCTGCTTTAGTGGTCCTATAGAGTTCAACATTTCAAATTATCTGAGGCTCTTGACTTTGAAATCAGCTCCTACTTTTATCAGCCATGTTCTTAAAATACTTTCATGTTTCTACAGGAGAAATCAATAATTTATTTGTTTTTCCAAATTTTCTTAGGCACTTTTGTTTCCTCTTGTTTCAGTCCTTTACAAATCTAGATTAAAAATATATAAATCCATATTTCAAATATTTTATTCATTAATATAATTTTGAAAGAAGCTAATCATTTTCACTTGTCTATGAGTTCAACATTTTGCTTTCTATTTTTTTCTTAATTCATTTTCTGACATGCTTCTAGAATTGCCCTACTGAGGGAAGATATGTCCTCCTATCATTCCAGCTTTTGATGCAGTTTCAAATGACTCCATACGAAAAATCAATAAAACTGTAATAGTAACTAGTATTCTACACACTGAGTTTTGTAAAATTAAACGTATTTTCAGTAACATAGGCATTCTTAGCACCTCACAGTCTTTTGAAAGCTGCAAAATAGTATCTCCTTTTGATAGAACAGAAATAGTAATATCAAATGGTGAACTAGTTTGAATCTTTGGAACTATACGTTATCAGTTAAACTACAGGAAAAATACTATGTATTTTTTCAATATGTTGTGTTTCTATTAAATTATATGATTATAGTCACCTTAAAAATTCAGAATCCCTCCTACTTGTGTATCAGAAAACATCTATCTTACAACTTCTATGGTGCGCTTCATGTTTTATAAAGATAGATGTTTATTCAATGCCTACAGAGTCAACAAAGTTTCAGTGTTCTACATTGTTACCCAGTATTTTTTCCCATAATTTTCAAACATCTAACAAAACTTTTATAGAAAGTATAGCAAAACTTTGAATGGGAAGTTAGTCAGAAGAATCTGTATTGATATGCTTTCGAAGCTTGTTAAATCAACAGTTTTGAAAATGCTGTTACTGAAACAGTCTTAATAATATTTATGATTCCATTTCCCAGTACTGCCACGGCTAATTGAAGAGCAGACTGTAGTAAATTAATATTCTAGGATGATGTTCAGCTGTTCTCTTCACTTTCAAAGAGTTCACAGCTCATTTTAATTCAGTGGGGTTAAATATGTGGTCTTTTACCCAACTATATTTTCAGTTGTTCATAGATCATTGAGAAGTAAATCCAAATGAATCCTGAAGTTACTGCAGTTAACCTCTCTCTGATGGCATGTAAACATGCTGATGAGTCATGAAATACTTCATGTTTACATCATGAAAGATTTTTAGTGTAAACTAAAAGAATAAATTCTGGGTCTGTATATGACAGGTGCCAGCTCAGTGGGCAGCTCCTACTTGCTTTCACTGCTCCTCTGTTCCCTCTTCTCAGGGCCTAGCAGCTCCAGACCCATGGTTCCAGTGGGACATGCAACTGCACAGATGCCTCACCTTCAGACCCAGCCCTGAACATCCACTCAACACTCAGAACTGCCAAGAAACCCCACTGCTACCTCCAGATCTTGCCTGCCACCTCAGGAAGGTCAGTCCCCATGCCATCATGAACCCTACCTAATGACATGCCATTCTATGTATTTAACAAGTTACACATAGGAAGCAACTTTTGCTTTACAATCAAATGTAGTTCAGTGCACAGACTAGTTTTTCTGCAGCCCTTATTAAAAAAAGAAAAACATGTTCCGTTGATCTGCAGTAAACATTCTGAAATAAAGAAACACAAACACAATATTCCAATATTTCTGTGGGTAGCATTAGTTCGGTGACGTATGCACAATCAACAGCATTCTAAAAATATGAATAATTCAGTATCTACCACTGAATTCTTTTGAAAACATCTTGTGTTAAATGTGCCTTGCTTAAATGGATTCACTATTCAGATTTTTATTTTAAAAATCTTAATGCGTTGATCCAATGTCACTAAAATTGTGTTTTAACAGCCTCTACTCACTAGTTTAAGATCATATTTTTTCTTACACTGTTTCTACACATACCTGTATTTAGTCTCTTAATCTGTACTTTTTATATTATTTTCCAAACGCACATCTACCTTTTTTTCTTGTTATGAACTTCCATAAGCATAATTTCTGATGCCAGTCTACAAAAATCTACTTAATATTTTGTCCAGAACTAAGTTGATCTTATTGAGTATCTTCCTCTACAGTTAGCAAACAGTGCCTTATTTAAGTTATCTCTGATTAAGTCAGTTTTATACTCTGAATCCCAGAATTTACATTCAAGAAAGGGAATTCAAGGACTTTCTGGTGAGCTAGGAAAAAAGTGAAGATATTCCTGAGTGATCCAGTTCACATTAGACACTGAACTATTTCTGCCATATCCCATATATTTCTTCCATAGGGAAGCACAAAGATACTGAAATGATTCTCCATCTCCATTGCTCATGCTGTTTCTTTGAGAAAAGCATTTAAAAAACTCATTCAAGACCATAGATCTTTCCTGAACAGACCACAAAGTGCTATGAATAAAAAATGCTTGTGATAGAAATGGACTGGCTGCCTAAAGCATGAAATGAATGCTTGATCTACTCTTTTCATAGCACAAAAACAAAGGTTGAAATCCTACTCCACTGAAATCAATGGCAAAACTCTCATTTTAATTTAACAGAGTTTTTTACCTGAAAGACCTGCAAGAAGCAAAGAATTATGTGTTTAGGTTCTTTTTTGGGCACTATAAAAATATAGCCAATAAATTTCCAGCAAAGTTTTTTTGTATAATACCTTGCTGCAGTGTTAGTACTTGTTGAATTTCAGAAGATGGGAGTCTGTAGACTTTGCAGTTCTACAGGTGTTGTATAGCCATACAAGTTTTAAAGATTTTAAAAGATTTTAAAGTATTCAAACTCATCTTCATCCTGAGGAACTTCACTCACTTATTCAAGCAATAATCACAAGTTCCTTGAAGTAAAAACACCATGCTTCTCTCTCCTTTTTTTTACAGATTCCCACATAAGTCTCAATTCTCATTTCAGCTTCAGACTTTTAGCGCTCCATGTGACTTCAGCTCCAAGATCTTCCTCTTTATCTACATGAAGAAAGCTGATCAGGATATCAGTCTTTTCCTGTTCCAGAACCAGGAAGAAACAGTTCTTCAAATCTTTTGCTTTCATTAACTTCTGTAGCTCCAGTATGTCCTGAGGGAATCTAAAAATAAAACACTATTAAAAGAATGTGAGTACTTCAGCAATTATGGAATTCTTTCCCAGAAAGAAGATGCCAGGTGGACACCATTAAGAAGCAACACCTTTGACATAGCCAGACGTGTAAACGCGGATGGAGGGGATATGTGGAAACCAATGATCTCTATAAACATTTCTCATTTTCTGTTTCAGAATTTCTTTTAAGTCTGCAACATACACAGAGACTTTTTTCAGTTTATCATTTGTCCTTAAAGCATATATTCATGTTTTATGTTCTATATTTGATGCTTTTGTCTCCTTAATACCTTTCTTTGAACAGCAGAACAGTCAAATATATTCATACTTATCTTCTTTATCTTCCTTCATCTGCTTGATTGAACTTTGTCTACATACTAGCCATTAGATGATTTATCTTTTTGTTAATTTATTGAAGAGAAATGATAGAATTTTAAACTGCAGTGTTATTCATTGCATCTCAAAAAGTGAAAATTAATAGTTTATAATAAAAGAACAACTTGACAGCAGAATAAACAATTTATACTGCCATTTCTGTTGTAATTATTCAAATTAATTCACTTGGTCTTTTAATTGGATTTGTTTAGTGTTGTTCTTTTATCTTTTATGAAGAACATAAGACATTTGTTGAGTGATAATTTATTAATGCAATGCACTGTAAATGCACATATACTAAAGGTAAAAGTAGCATTGAACTAGCATCACATACTGCTATTTTAGTGAAATCCATCTGGATTACATACATTTAAAAGCTCTTTTTTGTTAAAGCTCGTGTATCATTGTTTCTGCAAGTAATTGAGTAATTAAAATAAAAATGTTCCCACTTACTGAAGTACACAATAAAAAATAAATCTAAGTGAAAAATACACCTGAAACTTACAGTAAACCTTCTTTTCTGTGAAGTCAATAAGCTACTCTGTTTATACTGTTTTTTAGTTCACTAATGTATGTTCATAATACACATTCTAGGTCTTCTTCATATTATTTTGAACATCAGAAACGTAGCAAGAGTAGGATTTAGACTGTTGTCACACCCTAAAGCTAAAGCAAACAGTGCTTATGTTCTAATTTTTAGAAATAATGTGACTCCATCTTTTATTCTAGAAAGTTGATGTCTGGGAGAAGTATGCAATGTATATCAGCAAAGGACAGTCAAGGGCAGGCTACTTCTTAGAGCAGAAGGATAAAGCTGCCACTGTTAGTATTTTACTTTTAGATTCAGAGACTTGAATTGTAGAGTCTCATAAAATGCAAGTGGTAAGTGTCTCTGGCCTGCACTGACTGAGGAGGTAAATCAATGAAGGAAAATACTGAGTCGAATCCATTTTGCTACAAATAAACTGGCAAAATATGCTACTAACCACTTTATATATAGATATATAGATATGTGGATGAAAATAAGAGAGAGAAATATATGAATACTTGATTTGTCCCATCAACGGTATCACTATCCTTCAAGTATCTTTTGTCCTTTCCTGTGAAATGCAGGGGAATGGAAGGGAATTATAGAAATTTCATATCTAGCTTGCTTTTGTCCCAGCGTTATTTGAGCATTCCTGGGGATTTGAAGGCTTTCAAATTCTCCCACAGGTCCTTCTTCTGGATTAGGGACAGCATGAGATGAGTTTTGCATCAACCTCGAAATGAAAAAACAAACTCTCAAATAAAGGAAATTTTATTCAGGAAGTGAACATCAGGAGTCTGGGATCGTGCACCTAATTATTTGTTACCATGGATACCTCAGCCAAGACCTCTTTGCCTCATTCAGTTTACCTACTAAAGGAAAAAATCCTGTTGTCTTTCACACTTACCGATAAATGTTTAGTTCTTATGTGATACAAGTACTAGAGAGCAAAAATTTTCCTAAGTGAGGCATTGCCAGGACAATTTATTCTATTTTAGCTCTGCATAGTTGGAAAATTGATAATGGTATTCAAGATAATTAAACTATCCTGCCTCAAATACTGTTGTTGGTCTTGTGGAGAAAAACATTTTCAAAAGGTGCAATCCAAAAAGAGCCATTTCGTTTTTCATTGTCTTTTTAATTAACCTCTTCATTTCAAAAACGAACAAAGAAAAAGAAACACACAAACAAACAAACAAAAAAAAAAGACAAGAAAACACGAACAAAAAAACACAACGTCCTAAACTTTGTAAAACTATTTTCAGATCAAAAATATGATCAGAGATGGCTATTTAGCTTTGAGGTTATCTACAGGCGATCAATACGGAAGAACATCCTTTAGTGATTTGAGTACAGACTCATCTCCCCTGAACTAGTCCAGCCAAAAAGCATTTAGTCAGCTGCCTTTCACTTGCAAATAAACACCCTAAGGCCAGACAAACCCTTTCTTCTTTACGTCTCATTGACAGTACTTCAGATGGTAGGCACTCATCCTGAATGACCTGTTTCCCCTTGTTCTTGATCTGGGCAGCTGAATAGTCCGAAACTTAAGATGCTCCTATATGACACCCATAAGAGGTCCTTCGTTCCTCTACAACTCGTAATCTATCAAGATTTCCACAGTTCTCCTTTTCAAAGGGAAGTTGATTGTAGTCTAATATGAGGAATAGAAAACATTTGGTCACTTAAGTAGTGGCAGCGAGATAAGGTATTTCCCAGATTTAGGTGATAAGATTCCTAAACACACTTCTTTTCTGATTATTCCTTTTACTTCTGACTTCTTCCAGAGGTAAATATCACTCCGCTAAATGTTAATCTTATTTGTTGACTAAATATGAAGCTTAATGAGAGTTCTCCAGAAAGAGAAACTAAACGGAGAAACTAAATGAACATGACTCTTCAGCTTCGCATGCTTTGAGGTAACAACTACGTGCATCTCTCAAAGTGCCCAGGGCAACCATTTGTACTTGAGACAACAATAAGTGTAAGTCTAGGTAACTCTTGCAGTCAAAGTCATTAACGTCTCACTCTTCAAAGCTGTAAGCAAAAAATAATTCATTTCTTGATACCTTTTAACTGCTTTTGAGTACCCAATCAAATTCAACTATAGTAACAGAGAGAATCTTATCCCTGGGATAAGATGACCCTGACAGGGTCATCATCCAGCAGATTAAATTAGAAAAAATACATCCTAGCAGCACACAGTAAAAACACTTGAATATCAATTCAGAATTAGGTAGGATAATGCAAACTTTCTTAGTTTCTGGGAGAACCATCTGTCACACATCCCTTCTGGCAACATAGTCTATCTGACAGAATAACATGCATGAGATCTCTAGGATCTGCAGTCAGTAAAGTTAAAGTGTAGGTATAAGTTCACTCCACTCTAGGATGAGGAAAGTCCTACTCTGCAACACTGATGAGTATTTTCCCTCATTCTCATGCTTCCTTACCCGACATCTCTGCAGCAGACCACTGTTGCAATGAAGAAAAAACAAACCATCAGAACCTCCAGTCTTTCTGACCAACCTTGATTTTTTTTTTATTTTTTATTTTTTTGTATGACCACCTACTTACTCTGAAACAGACCTCTCTGTAAATTTCCTAGAAGCTAAGTCTTCCACTTATTTTTCCCACTTTCCCTCACAATTTTTTTGAAAATTTACATTCAATCATTCTAACATACATTCAAGTGCAAATTCTACATCCACAAGATGTACAGTAGTGACTACAAGAGTTGAATGCTTGGCATAGAGTACATCAAAGTTCTACTGAAAATTTTGGGTGAACTGAAGGAAAACGATAACTTTGCATGAGAGAAATACAGAGCTGAAGAAAAGAAAGTGTAAGAAAGATGTGACTAGAATATCAAATGTCTGCTGTGAAGATAAGACAAAAAATAAATTAGTGACCTTAAAACTAGATGTTTATAGACTTGATTAATGGGGAAATGTTTGGAGGTAATGAGTTTCATGAAACTTCTGTCTGAATGTGAAAAAGTTGTACTTCATAATAAATATTAGCACAGATACTTCTTATAACAACAGACACCTGACTTCTAGCAGATTGCTCACTGCTAGAAATATGGATTCTTTGTTAGCTATCATGTAAACAGTGTTCTATAGATTCAAAAGGATTCCCGTAATAGTCAAAACCTCTTTGAAATATCAGTATGTATTCATGAAGAAGAAATAAAAAACAAAATGTGTGCAACAGGAGCTTAATGATCTGCAGATAGTGAGTAGTTTTGCTTTCTTTGAACTTTGCACACAGTTTAACAAGGAATGATGAAATAGATGTGGTAATATTGTCTTTTCTTTCTCTTTTTTAATAAAATCTAATGAAAACAGACTACTAAAAAACAAAACAAAAAACAACAACAACAAAAAAAAAAAACAAGAAGTATATGAGTTACCATAAAAGCCTTCTTTCCATCTTTCTTTAAACAAAAGAATAGGTTAAGCTCTGTTCAGGCCTGTTTCATGAAGTTGGGGGAAATAAAACCAAAACATTCCTAGATGTTCTTCTTGAGAGAAGAGGTTACACTTGATGCTTTTGAAAGGGGAGGATGTGCAGTGTTTAAGTACATCTCAGAAGTCCCAAAAGGTCAAGGAGATCAACAGATCCCCATGCCTGTCTCTCCAGGTATTTCAAAATCTGGAGCTGGCTATCCCTCTCTGCTTACTAGCTTTATTGTTCCTCAAAACAACCAGATAGCATAATCTGTAACTGCTTATTATTGATCATTTTATTAGTAAGTGTATTAATTTTTATTTTCTATTTATTATTTTAAAACTGCACAACTGCATCTGTATTGCTACCTCCAAAAAATAAATGAATAAATCACTATGGCTCCTCTGGGTAACATGCTTAGACCAAAGTACATGTTAATAAACATATTCTTAAGCATATGTTAATTAGATTCTGTACGTTGAATGAGAGTCCAGCTACCTCAATTTTACAGCCACTTCCTATGCGAGGAATTATTCCTTAGAAGGTGTCTGGAAGCTGAGATTGTGAAAATAGTCCATAAAGAATATTTTTAAAACCTGTTATTAGAACTATTATGTATTTAAGAATACTTTTTCTGTCTTATTCTGTATATATGTGCAGCAGTACTTATGGAGGGATAAATGCTGCAATGCAAGCTGTTTTCCAGCTTTATGGTACATTGCTCCTCTTATGATTTTCTGCCCACAGTGTTGTATTAAAAAGCTCCATCTCTGGTGGAAAATTTAGAAGATGCACACCCATTCCAATTTTGCTGCCTGCTGTATCAAGTAGAGTAATTTAATTGTATTATATAACTATTTAACAGAAGCACCAAAATTATGACACTGGCGTAGACTCTTCATACGTAAATGCACTTTTAGTAACATCCATATTATATTTGTTTATCACAAACCCATGAGAAAATGGATAGTTTATGTATTGGCAAGATTTCCACACTGAAACACACATTTTGCCATTTTGTCCTTAATGACATTACTAAAAAATCTGGACATCATTCAACTTTTTAGAAGAGTAATAATTGCAGTTTTTTTCAGTTCTAATTATTTCACCAGTAGTGCATATTTCATTACTTTTTTTTAACTATTAAACAGGAGTTACACTCAAATTCACTAAATCCTTTTAGCCTATAGAACTGAAATGAACAGATGTGTTTGCTGTGTGAAAATAAATACTTTCAGACTTTTATGTGAACAATATTCAATAAAAAATCAATAATATATAGCCAGTGTAATACTTTCTCACTTTTAACTGTTAATCTACTCTGTGCTATGAATCTTATCTTGACTATCTTTTAATTTGACACTGACACACATCACTGCAGCATGAGAGAATGGCTAAATATCACTTGTCTCCTATAGCAGACCAACCTCCAGTGATAATGATGTAACTGAGTGTTACTTCTCAAAAACAGGTTTCATCCAGATGGTAGTGCAAGAACATAACTAGGTTCTCACAAGAGATAAGAATTGACAGCACACTATCTTTCACATTTTAAATTTTGAAGTTCTAGTTAGTGATACTAGCATCACTGTCATCATTAAAATGCTGCTTCTTTACAAGATAAGTTTTCAAAATATGCACTTTCTGTTCACAGTTATAATCTAAATAGTTATAGAACTAATATAATGAGTGTTGTCAATTTAAAAACATTCGGATGAGAAAAATATACTACTTCCCAGTTGTAAATACTCAAGAAAAGTCAACATACATACATCAATTTTTTACCAGTAGAGAATTGTGACTGATACCATCAAGGTGCTATAGACTAACCAGTACAAGATTGCACTTTTCACATCTCTAATCAAATATCTCTTCCAGACTATATCATCATACAAATGGAGCTGTGAACAGGTTAACACATAATTAAGTGATAATTTTAGTCTTCTAATAGTCACCTAGAAAACCAAGCAAAATAATCTAGGGCAGTGTAATTTTTTCATTTACAAAACAAAGTCACTGTTTGTGTAACAAAGCGAAGTTTGCATATATCGCAGCAACAGAGAGAAGCAACTGCTGAAGGGTGAATTCTACGTGCTGGGAAGAATTTTTCCTTGGAAAATATTTTCTAGGTGATCTACAGTGCTTTCATAGCAAAGCAGAGCAAAATAGAAATGGCAAATGATTGATTAGATTACCAAAGAAAGCTTCTTGAAAAATACTAGGAGAGGAGATGGTCGTGAAGATAAAATGAGAAACTTAAACAAAATTAAAAGGATATGTTAAAAATTAGGAGAAAATACATCATTAGCAATAAAAAATTACACTCTCCTTCAGTATAAGATCTGAGAGAAAGAGCAAGAAGGGAAGTTATCACTATTTCCAGATACTGAGAATGCGATCATGACCTAAAAAAATCAGATCTTATAGATCTACTCCGTATCTATTATTCATAATTTGTTCTCTAGAAATCAAACAGTTAGTAGATGATTTATCTAGAGCAACTTGAATCTGGCTGACTAAAACCTATAATAATTCCTTTGGAAGTTAAACATTCGATTCTTAAATTATCCCTGTTGTCACTCGCTAATGTGCACAGTCATCTGTTTCTTCAGTAAGTCTGAGTAATACGTAAGAACCACTTTATAGAAGGTGGATAACTCAGTTTCTTTTGAGTTTTTAATTAAAAAAGTTAAAGATTTTGTGTTCCCCGCAAACTAATTTTGAAAAATTCAAAATGCATACAGTCAAGGGCTGCCACTGACAAGGAGGCAAGATCAGGCTCTTGCCTATAAACCTCTTCTCCTGCAAACCTCCCCTGCAACCTTCCCCAGCTCTTTATCATTGGGTTGTCCCAGTTACAAGAGCACAGCTTGACCATTAACTCTATGTCTTCCCTGAGAGCAAGAAGTTTTTCTGAGTTTTATCAGAGGAATATTGCCAACGTCACTCAGCTTCTTTGGTGTAGACACACCTGCACTGCCAGTTGGAAAAAAACAAGCGATCTTTCGTCTAGCCACAGGTTCACTGTAGTGTTTGTTGCTGCCCAGAGCTCTGCAACAACTACTCACATCCCAAGGCCTGTGAGTGAGGTCAATAACTATAATACAGCCATACCAACTATGATTTGCCAAGTCATGGCCCCACTTCTACCACCTCATTACTTCTGTATTAAGTTCCTTACAGTTCTAAAATATACTTCTGCCATAGACACAACTCCCCCTCACCAAAACTCCCAGCTGCTTGCTGGGAGGGTGGTGGGAAGCACCTTCTCTCACAGGATCATCCTATCAAATGGCGCTCAGAAAAGGAGGTACCCTTTGAGTGTATCAGTACCTTATAGCACTTAAAATCAACAGCCCTTAAAGATAACCTCAGGAAGCACATGGGCCCATTTACCCTTCCACTTCCTTCACAGAGCCATTTTACACTTCATTAAAAATAAATAAAAAATCATGGAACCATGGGGAGAGAAAGTGTAGAAGAATACCAACATAGGAAGGCAGTAAGAGGGCAATTAGGACAGCCAAAGGTCATGCCAAAACCTGGCTGCCAGTGAAGACAGGCAAAAAAGTATCATTTAGGACCTCAACCTTCTCCATATGTCATAGCCAGTGATTTCTTGTTTACAAAAGGAGGGACACTCTCTTTGGCCCGCCTCTTCTGGCCAGTGTGCCTATAGAATCCCTTCTTGTTTTTAACATCACTCATTAAGTTCAGTTCCATCTGCGCCTTGGCTTTCCTAATCCCCTCTCTGCAAGTCCAGACAGCATCCTTGTATTCTCCCCAGGTGACACACCCTTGTTTCCACAGCTGGTAATAACTCTGCATATGTTTTTTCACCAATTTGTTCACTTCTGCTGTAAGCATAATTTTCAGACCCAATGGGAAAGAATTCACCTTTTTATCTTCCTTGTTTGAACTTTGTCCACAGAATTATGCTTTGATAGATGAGGCCTTGATGTGTTTGCTGTCATTTACTATTTTCTTAAAAAGAAATATCACAGAAAGAATAAAAGATGAGAGCCCCCAAACTGTTGTGTGATGTACTAATGAAAAATACCACCTCCATCACATGTTAAACCATCAGATGATATCTTTCAAGATATACACTGAAATACTGGAATACATCTTCAAGTTTACTCTAAAAAAAGTAGGCTGTCCTGACCTTATTGTACAGGTAAGTTGTCATCAAGTTAGCTTTAGATTCTAAACACTCAAAGATATATTCTAATATATGCAGTAAATTAAAAGTATTTGGATTTATTAAATAAAACCAGGAAGAAAACATAAGGAACCTAAGCTATCTACCATTTTCAATCACAAAGTTAATTTTTATTCTCTCAGTCTGGCATACTCAGTTTGGCACTGCTACCATTGGAACAATCAGGCAACCACTGGGACTGCCTTGGAAAGCCTGACTTTCCCTCCTGCTTCTACGTCTTCCATGATGACAGCATCAGCTTTTGCAACCATGCAGTGAGCTGAACTGGGATGAAGATCCCTGAAAACTTCTTCAGATCAAATCAACTGACTAATCTGCCAGGTAACAAAAAGACATCACTGAGACAGCAATAATAGAACCAAGGACAGCAGGTAAGACCACCCATTTTGGTCAGTATTTATTCTTCCCTGGTAGGTGTATGAACATCACACTGTCATAGTAAGCAAAGGGAACACCAGAGAATGAGCTGTTGTGATGAGGAATTACTTAAATTATATAAAATGGGATGAAGCAACTCCAGATTTGGAGGTCAAGATGCTCAAGTAATCAGAAGAGTCAATGCAGTTCTTTCCAAAGAAGTGGAGTGTTTCATAATAACTAATCTTCAGGTTAAATTTTCGTTACTCTGATCTGCCAGTCTAAGCTACACAAGACATAAATTTTAGAGGAGTTATAAGTAAATTGAAGTAAATCACTAGTTATCAATTTGTACATATCTAGCAGATGGCTGCACAATTGTTTTAATCTGGATTTGTTATTATTTACTTATTTTTGTTATAATGACAGCTTTATCTGTAAAAATGCAAAATATTTTGAACAAGTATATTTTTATAATCTGGATTTGCAAAACACTACATATTCTTTGGCATTTGAAACGTTTTTTGAACCTGTAACTTTGATGCAAAAGAATGAAAATGCATTACAATATATTGACATCTTCTGAATAGTGAATATCTTCTCCTCGCTACAGATAGTATTGCTGATTTTGGACTCTGTAAAACTCAGAAAGTTAAATAAGTCATCATCAAATGCTGTTATTTTATTAGTCCTGCAACTCAAGAATAATTTGACTTTAAAAGAATTGTTCAATGTGGAAAATTATCAAGTCATAGATTAATAGCCTCCTGAGACTGTAATATGAACTAGTAACATCCTTGCTGCATCAAATCTTCGTGAGATGTTCTGATTTTATATAAGCAGTTTTTATGACTGGTTAAAATAAATAAACAATAGTCAAGGTTGATACAAGATAAAATAAAAATATCAATTAAAAAACGAGAACTGTTATATTTGAATTTTCTTAAACTTTAGTTAACAGTAATTATGAGCATCTGACATAAATTATGCATGCAACATCATATAGGAAAGTTTATTTGAAACTACAATATGTAAGATTGCACACAGAAATAGCACAGAAATGCCTCTCTTGAGGAATAAACTTTATATATGCTGCCTTCTGGCTACAAGGCAAAAGACATACACTATAAGAACAATTCAATTTTGTTGTCCAAAAACTAATGCTACTTAGTTTTCTCTGATGAGGTAAAAAAGAAAACAGAATATAACAGTTAAATTCAGCAATAATGATTATAAATAGATATTCAGCTAAGTGATTAGCCTAGTGGTTAAATTGAAGCAGAACGGTGATGTAGAAGAACCTTCTGGAGTAGAAGTGGTTGTTAAAATACTTCCTTATTTGTTTGTTTCATTTTTATTCGTACTTGTTATTAAGGAAAGATATGACTTACTGTGGTATTAAAATTCAGAAAGTTTGTCACAGTGAGTACTTTTCTCAGAAGTGTAATCAACTGCACTACTGTGCACCAGAAGATACAGAAAATGAGTTCAAGTTCAGTAGTACCTAGAAAATGAGAGTAACAAGAGTGTGATTTTCTCCATATGCTTTCTAGTGATGCAGTGAGCAACAGACACCCTCAGTATCTCATCTTGTAAGGGTAACTTTCGCAATCCCCTTCTACCATAGAAAATTCCTAAAAAATTAGATTGGGGCTGATGGTCTTAGCACTAAATTTCCATGGTAACAGTGGAATTTCAATGTTTCCTTGAAAAGGAAAAATCAGCTAAGTACTACTAAGAAATGGATTAATGAATTTACTATAGTCAATAACAAGGCAATGAGTGATACAAGAGTTTGTTAATATTCTGAGTAATACAGAACAGTTTTTATTTTTACGCATAATACTATTATCGGGATGGCTTTTTCAACTTTCATCATGAAGCATAATCAACAGGAAAGAAATATAAAATACATTCAACATTTAACATCAAATGTTATACAAGTCTTTGTAAAAAAAGACATGCACGCTAATTCAAGGCACATTAGCGTTTCAATTCAGGAGATGGTAATACAACTACAAACCATTTTTGTGGGATATCTACAAACAGTCAGAGTAAGCCCAGGGTGAAAACACAGAATGCAAAATCTCTAACAAGCAGTAGCTCAAGGAAACTGAGTTCTGTGCACTAGTCAGTTTTGTGAGCTCTCCTGGCAACAACAGCTAGCAAAGACAATATTTACAGAACATCAGCTCCTTCGAATGGATACAAGCACAACTCCAATAAATACACAAGCTCTATAAATATTAAAAGCCATTAAGTGGAGAAACAAAGATGCTAGTGCAGTAATAAAATCAAAAAATCATACGGAAAATGAAATAAGATATTGAATAGAGCAAGCATCAAAATCTGGTAAACTGATGAAAATGGAACTATGGACAAAGAATAATAGAAAAAACACAAGCTGAAAATAAATACTTAGAACAAATGAAAGCGCTAAAAGGTTAAAAAATGAAAAAAAAAAGCATTTCTAAAAATGGTAATACATTTTTATGTTGTCATGAGGACAGAGAATTTGTTTTTCATTTTGTTAACATCAGGCAAAAGGTAAGAATGAGCTTAGCATGTAAAGGACACATATTGAAACAAAAAATACTGCCTTTTGAAATTTCTGTGACCATAATAGCTTTGATGATTTTTTTAAAGTTATTCTTGGAAGTAAAATTTTGCACCATGAAACACTGACCCAGCATGTGTTTCACCCTCTGTATCTCCTGTCTGAATTGCAGGCAGCTGTGCTGAAAGAAAACAGACTTCACAAGACTTCATGGAAAGCAAAGAGCTGAACAAGGTAAGACCTTTCTCAATACTATTCCTTTATCTTATCAGTAAGTGACAATTCTTTAGTGGGGGTAGTATGCACTTTCTGAGGTTGTAGAGGGGAAGGCATATTCTTTCCCACTACATCTTCATATTTGACTTTCATTAAGAGTTTTTTCCTTCCCTAGTGGTTATATACTTGCAATTCTACATCTGACATTTAACACAGACCACAGAAGTTAGACAATATGTTTTGTCCAGTCTGCCCAAAAAGTAGGTACTTAAACAAGACAGAAGAGGTTAATTTTTGTCTTAAACAGAAGTCACTAAACTTACTAACTTACTTTAAATGATTTTAACTCAATTATATAAGAAAAAAATGTTGCTTATAAGAAATTTCTCAAATATAACTTCAATATGTGCTTACTGAAACATCATTCAGCCCAACCCTGATCCCTATCCCTTGCCTTTAGAAAACAGATACGAGCAGTATAGTCTTTAAGGCTTCGATTTTTGTTGCCTGTGTAAGGACAAAAATTAAAGGGATGAACAGGAGCCAAGAATTATTAGCCTAAATAAAATCTTTATACCCTAATCAAGAGTTACTGGTAGTGTAATCACAGTAACACTCATATCATACAATCATAAAATCATAGAATGGCCTGGGTTGAACAGGATCATCTAGTTTCAAACCCCCTGCCATGGGCAAGGTGGCCAACTATTAGACCAGGCAGCCCAGAGACACATCCAACTTAGCCTCAAATGCCTCCAGGGATGGAGCATCCACAATCTCTCTGGGTAGTTTGTTACAATGTGTCACCACTGTCTGGGTGAAAAGTTCTTCCTAACATCTAACCTAAATCTCCCATCTTAGTTTAAAACTATTCCTCCTTGTCCTAACACTATTATCCTGTGTAAATAGTTGTTCCCCTCCTGTTTATACACTCCCTTCAAGTATTGCAAGGCCACAATGAGGTCTCCCCGGTGCCTTCTCTTCTCCAAGCTAAACAAGCCCAGTTCCCTCAACCTTTACTCATAGAAGAGGTGCTCCAGCCCTCTGATCATCTTAGTGGCTCTCCTCTGGACCTGTTCCAAGAGCTCTGCGTCCTCCTTGTGCTGGGGGCCCCAGGCCTGGATGCAGTACTTCAGACGGGGCCTCACAAGAGCTGAGTAGAGGGGGATAGTCATTTCCCTCTCCCTCCTGGTCACTCCTTTTTTAATGCAGCCCAGAATACAGCTGGCCCTCTGGACTGCAAGCACACACTGCTGGCTCATGTCCAGCTTCTCATCCACCAGAACCCCCAAGCCCTTCTCCTCAGGGCTGCTTTCCAGGAATTCATCCCCCAGTCTGTATAAATACTTGAGATTGCCCTGGCCCAGGTGCAGCACCTTGGTCCTGGCCTTGTTGAACATCATTAGCTTCACATGGGCCCACTTCTCCACCCTGTCCAGGTCCCTCTGGATGACTTCTGTTCTCTCCAGTGTATCGACTGCACCACTCAGCTTGGTGTCGTTCACAAACTTTCTGAGGGTGTACTCGATTTCATTATCTATGTCACTTATGAAGATGCTGAAGAGCACCAGTCCCAAGACCAACTCTTGGGGGACACCACTTGTCACCAGCCTCCACCCAGACATAGAACTGTTGACCACAACCATTTGGTTGTGACCATCCAGTCAGTTCTTAATCCAATGAACAGTCCATTTTTCAAATCCATACCTCTCCAACTTGAGAAAAGAATGGTGGTGGTGTTGAGGTACTATGTCAAAGGCTTTGCAGAAGCACAAGTAGATGACATCTGTCACCTTTCCCCTGTACACTGATGCTATCACGCCATCATAGAAGGCCAAACATGCCAAATTATCTCCAAAACCCCTCAATAATACTGTCAACATTATTATAGAAATCATAAGAACATTTACTCCTTTTCAGTGCCCACCTTTTTGAAGGCCTTCAGTGTGTGGATGGTACTAAAGAAATCAAGAGTATCACTACATGCAGCAACGCAGCCAGGAAGCCTATGTCCACACCAGCCTATACTCAGTCTTCTGATTTCAGCAAATCTCTACCATAGATTTCTCTAAAAGCTGGTGCAACTTGATATATATGTGTAACACTTTATATGGGAGATGGGAGATGTTAAATCACTGAATACTCTTGAAATCCATCCCTCCTTTCCAATTTCAGAAGAGGTAACAGATGAGCAATAATACTTACAATAACAAATCACTCTAACAACATATTGTTGTGTGTTACTGTAATCCTCAGCTTTGACCTCACTATCTCTAAGACTGAGTGGTCATACAGCTTTTCTTATCTTGGAAATGAACCCTTTCTCACCAATGAGATAGATTTCATAGCTCATTTTCTGCTCTAGTAATAGCGTTCACTGGAAGTTCAGATAAGAAATATGTTCAAATGCAATTATTTGATTATGATCTAATTACACAGACACCAAAATACAAATTATCTTAATAAAATTTTGCAAAACAATCATAATACAATTATATTTTTTTCCATTTGCATCAACTGAAACAGAATAAAACCAGTTAAATATACAATATTTATGCTTGTTTATTGTTACTTTTAATTTCTTGTCTTCTGAATTCTATAAAGAGAATAAACCCATCTCCTGTAGATAACACATTGATTAGACAGAGTGAAATGTCATGGGTAATTCATGTCTTGAATATTTGAGTTAATTCAGCAAGAAAACAGAACATATGAACCTTTGTGAACTCCAGGAATTGTTCCTAAATTGAAGTTCAGACTCCATGTGAAACTGATTTTTCATGTCAGTAAAGACAAGAATGACTCCAGCTTGCTAGTGAAACATTATACAGCTCTGAGATGTGATATTATCAGAGAATATCTGATTTTGTCCCTCACTAGCCTTCCAAAAGTCATATTACAAAAGTTCAGTGCTTCCAAAAATCCCCACATTTGGTTATATACCTGATCTCCCCACTTCCAGATCAGATCTGCATAAAGCATGCACCAGGGGAGAAGAAATTTGTGATGTGCTTCCTGAAGCATAACCCTAATTTAAGAGAAAATATCCATGCAAAGTCAAATGACCTTATATGTTGGTTTTTTTTCCAAAACATCAGTGTTGCCCAACTCACAATTCCTCAAACGCAGAAATAACTAAATTGCCTAGGATCATCACCATGGAAGTAACAAGTTGTGCCTCAGCTCTTTTTTTAATATGTGTTTAACTGTGTTTCTGTGAAGTCTTCTCTAGTATATCTAGACTCCTCCACTTTGCAGTAAGTTTCAATGAATATATTTTGTGATTAGACCATTATTTTTGGTAGACGAATATAAATTCAGCATTAAAAATGTGTCTCCATGCTTTGCTAGTTGCACATTCATCTCACGTGTGATGAAATGACAAACCGGTACAGATAGTTGATTTCCTTTCTTTTTTTAAGAATAGGATTTTTGTTCAATAGACTTGTTCAAACCTAAAGGGTAAATTTTTAGGTCCTGAGCAGCCCCTTACTCAGTTTTTAAATATATAGAAGCAGGATCAAGTGAAGCTGTTGAGAGTGAGCTGATTTTTTTTCTATTATGCATATGGAAATTACACTATGAAGATAAACAAAGTGCTTATTGTTTCCAAAATTTGTCTTTTATAGCTTATTGAAAAAATTTGCAAGTTAGCTTATTAAATTGACATAATCATTATTACTTTACAGAGAAATACCTTACATAAATAACAAAGTAGAAGCAGGAAGTGGCTGCAGATCTGTTTATTCTAGCTAGAAACTTGGAGTCAGCTTCACAGGTAGTTATTTAGCACCTGGATTGTTTATTTAATCAGGGCTGTTTAAGCCAAAGTCACATCAAAGGGAAATATTTCACAATGACCTAGGGATATATGACTGATGTCCCTGAAGATTAAGCCTGCTACTGCTTTTATTATACTGAATCACTGAACTGGCCTACAGCTATCAAGGTTGTCCTGGAAACAGTAAACAGGAGTCCTCTATAAAGGTCAATACTATTCATGAGAGAAATCTTTGACTCTACCAGCAAGATCTGAAATGAAGTGCCTACCCTTTTTTCCTTGTAAGAGTATTTAGGTAGTCATCCTTTCTATTAACCATGCCAGTCTTAGGAACTGCTGTATAAGTGACCATCTTCTGGACCCAGAACTATATTCCAACTGTTGTATGGACTTGGATTCCTCTGACTTCATTTCTCTATACAAAATTCCTAAAGCCACAAAGCATAGAAAGTTTACACTATTTATTCATTTGTCTGAGGAACAATACTGTGATTCACTACTCTGATTCACCTGTTTTTTAAAAAATGGCATCATTGATAGTTTCCTAGATCCCAAATCGCAAAAGAGTGTGTCATTCAGTGTGGGGTCGAGTAAGAAGAAAGTAAGCTAACACTGGTTTTTAAAGTCTGAAGTGAAATAACAGTGACGTAATAGTTAAACCAAATCACCTGAACTCTGTCAGGTTCCTTACAACATATTCATTTGAGTTCTTCATACTCTCTATACTCTAGTATGAAACAGGCTCTTCAATACTGAAGTGTTAAGGGTGATTTTTTTTTCCTTTTTTTTTTCTCTCTATGTAATTTTAACTCAATACTTCTCAGCTTTAGTGACATGAAACCACCTGAAATCCACATCCTATGCAACATGAGTTTCTGATGATTCCTTCATACACATATAGATCTTTAATATGATGATTCAGTCTCTTCCTTGATTTGACAATTTTTTTGTTTACTCTGCATATACTTGTGATACCCAAGCAGATTTAGGTTCAGCAATGTGCTTCTTTATCATAACACAAACCAATCCGAATTTCCAGTTTTCATTGTGGGACCACAGTTAGGAGGACTATGCTGAATTAGATGAATTATCTGACTGCCACCTTGCCTTCTTCCTGAATTAAAACTGTTCTTTACAACTGGGTTTTAGATATTTATACATTCCAAGTGCTGCAGAGCTCTGAACATTGAAAGTTAATAAATACTCTTAATTTCCACCTCCCACCTCTTCTGTTGTAAAATGCAGAAATATCAATTCATTAAAAAAATAAAAAAGATGCTTGAAGAAATTTTCTGTACATCTCAGAAGGAGAAAGGAGGGGGAGGAAGAGGAGCAAGTCCTACCCCAGACTGACTGATGTCACAGAGAAGGAATCTCTCACTCTCTCAGTGCTTTGAAGATGAAGGTTGGGAACACTTATCTGTTTCTAGCAGGTGTCTTCTCTCTCAGACTCTCATTTATAATTAATATTTTAAATATACTAAATAGTTCCAATAGGCCAGGATGGGGCAGAGAGATGAACAGGCAGATGGCGGCAGATGGATCGTGATAACTAAGTCTTTTATGTTTTGACTGGTTTCATTGCAATAGCTACTTAATTCAAGCACACTTTCAGGAAACAGTGTAGGGATTCAGACACTGATGTCCTTTGTCCAGATGGACAAAAAGGACTGGTGTATGCTATTAGGTTCAATGAGCAGGCTCTTCAAAATGGACTGTTATGGCAATGTTAGACTAATAACCTTATGGTGGTGTTGTTGGCTTTTGTGACTTGTGAGTTGACAACGATTTACGGGCAGGTTCAGCCCAGTTCTGTGACAATTGGTGCAGGGGACCCATGGACCCACGCCATGGGAAAGGGGAAGGGGGAAAGGGAAAAGGGAAAAGGGAGATGGGCCTAGAAACAAAATAGTGGCAATGATCTGAGAAGGAAAGCTAATTTACTACAAAAGATATCAGAAAACAAAATAACACAATGTAATACAATATAATTGGAATTAAATCTAATAAATCAAATAAAATGAGCAAGAGAGAGTGTCCGATAAACCGAAGGCCTTACGCTAACGCTGAAGGCGAGACGGCAGCGAGCACCCACTGCTGAGTCCATCCCAAAGGAAAGAGAGTGTCCCGTGACCGGAGACAGTTTTTATCTTTCCCTCTGAGCGTAAACATGTAAAAATACAAACCATTGCAAAGTCCTCTGGGGAATGTAGTTCTTCTTCTCTTCTGAGACAGGTATACCTGGGACTATCGACGATCCATGGAGCTGGAGCATTAACTCTTTAACTCTAAATGCACTGCATGATGTTATGATGTGGAATACCAGTACCAAAAATCATAAAACCATGACATTATCCAGTGTGAGACATAGTGGGGCCCAAAAAGTAGAGAGATGGGACTGCAACCACATGCACCTCAGTACTATAGGCTGTGTCCAATAGAGCCTGGATCCTGCTCTCAAATGTGCAGCACAAGGTGGAGTACATTAAGACGTACATACAGGTTCTGGTGGGGTTACGAGTCTCCTTTTTATGTTAACTGTAACTGTTTATCTTTTAGAGCTATTTTTCAAAGTGTAAGTGTTAGGAAATGAGTGCAGAAGGTCAAGACTTGACCTGTAGTTAACAGTAGCAAGGTAAAAACACAAGAAATTGCAAGGTGTTAAAAAGCAGGAAAGTACAGCTGTTGACCAGCCTTGACCAGCGACTGCATTAACAAGACAGCAATGTGAGAAATGTCAAAATCTGGAAATATTAGAGATAGCAAAGGAGCTGATGATAGCTTCAGAGTTGCTGACTGAAGGTAGTAGTAGATTCAAGGGAAGTCTTGACCCAAACTGAATAAGGATGTAAGAATAGAATGGGAGATCAGGTATTTTTGAGGGAAGGAAAAAGGATGCTGATGGAGAAGAACCTGGGAAAAGAAAGAGGAATTTAAAGAGTTACAAATAATGTGATTTAGATTGTTCAGGGACTGTCAGGCAGCCTGATTCCTAGTTATTACAGTGGAATAGTATAATTAACCCATTGTAGTTTCAGATGCATCTGATATATGCTCCTGAGGGAGGGAGGGTTGGGATACATATGTAAACTGGACTCCCCAGTCACCTTCTCTGCAACTGATAGATAATAGTCCAGAGAAGGGTATTTTTCTATACAGAGAACTTTTACCACTGAAATAAAGAAATGCAATAGAAGTGGAAAGAGGAAGTGGAGTAGAGGAATACATTGATTTGAAGACATAGAAATATCTCCTAAAATATTGATCTAGTCATGATCCCCAGTATTAACCACAGAAACTTAGAAGAAGTAAGCTAAGCAAGTTTAAGTTAACAAATAAATAACATAGACTAAATCTTAGAAGGATTTCAATATTTTTCATTCTTCATAGTCATCTCAGAAATCCCAGGATTATTCAAATAATATCACTAAAGATTAATATAGGATTGTATTATCAGTCATACTCTGCCCATAATTATCACTGAACAGTCTTCAAATTCTAAAATGTAGCACTAGCTCCTGGAATGGTAATTTTTCCTGAAGAATCAGTGGTATAACACAGACCCATTCTAAGCAAAAATAGTAATTTTCTTTTTTCCATTGTGTATTATTTTTTGACAGAACGGGTTCTAAGGCTGCTCCACATTAATGGATATATGACAAAGAAAGAAACACATTTATGACGTACCTATTTTCACTCAGATACACTGGGGAAAAAATGGAGAAGGAGGCAAGATATGTATATTAAAAGAAGAAAAAATAATTTTAAAAAAGTACTATGAATTAAAGGCAATAAACAAAAGCCTTCTGTTTGACAAAGAGACACAAGTATCAAGAATGTACACTTATAAAAAGGTGTTCTATAAAATAACAAAATGTCTTTTAATTTTATCTACTAAAATCCTAATGGCATGTTCCAAAATAGACAATACCAATATATTCTAGTATCTCCAAAAATCTGTTACAACTTCAGTTTAAGTGTCCTTTCAAACAGGACATATGTCCATTATGCTCCAGGGAAACAATTCCAGCTGTGAATGCTACTTCCTTTTCATGCAACACTGCCTGCCCAGAACAGTATGAAATTAAAACCTATATGTAAACTGAAATACAGAAATTTAACTGAAGTAATTTCAAGAAAATAATAATAGTAATAATTAAAAAATAATAAAATAGGCTGAATCACTCAAAAGAATCAAGAGACACAATTGGAATTAAATGACATAGTGAATTAAACAGGCCAAAATCCAAAAGGTAGCAAGACAAAAGTTAATCAAATGGCACCAGTGAGGTGAAAAATGACAGAGTTAATTAATGGGAAAACAACTCAGACAGATAATCAAATAGCAGTAAAACAGATTAAAAACATAGAATGTCAAGTACACTGCAGCCCACTTAGGATATATGTTGTGAACACAGCTCTGCTGTGGGGACTTGCTACTTAATCCCCCAGAACACAAGAGACATAAGAGGGTGAACTCATGCCCTTGGGGACTGCTTTAGAAGTAAAATCTGTTTCAGCCTATCTCATGCTGCTAGGCTGATTTATATAGCACTTAATTCCTAAAAGGTGACTGTGAATCTTCATGGGGTGTACAGCAACCAAGGTTATATCTGCTTCCTGGAGATTAGATTGATGTATACCAGTGAATAACTACATATATGCAAATAGTAATAAATGGGAGTTGTAGTTAACTATTTATTCATTCTGTAGCCCATATAAAAAGAAACAGTATCCAAGGTTGACTCTTTCCATATTTTGCCTGTATTTGTGTTCACAAAATGTTCAGCTGATTCATGGTCTGGGAATGGGGGGGGGTGGGGTAATATCGCACCACATAGCATTTCTCATATAGAAGTGAGTGCTGTGAAAAAAAATCCCATATTCCTTATTTTCTCATTATTATTTAACAAGTTAGTGATATATAGACCTTCCATTTAGCTTGTGAGAACATTATTTCTGTGTGAGACAGTGGTGAAAACTTTTAATTCTACTGTAACATTCCTATCACCATGCTTTTGACTAAAGTAAAAACCATTAAGAGACATGTGAGGAATGATATATCCTTCAAAAAACACATTTGTTTTTCCTAATCTGTTGAATTATTTATATTTCCACTCATTTTTTTATGGTTCCATCAACTTATGTGAAACTCTGACAGTTGCAAAAGCAAAGCTATGGTCTGCAAACAGTGAGTTACAGTCAAGAAGCATTTTACTACTCATATCATGTTCTCCAACTCCTGTACCATAAAGTGAGACAGAATATAGGATGATTTGCTTGAAGAAGAAAACTCAAAGTAATGTCTCATCAAAAAGCACTGTCATTCTCTGTGACTATGGTTATATTACACATCTAGAGGTGCAGAAAATCAAACATACATGTGAAAAAGAGCTTTGGATTTTTCTGCCTATTGATGTTCTGTGTTAAATGCTTTGTTTCTTTGCTAATGAAAATTAATAACTCCTTCTGTGGGAAAACAAACCCCCTTAGAGACAAAGCCTGAAACCAGGTACAAAAATAGAAACAGCCTGAAGCTAAACACAAATGCCAGCATCTCTAATAAGATGAACCAGAAACCAAAACTTCCATAATAGATTGTGTCCTTCAAGGGTATGAACATCACCTACAAATGTCACTCCAAAAGTAATGCCTCTGATTTATTTCCGTGGAAACTGCAACAGATACAAAGAACACAAATAACACCATTCAAAAGAGCAAATTCTCAGCTACAAAACACTAATCTTCAACATAGCCAAGGCCATTAGCTATGCATTTTCACCAGTGATGAACTAGAACCTGTAGGCCATGCTCATAAAATCTGCACCAGTGGAGGTGACTGTCACTATCACCCCTTCTGAAATGCATCACCCATAGCCTCACTATGCTCACAGCCACTGTTGGGTCTCTATAAACATTCAGTAAGCACTGGTGAATGTCAGCGGTTGCCATTTTTTCCCCATGGAGGTATTCAATGGCACATCTTTACTTCATATGCACTTCCAAGTCATAAGCCATTCTGTCAGACTGCCCCTCTGCTTCCATCTGTCACACAACAACAAAATATAAAAGGATATTGGCAGAAAGATTCAACCTCTACTGCCATACCACCATCTATCTCTGATGTCACAGGCTAACATCACAAAATAGGAGGCATTACTTTCAGACCTCATATATAACCATCAGCCCATCAGCACTTTGATGCAGTATGTAAAAAAACCCACATATTTACCACAAAGAAACCTAATAAATTCTGGTCTAGTTATAACAAATATTGATGCAAAGTACTCTCATTCAATGTTGACTCATCTGAGAAATGAGACTACAACAGAAAAAGGTCAAGGTCTGATCAGTTTCAGAATGGCTAGTCCCATTCTTCAGAACAGACATATCTGCTAACCATACCACTAGAAATGCTTTAGAAAACAATAGCAACATTAAGCAGAGTTTACTAGACCAAAACAATAGTAAAGATAAACTAGTTTAAAAGCCATGCTTGTGGCACTTTCAGGATTAGGAATATTATTAACCCACTGTTACATCAATAGGAATCTTTACATTATTAAATCCTGTTCTGAGATTCAAGCATGAGAGACAGTGCTTGGCAGTTAGAAATTCATACAGACAACAATTATTTGTACAGCAGCACAGCTTGAAATCCTCATCCTTTAACTAATAAATAAATAAATAAATAAAAATAAAAGATTGCCATGTATGCCTGCTGTAAAATTACAGAAACTAAAAGTTATAAGCTGCACATAATGATGACCACCATATCCAAGAGGAACCACAAAGACAACAGTGTCTCTGTTTTTCTAAAACGTCTGTTTTATAAAGAAAGTCATAGATTATAAGAGACTGGGACATGGAAAACAGGTTTTTTTAGAATGAGTAATTTTTAGTATTTTGATGTATTTTTAGTGTTAAAAAATATCAGAGCTTTTCTTAAACATTTGTTTATGCTACAAAAGACTGGAATTTCGATCAAGTAAAATACATGTAAAATATCTGTATAATTAAAACAACTTTTTAAAATTTTTTTAAGCATCCTATGTCTGCTGCATTACTAATTATGATTAATTGAACAAGCAGGAAAAATCATTAGACATTTCTGACAACTATGCTCATACTATAATGGCAATTAAAAAAAAGACCTACATTTACAAGATACAATTACACTGCATCTAGTTTTATGTTAGTAAAAATGAACTTAAAGGTAATTTTTCAACATTCAGGAACTTAATTAAGGCAGGAACACTTGCTCACCTGAGCAGCGATTCTCCACTGGAGAAAATTTCCATAGTTCCCCAATCACGTGATATCAATTAGAACAGCTGAGGACATGTCTTAGAGGAAAATATTTAAAAGGACTAAGACAGTTTAGAAGACACAGAAATCCCATGATATTTTACTGTATTTGCATTAAGACGAGACTTTAAAGCTTATTTTCAAAATAACTGCCATATGCAATAGCCTCAAGTAAATGACAAAACACTTATGGTTTGGCTGAGACTCAAGATGCACAACCTCTGATGAGAATCAGGAATGTAATACACTGTTCTAGCAAACTTAACCCTTACATATAATCCAAAGCCCTTCTGTTTTCTGCAGTATTAAATATTATTTTGTGTAAATTTATATTGAACAGCAGATTTCTTCTGAACTTCTGGGTATTCTTTATCCAGAATCTCTGACAGAACGTTGTTTGTAATGTTTGGGTGCAAGGGCAAAACTGGAGGCAAACTCCTGTTAATTTTGAGTTCTCAAAGTAAACAGTGAGTAGGTAGGGAAGTGGGAAGCCATAAAACTTATCCAAGACCTAGTATTTAATCAGTTTAAATATGATGAAAGAGTTTGGAAATGAGCACTGGAGCCACTCCATATGAAGACTTTCAAGCAGCAGACAGTAGAGATTCAGTGATAGCAAAGATTAAATTGATAATTGCAACTTCTTCCAGCACAAAAGTCACAAGAAAAAGATCCACAACATGAGACTAAAGAAGACTACATGAATGTGAATTATGTATTTGTTGTCATTTCTTTGTCTCATTACTGTTTTTAATGTACCAGTAAAACCTAACCCCATCTACACACTTTTATTATTAATTTGTATAGGTTGATAATAATGATTATAATGCAAAATCTTTCATAGGCTATTTTATTTCCGCTTCATTTATACTACTCCACACAATAAAAATATTATTGCATCTAAAATACTACATGTAGTAGTAGGATGCTGATCATTTTAAAAATAATCTATTTACACATATGCCTCTGAACAATAAACTAATAAACACTTTGCTCAAGTTCAAAGCCTGATTAGTTTTAAGAGAAAAAGTTGACATATATCAGCTCGTGACTGCCAAAAGTCAAAATGGGATTTGATGCAGGTTTTCTCTTCATTTTGAAGTCTAACATACTGACTACATTGAGTAGAAAATAAACCAGCCATGTACTCTCAAAATGTGAACATCCTCCAATCTGTTAAATAGTGTTTGTAAGTTGTAGTATACTTTTATTACAATAAGGTCTTTTTGCATAGAAGTTCCATTAGTTTTGATTGTTTCAGTTGGTGGGGAAGGAGTAGTCCTTTCTATTTTATCTCAATACATTACTTTGATAATGCATCTCTTCTTAGATTTTTCTCGTACAAACTCGTGAACTGAAAACAATGAAATCAGTTTGCAGTATGATAACGGCGCTTAAACTCTAACCTTGAAATTTGAAACTCACCATATTGCATACTCACAAGCTCAAGATGTAATAACCAACTTTAATCTTTTCATTAAGAACAGCATCTTGGTTTCATTTCTGCTAATGATGTGAGCTGGACATAACCCTTAAATGATTGTTTTCATTTTCTTGTCTGAGAAATTGAGATGATACTGACTTATTTTACGTGCTTGATTTGAGAATAAAATACTAAAGATTTATCAGCACATTTGAAATGCTGTTGTTTTTCAATACATTTTTTCCATATATTGTTTTTCTGTACAAATGTAGGTCTAGAATGTAATAGGAACTCATAATAAACTCTTTTTTTCCCCTTATTTTGACTCTTCTATAATTCTGAGGGGAAAAGAATACAAGACAAAAAATAAAAACCTATATAACACTCCATACGTTGAAATAAAATACTGTTTATTTCATAGTTATCTAACCTCCATAAGCTGGAATCCTTAGAAAATTTGTGCTTTAGAATAATGTACTTGACTCAACACCGTATTTCCATTAATATATGTTATTACTTCTCCTTTTCCTCCTTCAGGAAAAAAATCTAAAGCTTCTCAAATACGAATCACGGGGAAAAAAAAAAAGTAAACGAAAAAAGAGAATACTTCTAGGAAAGACTCATGGCTGAAAATTTCTAGCAAGATATTCTGTGGCTTTCTACAGAAAAAATAAAATAAAATAAAATAAAATAAAATAAAATAAAATAAAATAAAATAAAATAAAATAAAATAAAATAAAATAAAATAAAAACAAAAATAAAAGGATTTATAGGATGTGTGAATTCTAGATAGCTAAATAAAAAAAATGGGGGCAAGTATGCAGTAGATTCATGGGAGTTCCATCACAGAAACTTACTTGTTTAATTTTATTATTTTGCAGACTGTGGCTGAGGTAGCTGTATCTTTTTCCATTGTCCCACTGCAGATAAACAAATTATCTTTGTAACAGAGTCATATGCCTTAAACACTTGTTATAGAGTCTGTCTTTTTCAGTTCAACGAATATTTAGTTATACATAATACATGAGTAGAATTACAGGACAGAAGAACACACAGACATGCATAATTGGAAGACGCACAAGTAAGTAAAGTTGGCCGAAGGATTACTGCACACAGCTACACCCTTTTGCTTCATTCAAGAAAGAAGTACAAGTAACAAAAGTAGAATACTGCCACAGCTTCACTTCTTTTTGTAGTTCTCCTGAAAACTACTTCTGGGATTTTTAAGGACTCTGGGAACACTTTAGGATGTCCACAGTTCTTGGTGTTGCTGGAAAAATCATATAATGGCTTAGGTTGGAAGGGACCTTAGAGATAATCTAGTTCCAACCTCCTTGAAACTAGCAGGGCTGCCCCCCCACCTGCTTAGGCTGCCCAAGACTCCATCCAACCTGGTCTTGAGCTCCTGCAGGGATGGGGCACCCACGACTTCTCTGGGCAGCCTGTGCAAGTGAACACAAAATTAAACAAATTAAATGACAGAAGATCAGTAATTTCTGAAGCAAAAAAAAATAAAATGAATAAGTAGAATAGAGAGACATGAGATATATTTCTCCTCTGAAATATTTTTCCCCCCTAATAGATGGGAGATTTAGTTTGGATGTAAAGGAAGAAGTTTTTTACACTAAGAGTGGTGAAGCACTGGAGCAGGTCACTCAGAGAGGTNGCTTAGGTTGGAAGGGACCTTAGAGATAATCTAGTTCCAACCTCCTTGAAACTAGCAGGGCTGCCCCCCCACCTGCTTAGGCTGCCCAAGACTCCATCCAACCTGGTCTTGAGCTCCTGCAGGGATGGGGCACCCACGACTTCTCTGGGCAGCCTGTGCAAGTGAACACAAAATTAAACAAATTAAATGACAGAAGATCAGTAATTTCTGAAGCAAAAAAAAATAAAATGAAGAATAAGTAGAATAGAGAGACATGAGATATATTTCTCCTCTGAAATATTTTTCCCCCCTAATAGATGGGAGATTTAGTTTGGATGTAAAGGAAGAAGTTTTTTACACTAAGAGTGGTGAAGCACTGGAGCAGGTCACTCAGAGAGGTAGTAGATGCCTTGTCCCAGGAGACAACCAAGGTCAGGCTAAATTGGGCTCTGAAAAACCTGATATAGCTGGAGGTGTTCCTGTTAGTGTAGGGAAGTTAGACTAAAAGACTTTTAATGGTCTCTTCCAACCCAAATGGTTCTGTGATCCTATGACTTTGGTGAAGGGAAAAGTTATTGAAAGTACTAACCCCTACTCTAAGGGTATGTTAATTCTCAAAAATTATACTGTGATCTCTGATAGCACAGGAGCATAGCAAAAAAAAAGAAAAAAAAAAAAAAACACAAAAAAAAACAAAAAAAAAGAAACCCTGAAGTTAGATATTTCAAAATGTGTAATGTAGTATAGACAGTGAAATGCTAGAGTATACTAACAGTGTTACACTGTCAAATGGTACAAATGTCCCATTTTGTTTGTTTATTTATTTATTTACACATTCCTTCTTGATTTCACTGGATTGAAGTGTTTACCTATTTGAAATCTTAGGTAATCATTTTTCCCCCCAGAGGTACAAGTTGAGTTATGATCTTTTATGCTTATGTGCCTTTAACTGATCACACTCTTCCTTCATGTCTTGACAAGGAATGAGCACATTAGAGTTCACTGTGTGAACAGTAGCTTGCCACAAAACTATGGCAGAATATATTATACAGCAAAGTACATTCTTCCTAACATGGATGTGAGCTGCTATGTTTTCTTTCTAATCTGCCAGTTTCAGGGGAGTACACCTCTGCTATGCTCGTGTTCTGCAGTGTGGTTCAAGTATACCATGAGGACTAGGTTTCTGAAGAAGACCCTTTTGATCTGTAGCAGACACCCATATCTGCATCACCTGCATTGTTCCTTCTACCCCTGGGCCTGGGAACTCTCACACAATCTATTGTTCATCCTTAGAGCTCCTTGCATCTCCACCGCTCACTCACATAATCAGCAACTCCATAGCTTGCTGTTCTGAATCCTTCTTCCTAGAAAGCCTACATCCATATATGGAAGCAAATTTCCTTACATGGGAACATGAATCCTCCGTAAGTACATACTTCCTACAGGTAAGGACACTATCGTGCCCTGAAGTAAGCACCAGAAGTGGTGCATGCACTTCCTGCAGTTCCAGACGTGGAGATCTACATCCTCCTTCAGGAGCACAGCTGAACGGAGGTCTCTGACGTTCAGGGAGATGGAATACTGGGTGGCAGCTGCTGCTCCAGAGGGCGCTGAGTGCCATCCCTTGCACTGCATCACCACTTGTGCTGAGCACAGAGACAGTCACTAGCAGTCCCAGCCACTGCTGGAGCTTGCTAGCAGTCACAGCTTTCCGTAGCTTCCTTTTGAGCAAGGGAGGAGAATGTTCCCCTCTGCTCTGCTCTCATGAGGTCCCATCTGGATTACTGCATTGAGATCTGAGGTACCCAGCACAAATCACTAACCCAGCATTACCAGTTCTCTTATATCCTTTTAGATTATCTCCCTTATTAGGAGATCCTTCTCACTTCTTGTCTTTTTGCCTTCTCTCAGGCACTTCCTAGTTTTAATTCAGATTATATTCTTTTCTATATAGACAAAATAAAAATAAATAAATGTCATTATTTTCATTGAAAGTTTTCTTTCAGTCTTTTGTAAAGAATCTCATTCTTTTCTGTACTGAGTCTGATTTTCCTTTGAATTAGTATCCTATGGGTAGTTAAATATCACAATGTCTAATGCTGGTTTTGCAGAAAAATAAATCACTGAGTATGCTGATAACATAAATATCCAAATGTCAAGTCTTTCAAAAGATCACTCAGTGAAAACTGGAACAATCTGGACATTAAAATCTACTCTAATAATATGTAAGAGATTTACATTAATAGCTCAAATTACTGGTAAGTAAAATCCCGAGTCATTTCTTTCAAGAAGGAAAATACATATAGATACAACACTTTAGTAATTAAGTGTCCATCATCATTTCTATTTTAAATTCAGATTCTAGGCAACATGTTCTACTTGCTTAAAATTAGATCAAGAAATTTGCACAATTTATATTACTTTATATACATAGAATTAAACTCTGCTTTATCTCAAGTAGAAATCTTCAAATACTTCCTATTCCTCTCCAAAAATGTTACTTTTGAATAGAATTTAGAAAATAAAAAAATGTTTGTTATCCAAATGAACACTTAGAATAGGAATTAATATTTTGTCATGGTCAGATAAAATTAATAGTTTTAAATTAGCTACATAACTTGTTATAGTTTAAAGACAGTAAATACATTTGTCAGTCAAAATGAAAACAGATTTTCACAACCAAGACTTAAACAAAACGCAGTGGATTTACCATATGTGGATTGGTATTTATATATTAAACCAATGGAGATCAACTTGACCATTTGATAGACAATGGGAAAATTTGAAGTAGGGTTTGAAAAATCCCGGTGAAACTTGTCCCTGAAAGGGAAAAAACTGAAACTACCTTTTATAACTGTGCCATGAACACAGCAAGTCCATATGTTTGAAGCAGAGCTTACTCTTGGTTTTGGAGGTTTACAAAAATACTCAGACACAAGAACACTAAAATATTGCTTATGTAATGAGTAAGAGACTGTTTACAGCAATGAAGCTTTCAGTGATTATTTACTGCTTCTCTGTTAGGTGTAGTGACTATGATTGATAGTCTCTATTCTATTAAAGCATCTTTATTCACATTTAATTTATTATATAATTTGTTATGATGTGGGTTCTGCTGGCAAGTAGTAAGAGCTATTTCTGAAATTTAGGTTGCAAAATATGATCACACTCACTAACAATGCACTGAAAATTACAGGAGAAACGTCAGTTTCTTAGGGTATATCTGCCTCAGATACTAACAATACCACCACAAAAATCAATCTTAATTAATACCATGCTCCTTTGTTGATTGTATTCCTGAATATTTTTCTCCATTCCTGTACGCATTACTTCACCCAAGCCCTTCAATAGATCATAAGTGATTAGCAGGACAGCACTGAGACTATCTTACAAGTCTCAGTACTTTTATTCACATTTGATCAAAAACATCATCATCCTTATCTTCCTATTTTCCCATATCTTTTCCACACTATGTATGTGTGTAATTTGTTACCTTATTATCTGTATCACACTCCAGGTGTTATTCAACTTTGGACACTTTTGCTGTATGGAACTAGATAACCATCATAGTGCTTGAGAGTTGTCCTTTTATTTATTTATTTATTTATTTTACCCCTTTTGCAATTCTTGTCTCATGTTTACATTAACAGTATAATTGAGTAACATGCCAGCACAGTGGCTTTTATACATTATTCATCATTTGTCAACTATGAACCACCATAATGGCCTAGTGGGAGGTTTCTAAACACTTCATTTGATCAGCTTAATCAATTTGCTACTGTAGATTAACACTGTTGCGTGAGTGAAAGGCATGCAATTGTAAAGTATGCCAAGTTTTACTCTGAACTCTCTGTCTTGCTTTTATCAGTATTTTGTATCATGACGTCATGCTGCAAGCTGTTCAGTGCTGGAACACAGTGCTGGGGAGCTGCACAGCCTGGGTCAGCTCCTTGCAGTCTCCACTATTTGTACTTCCTGGGTCCTGCCAGTGTCAGCTATTCTTACATGAGTTCTGGCTCTCAGAGAGGAAGATAACACTGGAAAGAGACAGACTACTGTTCCCAGAAGTCTCCAGTAATCCCCACATTATTTTTGATGCCGCGTAGTGATAGGGATCTCTTTGCATCTGTGCAGCACAATTAGTAGCACAGTCAAAAAAATTCTTCTCTCCCATTTGTTTGATTTATTACCTCTAACTCCTTTTTTATATAATAATCTCACATTCTTTTACCATCTGTAGTAAATCTGTTATCTCTACTCATCTTAATTGTGCCCATCTCATTTTCTTCTACCTGAAAAAATGGGAAAAGAGTAGAAGGGGCCAGGGAGGCATTCCCCCCTTTCTTCCTCTCCCTGTCACACGTGAAACTGTGAATTCTCTCTTATTCTAAATTTGCTTATGGAGCGATGTAAGTATGCTATGCATATATTTGTGTCTAAGTATCTACATGTCTGCAGCAAGAATCAAATGAGACTTCAGAAAATTTAACAGCTCTGGTTTGAGAACAAAAGGAAAAATATCACAGAATCTTAGAATCATATAATTGTTTGGGTTGGAGGGACCTTTAAGATCATCTAGTTCCAGCCTCACTGCTATAGGCAGGGACACCTCCCACTAGACAAGGTTGCTCAAAGCCCCACCCAGCCTAGTCTTGAATGCTTCCAGGGAGGGGGCATCCACAAACTTGTTGGGCAGCCTGTTCCGGTGTCTCACCACTCTCGCCATAAAGAATTTCTTTCTAATATTTAGTCTAATCTTCCCAATTTCTAGTTCTGAGTATGTCCCTATTTAACATAAATTTTCATTTGCCTAAGTGGACAAGGTCCCATTCTGAAGTGCCACTATGCTGTACCCGCCTATTCTGGCGTATTTTGACTATTAATTCTGTAGCCAGTGCTTATGTACAATCATATAGTACACACATATTGACTCAGCTGGAGTAGATGAGACAAAAATTCAGTGCTGCTAGTATACAAGGAACAGCATATTGGTATTGCTAGTCATAACAGAAAAGGTTAAAGAGACAATTGCAAAAAGCATTTCTGTAACAATGGCTAACAGCAATATGCAGTTATGAGATCTCTCTGTGTTATCCAAAGCCATAAAACACACTGTAAGAGAATCTAAGATAGCCTTGAATTATTTTTCTCCTGATCTTTGGTGTGTTAGCTCTTATCCTCCTTGTAGGGTAAGTATTGTTAACAGAGTTCCAACTTTTGTTCCGTGTACTTGACATTCTATGTTTAAAACTCACAGTATAATGTGGCCTACAAGGAAGTCGTACGTTTGATAGGCAACAGTTAACTAGGGTCTCTAAAATCCGGATCTGCACATCACTGAGGCTTTTAACTTGTTAAGCATTTGTTCTGAACAGCATCATCCTGATCTGACTGAAGTTAGCATAAAATGAATTAATTAACAAATTATATTTTAAAGGGGAGGAAAAATAACTTCTGTGAGATCACATAGCAACTCCTATTTTCCTATACTAATGCTGTATGTAGAGTTGTACTTGGGTAAAGGGGATACTTCTCTGCATTTTATGTTTTTAAAGAACTGGTGTCTTCATTAATATGAAAATAACAAAAAAAAGGCTATCTCAGTAAACTATAAACTATCACCTACGGAAGTTTTCTGTTGAGCAGTATGTTCCCAGAAAAAAAAAAATCCTTCTTCAGTGATATCTCCTACAGCATCTTAGCATATATCTGTGATGGAATGCAATATCTATCTTACATATAAATTGGTCTAAACACACCTGATGGTGCTGACAATATGCAGATAAGAAAAATGACCAGCAAATATCTTCAGAGAAGTGGAAGGATACCATTCTAAACTCTGTAAACAATGCAAAATCCTTATCATTAAAAGAACATAAATGAAGATCAGTTACCTAATGTGAGACATATATATATACAAGTAAAACTAATTAAATCATTTTTTTTTAGCTGAAGATGAGAGACAGGGAAAAATTCTTCTTTTTCAAGAAGTGGAGAACTCAGATTGATAGAGTAATACTCTAGAGGCTTTTTAGTATAATTTGAGAAGAGGGTAACCTACAGAGTTTATCCTGCTTTTGAAATACATACAGTAGGTCTGATGGTAAACTTTAGCTGACTTGAAGAATTAGGTGATTCCTAGCTGGAAAACTTCATGATTATTTTCCATTTTGATCTAAATGTCCTATTACGAGCTCTCTTAAGACCTGGGCTATGCAAAGGGGCAAGAGAAAAAAAAAAGAAGGAAAATCAATATCTCTTGAACCACGTTTGAAACAGAAGTTACAATACATTCTACAGATGTACGGTCTGTCTGCTCTTTTCCCAGGAGTTCTGATTGCCCTTGCACTGACTTTAATGCCTATGAACTAATTTTCACTAATTGTTCAATTGATTGCTACTGCTCCTTATCAACTCCTCTGACTATTAGTATAACACTGAAGGTACTACACCAATATTTATGCTCATTTTTTATGACATACACAGGCAGGGGCAGAAAATGGCATGCATCTAACAAAATGAGGAAAGCTAAAGCCACATTATTACCTACCTCTTCCTTTAAAATATGCAATGAAAGAATTACCTGAATGACCTTAATTCTACAATTATCTTGCTTCTAAGCACCTGATCATTCAGGTGTTTTAAGAGTCTAGAAAACATATGCACATACACACATGTATATGTGTAATATGATGTATATGGTATGTAACAGTATACGTACGCGTACATACATTTATATTTATATGTGTATAAGTGCATGCATCAGAATGTTTCATAGGATATTCAGACATACTATTTGGTTTCTAATCATTTCCTCCTCTTAGAATTTGAAACAATTAGAGATACCATGTTCTGATCACTGTGAGGTGCTAATCATTTATTAAAAGAATAATTATGACCAGCAGAGTTAATCATACCATACACTCTGAATTTATAAAATTAGCAGAAGATCTTGAATAATACAATATATATATGTATGATACTTAAGAGCTTGAGGAATAAGAGGAAAAAGAATCTATAAATTGAAAAAAAATCCTTCAATTTAGAAAGGAATGCAGAATTATAACTAGATAACCACAAAGGGCATTTTGGGTTTACTGCATGGCCCCATGTATCAATGCCTCAAACAAAATCTGTGCTACATGTACTGGATTAATAAATCTATGTGTTTTTGTTTTGGTCTTGTTCTTAACTGTAAACTGTTATAGCTTTTATCTAATCACCTCTACAAGCAATTAATATTTATCATCATGTTACTTTTAAAATGAGATTTAAAACTCACTGGAGAGAGATCATAACCTTGATTTCTTTGTATGCAAAACATCTAGACATCTTCTGTCTGGTATAAATTAGGAGATAAAACTTGGTTCTCTAAGAATCTGTACTCCACAGGACACTGGTTAATTCATCACACATTGAACCAAATTAACTTCAAAATGTAACATCAACCCCTGAAAAAAAACTGCTTCATACAGATTTCTAGTAGCTGAATTCAATTTATTTTATATGTTCTTAAGAAAGAATTTTGGAAAGCCTCAGGATATTTGAGTTCCACTGACTCCTAATGAATGTGAACATAGGTTACTAACATCATTATTTTTCCAGCAAGGCTACCTGGCTGGAAAGAAATTAAATGCCTTATTCAAGAGTCTAAGACAGCCCTGAGTTGAACTTAATGCATTATCTATTTCCGTTTTCTTTCTGCCCTTCCATAATTTTCTTTTTGTTTTAACCTTTGCATTCTCTCACTAAACACTGATGTTTGATAGTTTCCTTTTCAAATTCCATTTTTGACATAGTTCTATTTTGCATGGTTTCTTCTTCTTAATTAGCCCTCCTTTACCTAATTAGTATTATTATCCTGGAGCTAATGTTTACTTCATGAACTCCCTGAAATAAAAAGAAACTAAGACTTGAGCATCAGGGTGACTTTCAGTAGCAGTAGTACAATATTTACATACAGTCTAGGATATAAGAGAAAGGCATGTAGAGAAAGATGTAGTATGATGCCTTGCAGACACTGAGAGGTAATTTCTGCCAGACTACCTAATGTTGAACAGAATTAACCCTTCATCTACTTGTAATAGAAAAATAAGAAACTACTGTCCATAGTACAGAACTATTAACATAATGTGTCTTACTAGTTCTGAGAAGAGGAGAAGGGTCACTCCCATTGAATTGTTGGCCCTCCCAAAGCAAAGCAGTCCTCCTAATACAGTCCAGAATACTTGTTATATCAGAAAATATCAACCACTTTGTAGGAAAGAGGCATCAACAATATATATAAATGGATACGTTTATAAATACAGTTTGGCAAAAAATAAATAAATAAATAAAAAACACAGGAAACTAATACATATCTAACATAAAATATTTGTATGCTTTTTCCTATCTAGATGTTATATGGAATGGCTATTGAAGCCTTCCATGATTTTGACAATACATCTCAGTGAAAGTTATCTTTGAAAACAAGGACAAACATGTGTTCTTGCCAGAATATGAGGAAGTTCCTTAAGAGGCTATGGAACAGTAAGAGGATAAAGAAACTGATATTAAACTTAAATCATCATAAGGGTTTTCCACCACAGAAATACTGATTTGCCATAAAAATACTAATATGTTGCAGTAATAGTCCATGTATATTATAAAGCAACTCCTTGTTCCCTGAAATGGTGTACAAAAAAACTTGCCTTCTACTTTCAGCTTATCTTATCAACAATTTACTACTCTTTTAACTTAGATTCCACAAACTTTCAAATGTATCTCCAGTACTAAAACCACTACTGTCAAGATTATCTAGATATTTAGGCTTACATACAAGCCATATAAGACACTGAAAATATGAGAGAAAAGGCCTTATCATTGTCCCATGTTCTCAGTGCAATCCTTGCAATTATTGTGCTATGGGTTTCCAGTTATTACTGCACATCTTATCCTGAAGACTATAGAAATTAAGAGTATGTTCTGTGTTGTAAAAGAGGACAACTGGTGACAGCTCTGAGCTAGTGACAAACAAAATACTAATGGCAATAAGTACAGTAGAGTCGTATCAGTGTGGAGCTAATTATCTCTGCTGGGACACTCAGCTAATCAGCACAACTGTCAAACCATGCTACTGCAGTTGTATAACTTCTCCAATTAAGCTACTGTACCTGTTTGAGGTTACAGTGCTCCATACAGCTTGCTTGGACGTCAGTAGGAGGACCCCAGAGCATCTTACTGGGCTGTAAAGGATACCCAGAAGTTCCTTAATACTTCAGAAACACTTTGAGGAAATCAGATGGAGGATGCTTCAGTGCTGCAAAGGGTTATTATAAATTATTTTTGAACAAGACAGAGTTTTTTACAACACATTGTTGAAGTCCTGCTGGTCTGAGTTTCCTGTTCCAATCAACTCTAACACTCTTAGAAAAGTTCTTGGCTTCTGTTTGTGATGCAGCATGCTCTGATTCAGTATTTAAGCTACAGAAATCAGCTTTTCTGTGTTTTTTAAGGAAAATTCCTTTCATTTCCTCTTTTCAATGTACTTGAACTTAAATATACTAGCCTGAAATTTCACAGAATTTGCTTGAAACATGGAAAAATTGCACCACAAACTGTAGCTTTATTAGTCTATGTACAGGAATTGATGTTACGAAGATAAATAAATGGTTGGACAGTTGGCAGTTGGAAACAAAGCCAATAATCTGTGCACTTTAGACATTTGGTGTTCATGATTTAGCACTGCCACAGAATATAAGCAAAAAATATGCCAGGCACATATCCCCAAGCACAAAATGAAACATTAAATATTAAATTAGAATTCTTGTCCTTGAAACAGAAACAAACATGACGAATTTGTGGACCATAATTATTACATGTTGGCTACTTGATGTTTCTTTGATTCTATCTTTGATATCTTATTGCAATTATATACCTGGAAAAGTTGTATTCCCTGATTTGGCAATTGCTATCATAATACTGTTTTGTTAAAAATTTTAAATAATCCTTGTGTTTGAATTTAGTCTCTTTTCCATGTTATTTTCTACCAGTTGACTGGAAAGAATAGGAAAGATAGCCATTCAAGGAGTTTAACTTATCTGTAAGTAAAACACCAAATTTGATGTACCATTTTTATTTTTATCTGAAACATGTGACTTGAAACTTCTACTAAGGCAATGTAGAAAACCATAAAATTGATTTGTTTACTCAGTGTTTAAAAAAGGTAATATACACTGGGTTTGCTTTGTGTATTGAGTACAGTGATTATTTATTATTTGGGGAAAGTAATGCCAAAATGTGAGGCAGACAGTGTTTGATAGGGAATTATATAAACATAGAAGGAATGCTCTGAAAATAATGCCTCCTATTTTATTATGTTGGTCCAAAACATCAGAGGTAGACATTGGTGGTATGGCACCATGGAACCTTCCTGCCAATATTTAATTACATTTTGTTGCTGTGTCACAGATGGGAGCAGAGGGGCAGTCTGACAAAATGTTATTGACATATAAGTTCAAATTTAAAAAAGACATTTTGCTGAATTCTTCCATGTGGAAAAAATGGCACCCACTGACATTCATCAATACTTTCTGGATGTTTCTGGAGAGCAAATAGTGGATGTGAGCACAGTGATGTGGTGGGTGGTGCATTTCAGCAGTGGTGACAGCAAAAGAGGGTCACTTCTGCTGGTGCAGATTTTTATAAGTGTGGCTCTCGTTCATTGCTAAATAAAATACATAGGTAATGGTCATGGCCACTGAAAAATTGTGTGTTGTAAGTGAGAATTTGCTTTATCAAATACTGTTATTGTGTTCTTGTAGCTTCTATAATTTCCACGGAAATAAATAAAGGAAGCATTACTTTTGGAGAAACCTAAGTATTATTGCTCAAGGGAATACTATCTGGCTTCATCTTATAACAAATGAGTTGTTGAGGAAATTCTGATTTTTTTTACCAGATTAGAGCACCAATACTTTGAATCTCTCATATGTTTTATGTACTCACATTTACAGGTGATATTTAAGAAAAAAAGAAAAAAAAAAAGAAAAAAAAAAGAACTATAAATAAATGGCAGTCTGGAAAAAGCTATAAACAAAAGATATTTTCTTTTCCCAAATAATTTTTAAACAAGAGCTCCGTGGAGAAGATGACACATATATAGGTCAATTAGCCTAACTATTTTTACATAAAAATTTTGAAATATTCCAGAAACATACAAAGTCATTAAACATGAACTTGGAAATAATATATATGCATTCACATCAGAAACTCCTTTGCAAGGGATTTCAAAGTCCATTTATACTAATTATAAGCTACTTCTTTTATACTTATCATCACACACTGTTATTAGTCATTATCCTTTCAACAGCAATGTTATCAGCCTGAGAAACTTTATTCTTTTAGTCAGACAGTTTTTCTTTTTCTATTATGTTTTCTGGTAGTGTTTCCAGTGGTTGAAAACAAAATCACAACATGAGTTTTACCATTTCTTATGGCTTACTACATACTTCACCATACTAATCCCAGCAATGTGATGATTGCAAACTGAGAAAACCCGTGGAAACTAAAACAGCTGTTAGGAACTCACTCTATTTGTTTCATTTACTTTAAACGAGTTTTACTTTTAAAGGATCTTAGGTTGACTTCTCTTTATTATTTATTATATAATGAGCACCAAACTGGCTCAGTACTTTAGTATGTAAAGAGAAGTCAAGACTCTTTCTACCTAAATTTTATGGGACAGGTAGGAGCCATAGCACATTGCATATTATTGCTTAATGGCCTGACTGATTATCTTCTCATTATTTGCCTAAATGCTCATTTTCCATATCTCTCATTAACTGCATAATTGCTATATTGCCATATGGCTTATATTTTGCACATCTACTGACTTTTCTTTGTAATCTGCAGAGTTCTACCTTGGTGAAAAATTTGTTTTGCCTTCCTTTTTCCTCCCACATCATCAGCAAACCTTATTTTTACTATTTTGCAGTTCCTTTTGTTTCTCTCCAAACACTGCTCCCTCTTTTCTTGTCCTCTTTCTTTATGGTTACTTCTATTCCATAACATTTGTACTTACCATTCCTTTTTTTACAGTTCTTTTCCCCTATACTTTGCTCTCTAGTGTTCATCAATAGCCCTGAAATACTCTGCCCTAAGCAACAAAACATGTGTTAAGTAGATTAAAACCTTTTTCAAGAGACCTCAGCTGGTATCAAAAAATCTAATGTGAAGTGTATAATTTATAACAAAAATAGGACAAGGGCTCTATAGGGCTTAAGCTAAAGTCACAGCGTGACAAAGTTCAAGACATGAGATTAAGAGTAACCCACTTAAGCTGTATTGTGGTAACATTTTCTGTTCTTAAATCTAGAGAAGAATTTATGTAGAAGTAGAGTCAAATGATGGTTTTAATGAGAATGTTTTATATCCTCCATGCAAATCCTTCCAACTTCATATAGACAACAAAATAATTTACTTCTATCATTCTGGAAGATGAGCTGGTATTCTGTGAAGTACTTCATGCTAGCAAAATTACCTATAGAGTGTCAGAAAACCTGACATTAAAATGTTAAACTGGAGTACTAGGGAGAGAAGAATTTCAGGTAGAGCAAACACTGAATTCCACTCAGATTACACCTACCAGTTTAATATTTCTACTACTTTTCTTGTCATAGATGTTAAGTATGTAATTAATTTAATCACCTCTTTTCTTTGTATAGGCAGGCAGACAAACAAAAGTCATTCTAACATAGTCTGCTCCAGTCTTGTTCTATCAGTTTTTCCTACTAACATCTTTTCAGAAAAAATCATTCTACTTTATAAGTCCAAAATACATTTTCAACTGAGTATTGAGAAAGTTATATCAAGTTACAGAGGTGGAATATAACCACCCTACTTAGTTTTGTTTATAAAATCCCATTAACCATCATTTCATGTCTCAAAGATCTTATTGTATAAATAAATGTCAGACAGATAACCTAGATGGCACATTAAATCTCTTTATCTCACTAACTTCAAACAGTTCACACTAGATCTCATCAGTGGGAAATACTTGTTTACTAACTTGGACTATGCAAACATTCTAATTCATCCCCCTGGGGAGTAGGCGTGCTATTTGCAGATGTGGTTTCAAAGGGGAAAAAAAATCAACAGCAAATAAAACAAAAACACAAGCAAAACTACTGTCCATAAATATCTGGCCCAGTATCCACAAAGGGAACTTAATTCATCTCCATAAAATACTTAGTTCTAGTCTGCCTTCCTGAGCTTGTTGTACAAACTGACAGAGACAGACCTTGCTGAGAAGTGCAGTATACTGCTCAGAATTTTATTTGCAGTGATATTTTATCAGTCTGACAATACTGTTGGATTCAAACAATTTTAGTCTGTAACAAATTGAACAATGTGCAGACTTAAAATAGTTCTGGTTAAACAGCCTACACACTTTTTTGCCACTTATAGTGATAAAATGAAGTAATACCCAAATAACCTGGATGCCCGTGCCACAGAAAGAAGAGTTTATCAGTATCTTCTCTACCTAGTTCAAGAGAAAGGTTTTCGTCTGTGTGCTAAGAAATTCTTTTAAAATTTATTTGACAAAGAATTATGTGGATACAACTGCCTGTGGCTGCAAATATATGTGATCTCTAAGGTCCCTTCCAACCCCTACAGTTCTGTGATTCACACCCACTATGATCTATTACACTAGATAGATCCAATGTATCTAGCATGGTGGGAGATTCAAAAGAATAAGAAACTCTGCACTGAATTTTCTGACTGTCAGGTCCCAAAGGCCTTCCTAACATATCATTACTCTTTCAAATCAGATCTCACAGCCCCATTCTCTTCTGCATGGTTTTGCTTCAGGCCACCATATCAACTGGGCACCTGCCAGCAGGTGCTCTCTCCATCCCAAAGGAAACTTCTGCAGGACATGCTGGACCCAAAGCCTCCCAGAAGGAGAAGAGGGAACCTGGGTCAGGCAGTGGTAGCACCACCCCCTTTCTAAGCTCTAAGCTTCCCAATGCCATGCATAGCTGGGACCAGGAACAGTCACATGGAAGCAACAGAGACCAAGGGACCGCCTGACAGAGCACCAAGACAGCATTACAGGGGCTCTCTCTGGGCTTTGAACCATGATGATGGACACCGACAACACTGTCTGTGAGTGCAGAAAAACAGAACAAAATAGCAAATCAAGATAACAATTGTATAAGAGCAAAATGACCACAGAAACTCAGTGACTTGGCTGTAAATGATTTTGAGGAAAGACCCAAAGAGAGGGAGTGGGGGTTGGGAAAACAGTCAAAAACTCTATTCCATAAATCAAGAATGTCTGTAACAGACTTTTTAGATCTCCATGACATTATATTTTTTTAAAGTGTCTAAAATTGCCAAATTGACCATAATTTAGGAGATGGACTGTGGAGAGAAATACGACTCCAGACACCTCCAGTGCTTATATCCTCCTATTTGCCTCTTGTCAGTTTAGCTCAAGATAAGATGAAGAGATAAGGCTACTCCCAGAAGCACGATCTTCTATGGACTGGAACAGAAGGATTAAAAAAAAAACATAGTAATTAATGTTTTTCTATTCCATCTTGCTAAACTCCTATTTAAATGTAGAAGAGAGATTTTGAAAAGAAGCCTCTGCCAAGCTTTGGACGCCAGATGCTACACTGGAAAACTGCCTGGTTGCTTTCTGGAATTTGTAGCCAGGGAAAGGGAAGACCATTGCATCAGTGAGGAAAGAATTACAGAGAAAGTAATTTCTGGGGTACATTATTGAATTATGGTATAAATGCAATGTGTGGAAATTGAGTTTTCCTGATTCTACTGTACCTGAGTTTGTAATTTTAAAATTCTTTCAGTATTTTTTGTGAAGTCTTGCTGGAAAATATTACTAAAACAGTTATATGATAGAACAGCAAAATCTGATGGATTTGCAGAACAAAGTTCACAAAGAACAAAATCCACATGATTTCTCCAAAATGGAAAGCAATTTCTACATAAGTATATACGTAGAGAGAGAGAGAGTCAATGTAGATTCTAAATAAGTGTTTACAAGTATTGGTTTGATATATATTTTTTTTAATTACTATTTAGCATTGTCAAGTGACATTAGTAACAGTACATAATCTCTCAGGCTACAAATTGAGAATCTTCATCATAAGCACATGAAAATATATACTTACTGTTCAAAATATTGTAGAAATAAATTGTTCTGTTCATGTGTAGATAGTAAAAGTGAAGTTCAGACACTGATTCAGTGCACAGTGAGATGGAGTGAAGTCTTTAATGAAAACATCCATTAAATCATTAAATTTTTTATGGACAGAGAAGGGAGATGGTGAGTAGCCCAGATCTTTGTTTTGCTTTTCTGCCTCTTTTCCAGCAAAGAAACTAGAAATTTTGGAATATGTAATATTTGGAAACTTTTACTTTCGAGTCAAAATTCAAGTAAAGACACAATTTACTAAAAAAGCAATAATATATGATCATATTTGTTCATCTTCACAGAAAAATTGCTTCTCAAAATGGATTTTCTTACAGGGGCACTAATGAGTCAATGCTCCTTCAGATGAATCAATTTATTCAGAAGCTGACCTATTAAATACTTATAGTCAGTTACCTATGTAACTTATGGAGTTTTAAAAGGTGTAATTTACCTTTAAATATCCAGTACAGTATAAACATAATGATCAAAAAAACCCACAATTGTGATAAAAACTGTAGAGTGATTGAAGTATTTCATGCCACAAATAAAACACTTGATCTTAGAAATTGTGGCTGAAGATGTGAAGAGTTTTAGAGAACTATCCCATAGCTAATGAAAGATCACCATAACTCCATCATCCACAGGAAGAAAGTTCAGTAAGTGACAACTGCCATTTAGGGTTACCTGAAGAGCTCCAGGACAAGTCAGAACTAAGTATGAGCTCTATTGGCTTTTTTCTCATATTGATACCACAGAGGTTATTACAGAAATGAAAGAACATTTATCCTGCGAAATAGGACAAGGTGGACAGAATATATATTCTGCAGAATAAGCAAAGCAGATGGGTTAGTGAGGGAACGAAGGCCTCTTACTTCAAAGGTATTTAAAGAAAAGAAGAATTGCTGAAACAGATTTGTTTCTCAAGGCTGCAGCATGAGAAAGATTTCTCTCATCTACATTAAGTCAAATATGGTTATTAAGAAATTAGGGTATGAGCTAGCACACTGTTCAGCTACTAGCTTGGCATAGTTTGCTTCTCTCTCAGCAATCTTTACACACATCTACTGCCTCACATCTTTGGAAGACACATTCATCTCAGGCCATGGAAAAATGATAGAAAAGGCATTAGAATAATTTTTATCTTCATCTTCAGTGAAATTAATTAATATAGGGTCTACTAAATATTTAAATTATTACTAGTGAATTATTTTTGTTTTTGATTAATATGTTTTACTTACTCATCTTTACAAGCGAGTTGTGATTGGTATGTATGAATCAACCTCTTTTGAATGAGCACTTCCAGTAAGTGGATGCAGTAAGCTGTGAACAGCAATACACTGCAGGGGAATCTTTTGAAATTGGTTTTCAAGCCATCATTTTTTGTCATTCAGCTTTCTGTCTCTCTCTGCTTTCTTACAAATTATTTTGGTTTGATTAAAAATTACATATTTTTTGTAACATTATTCAGAATGATGTGTTGTTTTGTCCAGGATGACATATTTCACAATAATACTTTTAATTTTCTATTTTAATTAACATTTCTAGTGCTGCTTCCTCCTGAGGAAAAAGCTGAGACTGTTCAGCCTGGGAAAGAGAAGATTCACAGGCAAACTCATCAGTGTATATACACATATCTGAAGGGAGGCAGTAAAGACAGAGACAAGCTCCTTTCCATGGTACAGTGGCCAGTGTCAGAAATTCAGAGCTGTATGAGTTGAGGTTATAGCTGACACATGTATCTTCCTGAAATTATTAAGTGGTAGGTGGTTGATAGAGCCTGCTGCAGGGTAGCACCATATGACTGGGAAGTATGCCTGCTCACTGTAGCCCAGCCAGCCCTGGGCTTGATGTAGATCTGATGTAGAGCTGCACTCTTGTTCCTAGCTGAACTGCTCTGGTGGCAGCATAGATAAGAAGTCTCTTTGTTAATAGATTGATCTTTACTTTTACATGTGGATAGAACTGTCTTCTATGTTGAGTAAGACTGTTGTATCATGTACAAGTCCATGTATCTGTGATACTCATAGGTATAGAGATTAATATTAGACTAGATTTAAAGCATCTTCCCAAACCATATATCTCACCAGGAATGAGGCTTGCAGTTGCCAGAACCATCAGTCATTGTTTCACAGGCAGAACATTTGATATGCATTGAAGGAGTTTCTGATTTAAATTGCTCTAGAAAGAATTCAGTTAGCACACATAGGACTGACTAGAGTGCGAAGAAAAATAATGTGTATTAAGTGAAAGCATCCAAACAATTTGCCTAAAAAAACAAAGTAGGACTGTTAAAAATAATCATTTCAAAAAGTGATATTGACACAATGAGCAAAGTCATCTGTGTCTATAACATCAAAAGTGTAGTGGGAAGGACTGTATTTTACACTTTTCATGTACAAAATTGCATTTATTATAAAGGATCTTGCACCTTAAATTTTAACAATGAATTATTGCTTGTTTTCCATCCAACTGCATAATTACTCCACAATAAGAACACAATAAAAGCAAACCAAGTTTTCTATTTCTCCTCTGTTTCTTTTCAAAATTCAGCTCACACTTCTAAGTATGTTGTTGGGGTGAAAAAAAAAGCAGAACTATTTATTAAGTATTTATATATTTCTAATAGTAATATTTTAAGTCATGTAACTCCTGCTTAGCAAAAAAAAAAAAAAATCATAGTTGTGAAATTGTATTAAAGCAGAGTTCTTTTTTTCTCCTCTCCCCCTAACAGCTGTTATTAGTGTAAAAATATTTTTTTTCCTTTTCACACAGTTTTACCATATGTACTTTATGTTGTAGACCAAGTATAGTTTTACCAAAGGCAGATAAGTGATAAAACATCTTATTTACTAAACCTTGAGTCACAAAATGTATTAGAGGGAGATGCAAGAAAGAGATGTGTGATCCTATATACTTACACTTTGCATTTAGACCTCATCTTCACATAGGTGCAACTTCAGTCGTCTTCAATATCTCATCTAACGAACATGTGGAGAACTAAAAAGTGCCTAAGAAACTATTTCTGATTTTAAATTGGCTTTCTCTTTCTGCATTCTTTTTTGAATGATTCTACTGAGTTCCATGGTATTTATCTGCTTCTAGTCTCATTGAACTTAGTCAGATGATTGATTTCAACTCTAGACCATATGTTTAACTTCAACATGAATTTCAAAATGAATCTATTATATTGTCAGGGCTCAAAGCTACAAGAAAGGTCAAAAGAATTCATAATAGCTTTTATATGCCTTTTTTTTCCTTAGCTGGTACATACTGGACAAAGATGTCCTCTCAGGGGGCTAAGCATAACAATTATATCAGGAGTGCATGAGAAAATGCTGTATTTATGTTATTCATTCAGCAGAGTTCCTACCTTTCCAACACAAAGGAATTATTCTTTTAAGAGATTTAGAGTCACAGCTTTCCCCATTTCTCTCTCAGATGCAATTTTTTAATACTTGCCAGATGAATAGCTGTCTCTGAAATCTCATATGGGAAAAGCCAGAACACAGCCACGCTCCAAAGGCTGATATGAGAGTCAGTGAAAGCCCTGAGTGGCTTAATGATTTCTAATTAAACAAGACAGATCTCTGAATCCTACAAAATTCCAAATAATAAGACTAAACATACTGCTTTGGAAGCCAGTCAGCTCCAAAGTGAAAGGACTGAAACTTGAGTAGTGTTTCAGGAAAAAATACTGAAGCTTTATGTTTGGAATAAATCTTGTAGCAATGATTCTAGTTTTGATACCTACTCTTCAACAATTCTGTTTTGTCTTTGATACTCAGATAATTCTGTTGCCGTACGCATGATTGTGTAATTCATGTTGGTATGCTAATGAAATTTATCAACAGCTCATCTATTATCTTTGTTTGAATGGAACTAAATTTTATTGACTTGCAAATGAGTAACCTAGGAACATCTATTCATCACATTAAAATACAAGGATTACATCTTTCTGTACAGATAATGGCAGTGGCAATATTTCATTACACAATACCTGCAAAAATGGTTTGACTGAATTTGTTGATTTTTTTATTCACTGTCCTCAGAATTTGAGAGTTAGACAAGCTGGGACAGCAATTAATGTAACAAAATACAAAAATCCAGATTTAGATTATGAACTAAACAACTTTGGCATGCATTCTGATAAAAGAATACTTGAGCACCAGAAGTAAATCATTCTAATATTTGAAGTAGTCTTTTTTACTATTCTTTAGTATCTTTTAATATCTTTTTAGATACAGCATAAATAAAGGTGCCTTACTATACAGGTAGATAACAAAAAGAATAACATCTCTCAGTGCATAATGATAAATTTGCTTTTAATAAATATAATATAAATCAGTGGTACAGAGAAGCTCTGTGAGGAGAGTTCAACATTTTCCAGTTCAAAGTTTCTCACTTTTTCCCTAACTGATACTGCTTAACAATTTAAAAAAAAAAAAAAAAAAAGGGACTTATTTCCTTCCTTATCAAAGTGAAAGTTGTTTCAGTAATAGATTTTCTTTAATGATTTTACCACAGAATTAACCTTTAAATATGCATATCATTTTAAGGCAGACATTTGAAGGATTTTTTCTGAACATTTAAATAAATATGAGCATCACAGGGTTGTTACTTCTTTAAATATTTCATCAAAAAAATCTTCATTCGTACACTATATACTTATGATTATATTTAGAAATATTTTTAACTGAAAGCACCCAGAACTAAAGCCACAAAACTTGAATTCTGATGTAACTCAGTGATTGCTTACTCTGTGCATTAGGCAAATGAAACTGTCTAGATGCTGTGTAGAGTTTTATTTAACTTAAATCATAGGAAGAGATTAGAGCTTGTTTTCATAATCAAACTCATTTTTAATTAAGTATAAGGCTGTTATATATACAGTATTTATGACTCTTCACAGAAAAATGTGAAAGTTTCCCTGTAACAAGAAAATACCTGTATGATTTGCTTTGGTTAGGTCTAACAGGAGAGAATAACAGATTTATCCAATGACTTAGGTTGAATGCCACTGAAACAGGAATAAATCAATAGCTTAAAATCAAATATTATACAATAAAATACATAAAACAACAACTACGTCTCTTAACTTTTCCCTCTCAAGTGTCTCGCAAATGCTATTTTGAGAGGTTCCATACATGCAGTACTTGGCTTCTTCCATAGCTACAGCAAAGCATTAGCTTTGAACATTTCTTCCTAAAACCAAGCTAGAAACATTTGAAATATATCATAAGCTTGTAAACATTATTTAATTTTCTAAGTATATGTCAAGATGTCTTACATGTTTTAAACTATGAAATATTACTCTAAAGAAATAAAAATGTAAACCATAAATTAACATCTTAAGTGTATTTGAAACTAAAAAATCCACAACATATTTCTAAACAAGAGTGTATTGATTACTGTAGACACAAAACTGTAGTACTAACCATAAAGATAGATCTCATCTCTGTATCAGTCCAAGATAATTTAAAAAAATAGTTCATTAATACAGCAAACGCCAAATTATAAAAAATGCAAACATATTAAAACTGTTATCATTCCACAAACAGAAGTTTCAGAAGTTTTCTGAAGCTGCTCCTGCACATCATTATTTTTTCTGTCATTCTCCATCAACACTTGTGACAGAAAAAAATAGAGTAAATGAGAATCTCTTGCTTTCTAGGTTGTCTTTTCTCGCGTTCTCTTTTTAAACATTCTTTTTTGTTCTTTTAAATATGGTTGATTCCTGGTTTTGTGCATTAAAAATTAGGAACATTGCAATTGTTAGTTAGTTCCCTGATTCAAACATATGTATAATAGGACCTAAGATCAGAAAATGATCTAAAAAAAGATAGAGAAGAAGGAAAAAAAATCAGTGTAGGACAAAGAAGAGGTATAAACAGTCTTTCTTCCACCAAAGGTAATGTTACCACAAGAATTATTGTCAATCAAAGATTTGCTCCCAGCCACCACTCAGAGTTTCGTTATTGGTTTCTTAATAAACAGTGTTAATTAAGAGGAATATTCAAAGAATTCACTATATTGCAAGATTAATTTTCTAAGTTGCTAAATTTGTTAAAACTAAGTATAATTCTATTTTTCTAAACACATTGGTATCATCTTATCCTAAGTAGTTTTCATTTCTGTGGACAGTACAATATATTCTCCGCCCAAAATAACTCATTAGCTCACTTCCATATGAGGTAAGATGTGCATTATGCACCTCACAGTTCTGTGACTTAGGGTCTAGGCTGATGCAAAAGTAATATGAAATTCCTAAAGGCAACAAACTTCAAAAAAAAAATCACAAAATTCCCTAATTTCAATATTGCAACTTCAAAATATGGACAAATTTTTAACATCTCAGCACATTATGAATAATTGTCTATGCATGTATTTTCTCTGAAAGAAAAATATATTAAATAATACCCATGAAAAAGGTAGCAAACCACTTACACTGAGACAATAGCTCAAATGTACCCTCTACAAAAAATGATAGGTATCATTTGTATTTTTTTCCCTCTCGTATTTACCCACTTTATTTTCTTTCGTAGTGCTACAATGAACATAAGGAGAAAAAAAAAACAAAACACAAAAGTACTTTAACAGAAAAATTGAAAATCAAAAGCAGTGAGAATAAAAACAAAGTTTAATTCCTGTTATTTACCTCTTCATGTGCCTGAGGATGTCTTAGCATGAAATAAGATGTGATAGAATTCTCTTTTTCACATTTGCTAAAATAATTTAGATATGTCATTCTGAAAGTAATGCCTTCAAGATTATTCCCATGGAAACTACAACAAACACTTAGAGCACAATAACACAATTTAATAGAGCAAGATCTCAGCTATAGATCACTATTTTTCAACACAGTCACTACCTCTAGCTATGTATTTTTGCCAGTAATGAATAAGAGTCTGCATGCTACTGTCATAAAATCTGTACCAGCAAGGGTGACCACTGTTTCTGTCATCACTATCGAACTGCACCACCCACTGCCTCACTGGGCTCACATTTCGTGCTCTACTGTCTGGCCTCTATAAACATTCAGCAAATATCACAGAATGTCAATGGGTGCAATTTTTTTCCACATAGAGAAATTCAATGACACACCTTCGCATCATCTGCACTTCCACGTAAGACACCTTTCTGTCAGACTGCACCTCTACTACCATGTCACACAACAACAAAATGTAATGGAATATACATAGGAAGTTTCAACCTCTACTGCCATACCACCAACATCCACTTCTAATGTCATGAGCCAGCATAATGAAATAGGGGTTATTATTTTGGAGCAGTTCTCATTCATTTTGGTAAATGCTTTGTGGTTTTCTGCCTCATTATTGTTAAAAGAAAAAAATGAAAGTACATTTTTTGTAATCTCATTATTGCACTATGCACAGTCTATATCTAATATATATCTAATGAATGCAAAATACGTCTCTAACATGAAGCTGTAAAATGACAAAGCATAAATTCCAAGTAAGTGTTGACTGAACTAGGTTTTTTCCTTTAATTTTTTTACAATTATACTCTCTGTCATATCACGTAACTATAGTATCATAGTTTTTTTTTACTTTTCTTTACAAAAAATTAACTTTTGATGAATTATTTACTCAGGAAAGCATCAAAGTAGATCAAAAACATCATTAAAGCCTCAGGCATATGACAATTTAAGCAAAAACATATTGGCTACAACCCTGTACAACATGCCTTCCAGATCAACAAAGTATGCAAAGTAAATTTCCAGGTGTTTTGTTGTTGTTGTTGTTGTTGTTGTTTTGTTTTGTTTTAATCAAGAAGGAAAGAAGAATGCTTATTTAGAAGGAGAGAGAGGAAGAAGTATCTTTATGTTTACAGTGTCAGGGAGCATAGCAACACAGGGACCGCCCTGAACTGGTAGCCAAGTGTTGGTGATTTATGTGCAGACAGGACCTGCCCTCGTTCCCCTGCACGGAGCGTAGTGGGCAGTGCTGGGGTGTTAGTGGATTCTGTCAGCAGCCCAAGAAACCTTGAGGGAATGGGTTGGGACAAGAGCCACCAGGGCCAGCCAGGACTGGGCCTGGGCTGCTGAGGGGGCTGGATGGGGCTACTTGTCCAAGGCAGAGTGAGTCAGAGAGACAACACAGCACTATGTCCTCCAGTCTCTTCCACATGTTCTGCTATTAGTCACAGAAATTAATTTCTAACAAAAAACAGAAGAATTTGAAGCTCCAGAGCAAAAACTGCTCGAGGTGGTGGGCTGGAATGCAAAGGCACTAAATACACATTATTGTTATTAAAAATACGGGGGGGGGGGTTACATGGAACAAAAGTTAGCTGTTTCTGAGGGCATAGCAGTTTCAGAAAATCAAATCTGAAATTTTAATTATCAAATCAGATGGAGTTGAGTCCATGACTATGCTGTTTATAGCATAGAGAAAAAAAGAGTTTTTGACCTGTGTAACAATAAATCTTGCAAACTTCAGTAGCGAATCATACAGTTTTTTTACTATAAATTGTAGTATCCCACTAGTAATTATGAGGATAAGTGCTTATATGGTGCCAAGTAACAGGTATAAAGCAAGTAATTTGTGTATGCCAGGTACAGATGCTAAGGTGCTGACACTGAGCACTGAAGGGCTGCAGCATGAGGCAAGACCGGAGCTAACCCAGGCCATGCACAACCATTCCAGCTGGGCAGTATTCCTTCTTCTGTATTGGTAAAATATTGTGCTTTGATCTTAGTTCATAAGTCAGCCACTAATCGAGTAGTCTGTTGAATTATGGTCTTTAAAGCCACCAAACGATTTAAGATATCTATGAGTGTCCCATAGTAGTGGGGAGGAGCTTGCTGTAGAATTACATCTGTCATCCCTGCAGTGAATTTTACCAAGTTGGGACTGTCAGAAGTGTCCTCATATGTGGCATCTCTCATACCTAGCTCCCTGGTGGAATTCTGGAGCTTTTCTAAAGAATTCCATAAACTCCTATGGGTGAATATATCTGGTTTATTGGGCCACGCTGGTCAACAGGCTCCCATAATCCACTGAATTAGAGAATATTTTTCTCATTGTGTATGACAGTGACATACAATCTTTGCTTCAATGCTAGTTGCGTCATTATAGAGGTCAGTTTGGAAATTTCTAGGCCTTTGCCAGAATTGTTGGATTAAGTCCATCAGCTCATTAGCTGTACAGGAGTGTTCAGAAACTGTAGTTTGGGGAGGAAGCCACTCTTTGGATGGTACCCCCCAAAGGTCTTTCTTGGATTTTCTTTGTTTTTTTTGTTTTTTTTTTTGAATTACTATTAGCCAGATTTCTAGAGTCTGCTTCCACTAGAGCCTCTAGTTCAGAATTGTTGTTAATCTCTTATCTAATGTTTTCAGGATCATAGGGACCAACTACCAAACAGGAAATTTAAGTGATTAAAGTAGGTGCAAGTAATTCTACAGATTAAAAATATTAAGTACTACTGGAAACTTCTATCTAGTGGAAAATAAAATCAAATAAAATAAATAATTTAAAACAAAACATGGTACTCAATGGAGTTTAATACAGTAAAAATCATGGCAAATGAAATTCTTATATGATCTGCATGAGTTTAGAAAGTATCTTGAAAATATTTTTTTTGTGTGTCTAAAAACCAGAAAGTTAAAAGTTCTGTAACCTTTTTAATATCTAAAAATGTTGCATATGCATAGAGATTAACAGAACGGTACAAAGGGTTTAACTTGCATCCAGTGGACATACCCTCTACTTGCATCCAGTGGACATACCCTCTATAAATTTAGAAGTTTACTTCACTTCTAAATTTAGAATAAATACTTTTCCTCTTGGACACCTAACTAAGCCTATGAGCAAGTGCTCTCTCTTTTTTTTTCCCCTTCAGAAGTGAAATATTTTGTGAGTAAAACAGAAGATAATTCTTACCTTCTGTTTTCCTTATAGATACAGAGGAAAAGTAATTTCATTTCTTTCCCTCTATAATATTTAATTCAGCACAAATGTCAATATTATCAGGGAAAATATTGTGCTCAAATTTATGGCATAGAAATTTTCTTCACATGATGAGAAGCACCTCTATTTTAGAGTTGATTGCAAGTAGTTGTTAAAAAAATTTACATGTGTCCTGTATTAATGGAAAATATCAGGAAATATTACAGAACACATCATTAAAATTTATATCTTAAGTAAGGTAGGAACAAAATATGGTCCTATTCAACCCCTTGGAACTCCTGGAAGCCACAGTGGAGCTCAGGCTGTATATCCATTACTTTCAGTGTTGATCCAATTACTGAATCATTTGAGTTAAAAAGGGCTTTTAAAGGTCATCTGGTCCAACTCCCTGCAATGATCAGGGACATCCACAGCTGGATCAGGTTGTTCAGAGCCTGATCCAGCCTGGTCTTGAAAGTATCCAGGGACAAGGCACCCACTACCTCTCTGAATAACCTGTTACAGTACTTCACTACCTTTATTTAAAAAAAAGTTTTCCTTATATCCAATCTATACCCCCTCTCTTTTAGTCTGAAACCATTTCCCCCTGTCCTATGACAACACACCTGGCTAAAGGGCCTGTCCCCTCCTTTCTTGGGATAGAGAAGGAAGGAGGGGTGGTGGCATGGCTGTATGTTAGAGGGTGTTTCAATATTGTTGAGTTCAAGGCTGGGAATAAGAAAGTTGAGTCTCTATGAGTAAGGATAAGGGGCAGGGCCAACAAGGCTGACATCCTGGTGGGAGTCTGTAATAGATCACTTAACCAGGATAAAGACATAGGCAAGGTGCTCTATGAGCAGCTGGCAGAAGTTGAGCAATCACCAAATCCTTGTTCTTGCAGAGTACTTCAACTTCCCTGATATATGCTGGAAATATAATACAGCACAGATAAAAGGCTAAGGTGTTTCTAGAATGTGTGAAAAATAACTTCCTGATGCAACTGATAAGAGAGCCTATGAAGGGAGGTGCCCTGCTAGACCTGGTGTTCTCAAACAGAGGAGGACTGGTAAGAGATGCGGAGGCTGGGAGCTGACTTGAACAGAGTGACCATGAAATGGTAGTGTTCTCTATTCTTGATGAAGTCAGGAGAGAGATTATCATAACTGCTACCTTGTACTTCTGGAGCATGGCCTTTGAAATGGTCAGGACACTGGTAGGGAGGGTACCTTGGGATTCAGTCCTGAAGGCTAAAGATGCAGGAGCAGGCTGTCTGCCTGTGCCATAAGATGAGCTGGTTGAGAAGAAGACCAGGGTGGATGAACAGGGAATTTTTCTGACAGTCCAGGAGAAGAAGAGTATCTACCTCCTGTGGAAAAAGGGACAGACAACTCAGGTAGAGTACAAAGAAGTTGTTAGGATATGCAGGGATAAAATTAGAAGGGAAAAAGCCAAACTTGGAATCAACCAGACCACTGTAGTAAAAAAAGAATAAAAAACTTTTTTAGAAATATATTAACCATATGAAGATGGCTATGGAGAATGTCCATCCTTTACTAAATGCAGCAGGGAATATAACCCCTGAGGATAAGGCAAAGGCTGAATTTCTCAATGCTGAATTATGAGAACAGCTTTTCCATATCATGAAAAGAGACTTTTGCATAACATGAGTGGATAGAAGCTGAAGGACAGGAGGACTGCGTAAATATAAGCTCAAAAATGAAATCAGAGGAGGCTGTGGAACCTGTTGTAAAGTGAAGAAGTAAAATAGACGTCCTGCAGTTGAAGATAAGATGGCAAAACAGACATCTCAGCTCAACATAACAACACTGGAAGCTGGTTTGAACTATCCCTCCTTCAGAAGGTTTGAAATTTACAGCAAAAATGACTATTAGCCTTAATCCCACGACCATCAGAGGTATTAACCATATCCTGGAATTTCTGCCCATGTCTTTGGAATGTAATGAATATGTATATGCTATTCCTTTAAATATGTAGTCGTTTCTCTCTCCATTGTGCGACTTAGGCAAGAGATATCCCTCTCACACACAGTGCTGTAAAAAATTTACCTGCTTTATAATCTTATGTGGGTTATAGAGTTTGATTCCATGTGTCAGTGCCTTCTTTACATCTGTCTTTAAAAGTCAGAACAATTATCTTTAGGGTACTCCATCCCCTGACCTGGAAGTCCGGAGTGGGGAGAAGAGTAAACACCCCACAGTTCAAGTGGAAACAGTCAGAGACCTACTACTCCACCTGGACCACTACAAGTCCATGAGGTCAGATGGAATCCATCTCAAGGTGCTGAGGAAAATGGCAGAGGTGACTGCCAAGCCATTTTCCATCAGCATTTCTGGCCAACCAGATAGCTCCTAGAGGACTGGAGGCTTGCCAGCGTACCTCCTATCCACAAGAAGGATCATTATAAGGATCTGGGGAACTACAGGTTTGTCAGCCTGACCTCAGTGCCAGGGGAAGGTTATGGAGCAGATCATTTTGAGCGAGATCATACGGCATGTGAGGGACAATGCGAGAATCAAGCCAAGCCAGCATGTGCTCAGGAAAGGCAGATCCTTCTTGACCAACCTAAATTCCTTTTATAATTAAGTGATCTGCCTGGTCAATGAAGTAGTTTGATGTAGTCTGCCTAGATTTCAGCAAATCTATCTTCCACAATGCTCTTCGAAAGAAACTGGTAGCCCATGGCCTGGACAGGTACACTGTGTAAACAACTGGCTGGAGGGCCAGGCCCTGAAATTGATAGTGAATGGAGTTAAATCCAGCTGATGATCAGCCACAAAAGGAGTTCCTCAAGGGTCGGTATTGGGGCCAGTCCTACTCAGCATCTTTACTGATGACCTCAATGAGAGGATCAAGCACACCAAAAATAAAGCATTTGAATTAAACTTCCTTAGAACATTTATTCCTAGAGCAAAAACTTCTTTTTTAAGAAAAAAAGAACAACACATGTATCCTTTACATACTACATTTTGTCCCCTCCCTTTGCCTCTATCAAATTCTTTTTTATGAAAATACTACAGTTACTTGTGGTACTTCTGTTCATCACATAAAAGTATTTGCCAGGATGAAAAGGCACATGTAGGTGTATAATGAAACCTTTAAAGAGTAATATGTATCTAGTCTGCAAATAAAATAAAATTCAAAATTTTCCCACTTGTTCTTTTTATACTGAAACGTCTTCAAATAATCACCAGAAAAATCTGAAATATATTAAAAAGGAAATGCCAACTCCCTAACCCTCTAAAAAAAGAAAAAAAACTACCACCACATAACAAAAAACGAAATTACTATTTGGAATTTTTAAATATTTCCAGCTGCACAGCAAATGAAACGTTTTAAGAATAACTTGAAGAAATTATTAAACTACATTTAGTTTCTTTCAACTCATAAAAGAATATGCAAAACCTGACATACTCTTTTTTTGTAATAATTTGTTGGCATTACATAGAGATTTACAATTATCACATTCTACACATCACTGTTTATGGCACACAAATACTACTATTTCATAGAATCATAGAATCTTCAGAGTTGGAAGGGACCTTTAAAGGTCAGCCCAGATTACAGTTGGCTTTCCTATCCCTCTACTCTGTGCTGGTAAGGCACAAATATTTGTAAGCAAATATCTACTCATGTATTCTGTCCATTTTCAACTTATTAAATATATTGACTTATGAAAATAAAATACATTGTAATAATACAAGCCACCAGTATAAGTGGTAAAAATAATTGATTAGCATAGGTTCTTAATATTTGTTTGGATATTTTCTTAGTATTTGTTTTGCTTGATGTCTGTTTTGATGCAGTATCAAATTTCATCATGCTATGTTTTCCTAAAAGCAAACGTGTAATCTTCTGTGGTTCCTAGTCTGACATCAAAACAACTTGCAGTACATTTATGTAAAAAAATTTGACTGCATCAGAACTCAGGATTTAATACAAAGGAATCTACTAGTCAAGCTCCTTTTAAATTACCACCTTGAATTATGGTGTAAAGGTATTTTGACATCAATGCACAAACGTATTCACAGCACTGTAAAATGCTGTCTACAGATTTAATGCAAAGTAATGAATGATTTACAGGAGGATCTGAAGCCCAGAACTTTTCCTTTGTAGACAACAGTCCAAACATTATGCCACAGAGACATTTTTACTTTTTCCTCCACTGAAGTACATCAGTAAATATTTTAGCATCTTATTCCAACTGGGAGAACTTGGGAAGAAAGAAATCCTGTTTTCCTTATGACTCCCACAAAGACATTGCAGACACAGAATTGAGAAGCTCTGAATTTTAGTCTAAACAGGTTTTTTTAGGACAGTGCTGAACCACTCAAAAGTACATGGGTTTCTCTGAAATTAAAGCCTTCTGTTTATTTCCATGTTAACTACAAGAGATACAAAGAACAAAATAACACCATTTGATAGAGCTCATTCTCAACTAGAAAACATGATTTTTCTACATAATCACCACCACTTGCTATGCATTTTTTCCAGCACTGAACAAGAGCCTGCCTGCTGCATTCATAAAAATCTGCACCAGCAGAGGTGACCCATTGTCACTGTCACCACTGGTGGAAAAGCACCACCCATCACCTCACTGTGTTTACATCTACCACCTGGTCTCCATAAATGTCCAGTATGCATTGATGAATGTCAATGTGTGCAATTTTTTCCACACAAGAATTCAGCGACTCAGCTTTTCTTATGAGCTTCCATGTCAGATGCAGTTTTGTCAGACCTTCCCTCTGCTGTCATCTGTCACATGACAACAAAATGTAACAGAATATTGGTGAAAAGGTTCAATTTCCACTGCCATACTACCAACATTTACCACTGATGTTGTGGATCAACATAATAAAAGAGGAGGCATTACTTTTGGAGCATCCCTCGTACATAAGGTTGTAGCTGGAAGACGTTATTCAACTCTTTTTGATTTCCATTCTTGGCTACCACCAAAAAGACTCTTCTTAATGGTTATAACATATCAATATGTCTATTCCATAATGAATTGAGAAAGGTTAGACTTCACTGTAAACTAATCGGTAGATATTTTATTTGGGTTATTCACAAAACTGGTTGATGAAAGAATGAGAAATGGGTAACACAACTGTGTTTTATCATGTATCCTTTCTATTGCTCAGTAACTCTTTGTTGCATTGCTTAGTTGCATAACTGATGTTAGACATGAGGAATGTATCAAAAAGGATTTTCAGATTTTCTCATCCATAAATGTCAGGCTATTAATAATTCTACAGATAACTCTACGTACTGAAAATCACCTGTGGTGAACACAATATATGGAAATTAAAGGTCAGCATGTTTTGTGTGCCTGTGCCCAGATGTGTAGGCATGTGTGCATAAATGGAGTATTTTCTTAATATCAGACATAATTCTTTTATAATACTGTTTTTAAATAAGAAATGATATTGCTTAGGATGGGGATGGAGAATATACTTTCAAGACCTTAAGGTCTCCATTAAAGAAAACTGTATCTGTATAATCATCTTGGCACGATCAAACATTTTTTAAGCTTTTCAGAAAAACTGAAATATAACAGCATTAAATTACCTATAAATTGCAAGGCTGTAATTTTGTGTGCTCATATCTTTTATTCTTCTTTGGCTCTGACAGAGTAATCTCTTAATAATATTTAGATAGAATAGATTTCTAAGCCAGTACCTAGCAAAAAAAAAATAAATGTCAAAACCTACATTGTAATTCAGACACATTATATTTTAAACCCCTGGTGCCTTTAATTAACTATTTATTTATTTATTTATTTATTTACTATCTCTGTTCTAATTCTGTTTTCATTTCCATTATTTATAGAAAAAAAGCAGAAAGTTGGTTCAGGTACAATATTCACTTCATACTAATTGTACAAGACATACTCTTAAAGTTCAAATACAGCACATTAAGCAAACTAGAAGCTGCAGCAAATAAATTGATAAACTGAAGTTTGGAAGATCCATCTGCTATGCTTGTTTCATTTATTTCCTCACCATTCTACTTCATATAAATAATAGAATAGCTTAGGTTGGAAAGGACATTAAAGGTCATCTAGTTCCAAACTCCCTCCGTGAACTGCGTTGTAACCCACTAGATTACATTGCCCAGGGCGCCATCTAACCTGTCCTTGAATGCCTGCAGGAGTGGGGCATGAGCAACTTCTGTGGGAAACCTGATCCAGCGCTTCGCCAACTTCTGAATAAAGAATTTCCATCTAACATCTAACCTTAACCTCTCCTTTTTCAGTTTAAAGCTTTTCTCCCTTATCCTATCACTGTCAGACCATGTAAAAAGTCAGTCTCCCTCCTGTTTATAAGCTACCTTTAACTAGTGGATGGCTGCTAAGAGGTCTCCATGGAGTACTCTTCTCTCCATGCTTAACAACTCTAGCTCCTGAAACCTTTCCTCATAGGAGAGATGCTCCAGGCTTCCAACCATCTTCATAGCCCTCCTCTGGACCTGCTCCAACACAGTACTCCACATGGGGCTTCACAAGGGCAGAGCAGAGGGGAACAATCCTCTCCCTCTCCCTGTTGGTCACTTTTCTTTTGATGTAGCCCAGGATACTGTTGTCCTTTTGGTCTGCAAGCACATGCTTCTGGCTCACGTCCAGCTTTTCATCCAACAGGACACCCAAGTTCATCTCACATGGGCCAACTTTCAGTCTTTTTCAGATCTCTCTGAATGGCATCCTTTATTGCTTTTTTAAAATGAGAATGTTTCTCTTTTTCCAGTCACAGTAGACTGCCTAAAATCCCTGATTTTTCAAATAAGGTATTACTTCAATCTTAAGTCTATCAAGTGGTATTTATAGAATGAAAAAGGAATGATATTAACCTTGTAACTCATACAAGTTGAATGACAGACATAGGTAAGACATAGGACAGGCTCCTACTGGTATTCAGAACTTCAAAGTAACCAGTTGCGTTTTGTTTTTACTCTAGGATAAACTTGGGTTAGCAAATTCAGGCAAGAACTGTTATGGTAGTTTGACTGTTTTTACCTCTTGCAGTGCACTACCTTCTACTCTGAAACATCTTGTCATTTAAACAGTTTCTTACATTTGCAGAGAAACCAACCATAGGCAGTGACCTCTCCTGCTTAAATGAAGAGGTCTTTGTTTTAACACATTTGAGTCTTTTCTACTGTGGTCTTAAGTTATCCTGTTGCACAATTGAATCTGTGGTAACTACAGAGAATACTGGGTTATTGGATTTTTGGATTTTTTACTTCCTATATATATTTTACTTTTATACCATCGCCACCTACAAGTGCAGGGAATTGATTCTAACAACACCTCTACTCTCTCCCGTTGTCTCATAGAAAAAGTTTCAGTGGTCTCAAACGATTATGAATTCATGACTTAGGAGAAAAGTGTAGTAGAGAAAGAACATCTAAGACTCAGTGCACACACAAGCAAGGTTCAACCCAATCTTTGAAAGAATTATTCTATTTCCCAAGAGGTGAATCCAGCAGACCCAATTTGGTAAAGCATATACGAATATAGAAGTGGTTATGTTTAAAACCTAACTCCTCACATTTATTGTTTAGTTACCATTCTTTGTTCTTTATAAAGCTTGGGAAATCAGGGGAATTTGTGAGGCATACTTAACTTCCTGGGGAAGCAGGAAGCCAACTTTCAAGAAAAACATCTTATAAATGAACTTCGTGGTGCTCATCTTTTCCCTTTAACACATTCAAAAGGAAATTAAATATTTTGGAGATATTTAGGAGTGTGGAATTCACTCCATTTTACTTCCCCATCTGGTTTCTTATTTCTACTTAGACTTCTTGAGTACTTCATAATACTTGCCATATTTTTGTCATGATGAAAATAATGTATCTATCCCCCAATTTCACAGTATTTTTTTTTCCTTGAACAGGTTTATTTTCTCTTGAATGTACTCGAATCTCCTAACAGAATCATATTATGATATTACACACCTGCTTTCTTGCCTTTTGAATTTTGTCTGCATTTGAATGTCATAGTGAACTTATCCTGGAAAAAAAAGAAAAAAAAACAATTAAAAGACAAAATTTTCAGGTTTGCCTTTGAAATTATTGCTTCTACACTAGTAAATACTTGCCATGAATGATGCTGATTCTTTTCTTTGCAGTCTCACTTCTTCCTGTGCATAGAAACATGATAAACATAACAAAATGCATTGCTTTTTCCATTTATTTATAAAGCAATTGGTCCAAGTGTTTAGAGAGGGCAGGGTAACCTTTCTGTGCTTTTCCTATCTTGACTTATCCAGTTCTTTTCCTTACTGCATTGTTATCTGAAAATTATGTTTTTCTCTCCAACTCATTTTCCCAGTTCTCTAGGTTTCACATAATTCCAGAAGTTACTGACCCCAGCATAAAGTAGGGAAAAAGATAGTGAAAGACACCAAACTCTTTTTTAAGGATCAAGATATTTTAGTAAGTATTCAAGGTACGTAGTGTCTGGCTTCTTCTGAAGTACCTCATTGTGATAACGGAAATAAAGACCCTTTATGCCTTTGCAGCAATAAGGAGCTAGCCAGCAACGTTCTGTAACATGTATTAGATGATATAGAAGTAGGGAAGCCAGAAAGTTAAAATTATTCGTGAATTTGAAAGAACACGTATAATTTATTTTGTATGCGAAAGAAGAGCAAATAGGCTTGTGGAAGAATAAGTACATGGAGTGGTGGTTGAATATGCAGGCTGTAAAGGAGGGAGCACCAATGCTGAGGTTGTAGCAGTGACTGCAGTTAGCATAAAACTGACTTAGATATATTGCGACACTTACTTAAAGTATCAGTACCAATTTAGCTGTGGCAGCACAAAGTGCTGCATAGGCTGCAAAACTGAGCCAAGCTGCTGCAGGATACATGAATTCTGTGCTCTGCTCTCAATACTAGAATCCCACTAGATAGCTGTTATAGATCAGATCAGGGATCTCTATGCAGTTGCTTTTGTGCCTGCCCTGGAGATGTAATCTAACAGATTTTTTTTAAATGAGGGCGATGGAGGGTAGAGAGGCTGTCACTGCTGGCTGTGGGTGGCAAATCTAGAGACACGGTCATGCATGAGATAAAACAATCAGCATAGTGAAGCAGAGACTGCTCTGTTTTTCCAAACTGCACATAACAAAAATACAACACTGTGATCTGACAAAATTGTTTTCCTCGGAATAGACTGTGCATATAATAAGAATGGCTCAATTTGAATGGTTCAGTTTCCACTAGGGTTTTTTAACCTTTTCTTCTTCTTCATACTATTTTTAAATAATCCTTTTGAGACAGGGTATGAAGTATTTACTTTTTAATAATTAGTGCAGGTTTTCAGTTTTCCTTTCTTTATTCAATGAATTTGTTTGCATTTTTTACTCAAGTGGCTGTTACTGACTAAGTGGGAGTTGAGAGCTCACAAAGATAGATGAGACTGTTGACTCCTTGCAGCACTACTGTTGATTCTTTCTATAGGCTTTATTTAGGGCTCAGTGTAATGGCTATGTATTGCATACACTGTATGCCTTCTGAACTTACTTTTATGCCTACAGTCTTAACTAAATATTTTCATTTTTTCAGTAGAAATTAGTAGATCATTCAAGAGGATATAAAGCCCGTAAGACAGTTAACTCGGAGCATTTTGCATATAACTGTATATTCTGGATGTAAAATACCTGATTCTGAGTCCTGAAAAGGTTTGTGAGCCTTGAAGCTTGATATTAAACATCCATTAGAATGATAAGTGACCAAGGTAGATTTTACAAGAAATTATAAAACTCTGAAACTGTCTAGATATGATAGTAAGTCAAATGAATAAAGAAAGGTAAAAAAACAAAGCTAAGCAGCTTGTCATTAACAATACCCATAGGACTGGAAGGAGTCATTTATTCTTCTGTGCTACCTATAGAAGACAAAAGTAACAAGAGATTGTTTTTAATAGTTATCTTAGTTATCCAGCCTGGCACATTTCCATCATTAGAAGTTTCTGTTGTCATTAAGGTGCTAAGCCATTTTGTTTGTCTGTTTTTCTGGTTCACTAGCTACTAAAAATCTCTCCACCAGTCATCAGTCAGTTCCATCTCTTCAGGTTGTTCTTCAGACAGTTATCCTGTAAAAGAAAGTAAAACCATGCACTGGATTAATTGTGTTAGTGTGTCTTTGGAGTATTATTCCAAAGATTAGCTGTCATTGATAAAACCACTTATTTTCTGAAATGCTTGTGTTTCAGGATTCTTTTAGTTCCTTTGATTTTGTAGGGAAGGGAGGGGGGGGCAGGGTGGAGGGTGTGTCTTTTTTTCTTTTTTCTTTTTTTTTTCTTTTTTTAAGAGAAGAGAGTACTGTTTTTTTTTAATAGTTTGAGATTTTTTTACATGTTGGGACATCTCCAGGGAACACTTCATAATGAGTTCAGCCCTACGCTATATTCCTTCACTCTTTACTTGCTCTAGAGCCAACACAATTTGATGATTTCATAATTGTGATATTCTGATACTTTCTAGAGATGTTGAAGTGACTGCTATACTGTTTGGTCATAAATTCTAAGACTTTGGGAAAGGATCAGCCACCTCCTCACTCTGGGTCTCCTATCTCCATCATCCTGGGAATGCTTATGGCAAGTTAAGGAGTTAATGAGTCCAGAGAACTTTGAAACTCGAGGGTAATTTTCTCCTGCAGCCTGCTAAGGCTGAGCATATGTTTACGAAAGGCAGGCAAAAACACAGCCAGCCACTAACAGATGTACTGAGACAGGAGAACTGTGCTTTTTCAGGCAACACATGCACATAAACAGCACTCACTTAAACAGGAATAATACAAACGGCCTCTTCCTGTTCTTACTCACTGGCTAATTAGGCTTGCTGCATATTAGCAGATGTCACGCTTATATCCATCTCCATGGCAAGTGCTGGCATCTTTTACACAGACACCACATGTTTCTGGCCCCCCAGAATAATAAAAGCTTGCATCTAACATACACAGAGGTGGCTCACACAAATGCTTGTTCCTAATACAACCCCCCTAAACAAACAAACAGAAAAAGAATGCTGTACCAGACAGCCAGTGAGCTCACCTTCAGGACAGGTGCCGTACAAGCACCCCAAGGTCACAGTGCCACTTGGACTGATGCACTCTGCACTTTGAAGCAACAACAAATTCAGACCAATGAATGCCACGGGTTGAGGCTTGAGATCTTGCCTGAACCACTGAACCCACTGAAGAGTAAAAATTCACACCATCAGTGCACCAGGATGATTCTGCCCAAACAGTACATAAAAGCAATGCTTAGTATTGCTGACAAAAGAACAGAACAGTTCCAAAACAGAGACATGCTTAGCCTCATTAGTTAGTCCAATCAAATGTCATGGAGAAACTCTTAGGACAGAACTCCACCACTCAAGAACACAGAAATAAAACTCTGGATTTTTATTTATTAACTGGGATGGATCCAATGTCCACTGACCAGGAAACAAGAAACTCACTTGAGCTGGTCAAGCTGTCCAACCATGTCTGACAGCCTGGCCTGTAGTGGTTCCACATTTGGCTCAGACTTGTGCACAGTGTTGGATGCCCATGGATGAGGTGCCTTGCTAGGGACAATTACTTTCAGGTTTTCCTGTTTTCCAAGTTAAGAATGAGCCAGCAGCCTGTCCTGGCAGCAAAGAGAGCAAGCAACATCCTGGGATGTTATTAAAAGGGGCACAACTGGTAGATTGAGAGCAGAGTTTCTGCTCTTTTATGTGTCACTGTTTAGACTGCATCTAGACACTTGTCAAGCTCCAATATAAAGGAGTGAGACGAGGTTCTTTGATTATGTGTATACCCGATGGCGAGATTAAGACACAACGGGTCAAATGTTAGCCCAACCAGTTTATTACAATTACTAGTTGCTTAAGGATATGGGGAAGGGAAGGCGAGAGATAGAAAAGAGATGAAAAGCAAGGAGTCTTGGCAGAAAGCAAGAGAGAGAGAGAGGGAGAGAGAGAGCATCACCACTGTGGATCCAGCAAGGTCCATAGTCCGTTGATCTCAGGAACTCGCCTGGCCACTGCGGGGGATGGGAACACCGGGAAGATTCGCAGCAAGCAGGCCTCGGGGTTTGTCGGAAGAGTTTCTCCCCTCAAGGAATTCTCCGATGTCTCTTCGGGAGTTCTCCTCAAAGAATTTCTTTCTTTTGGGAGTTCTTCTCCAAAATCCTTGGGAGTTCTTCTCCAAAAAACCTTCAGTGAAGGCCTTTTATCCCCCATTTCTCAGGCGTTTTTTTTTTCCTTTTTTCTTCGTTTGTGTGACATATCTGGCCCAACAGATAAGCCAGCAGCTGATGTCGCCTTCATTGCCATGCAGGAGCATTGTCTTTTTGTGGTGGTCAGCTTCTCCAAGCCGTACCCCCACGGAAAAGACTATTTGCACCTATTTCTGCTTATCTTTACAACCATAAACAGAGACATTGAGGCGCCGCGACAAACATCTAAATGATTTGCAGTTGTCAGTTAGAGTCTTATCACCAGAAAAGGCCTTACGAAGCAAGCTTTGAGACAACAAAAGTTTCTGTCCTTCACAACACTTTATCCAGTTTCGGATCCTCCAGCACAAGAAGAACAATGGTAAAGTGCATTGAGGTCTGGGGAGAGCCACCAAGCTATTTAGAGGCTGGAGTACTTGCTCCATATGGAGGGATGGAGAGATCAGTTATTAGCCTGTAAAAGAGGGTGCTACAAGGAATCTTAGTGGCTGCCCACCTGTAACTTCGTGGATGTCAAAGACCAAACAGAACCGGTGGTGCATAGGAAATGTAGAGAAAAGGCATAGTTTAAAACAAAGAGGTTCAGGCTGGATATAGAGAGAAACTTTTTCCGTACAAGGGACACTGTGCAGGTTCCATTGTTGAGATTTTCAAGACCTAACCAGAAAAAGTCCTGATCTGACCCCATATCTGACCTTGTTTTAAGCAAGAAATAGAAACAGAGACCTCCAGGAGTCTGCACTTGAATTACTCTGAAGTTTGTGACATTCTTTTCCTCAAAAATAGTATATTTATTTATTTTTAAAGACTATTACAATAGATGTTATATTCTGAATGTCATCTTCTTGTGATGATACTAACTGATGAATGTAAATAGCTTGATATATAATTTTTAAAGTTACTGAGATGACATGCTTTTACAAATAAAATACTAATGAAATTTTGCTTGCTATGTGCAAACTAAGGAGTTTTGTATCAATATAAATTGTAACATAACAATGGAAGATTAAAAACAGTACTAACACAATACAGCATAGATCAGCATCTGCAGTAAGAACATCATTTCCATAATGCATATATCATGGAAACATTTCTCATATTCAATTTAGTCTTTTTTCTCTCTTTCAATATGATATAATGATGAAATGCAAACAAACATGCTCTAAGAACACAGACAAAAACAAAAGTTTCATATGAAAAGAGTGTGTTTCAGTACTTTTGTCAGCAGGCAGCTGAAGCTGAAATGATGAAGACTAAATTATATATAATCTGTTTTGTCACCACAAACTGTGTCCTTGTTGCAGCGGAAAACAGTATTCATTTATAAGTGCGAGAAGCTGCTACACCCTTCTTTGTAGATAGTCAGTGAAAGGTCTTAGCAGTTTCACAAGAGGCTGATATTGGAATACGTCTCCTTAGATCATGTGCTACAGTATTCTGGGCCAGTCTCTCTCCTGAGACTTTGCTGGACCTTCACTAAGTCAGAAAAGAAACTTGACCACAACAGATTTACAGCCATGTTTAGACTAGGAAAGTGGGATTCTGTATTAGAGATCTCATCTATTTCTATTCACTCCCACTTCTTTTTTTACTGTTTTTTATTTTCATACATTCTTTCCTCCATGTCACATACACATGTACAGCAGGGTCTCTTGTCAAAGAGACCTTGCAAAGACAGCGCTGGCCAAATAAATTGTCTCATCTCTGTCTTCTCTCTGAGGATAACTCAGTGAGTACACTGCGCCCTAGCTCCTCACACCATCCCGATTGAGATTTGTTTAACTTGCAGAGCTGACAAAGAATCAAAGGGTATGGTCACAAATTGTTTAGTTTTCCCCAGAATTAACAGGAAAGAAGGAAGAGTCAGAGCAAATTAGTCTTCATTTCTAATTTACTTTTTACAGGGTTTATTTTATTTATTTATTTATCAGTTGTGGTTCTATTCCAGACTATTCCTAAATCTCATGCCATTCTTACTTACTTTTTCCTACCAAATGCTTACTGTCTTATTTTATTCTGCCATTGAGTTAGTAGGGATAGCAAGTGAATTTCTTCTTATTGGCAGCTCCCGATATCTAAAACAGCTTTCAATGACTATTCATTTCTTAGGTTCTGAATCTCAATTGAAATCTCTATGGAAAACACTCTTTTCAAACCTCTCTAAGATTCACACTATTGTTAGTTGCTAACTTAGTTCTATAATTACTTCATTAAATTTGAAAGCCATTCTGCATAAGCTGCTGTGACAGACGAAAATCAAAGCAGTTATACAAATATATTAAAAAGAGCAATAGGAAAGAATGAAACAGGGTTGGATTTTGTTTTTTTTCCTATAAAATTTAAGGGCATAAGAATTGCTTTTTCAGAGCAGACCTTTCTCATTTCATGTTTACAGTTACTTTATGTTGAATTCCAAAACTTCACAGATTTAAGTATCTTGACAAGGAGAAATGTTAAATAACAATAATAGTCATAATAATAATATATCCTCATGAAACAGCTCTTATTGGAAGCTAGGATCTATTATTCTATTTATGAATGGACAGTGTTTATTTATTTAATTACTTTTAAGAATGTGCTTTAATCTATTTTAATGTTCTTTTCCATTTCTCCTTTTTTCATAGCTCATACAAGGAAACATTCGGCTGCAATAAATGGTATCTATCAGCAGATTCATCATCAGCTGAAATACCAGAATGTGCACACACTTCAAAATATTTATTTCTCCTTGTCTTGCCTTGTTGGATTCATCCACAATTTATTACTACTTGAGAAGAAATGTCTTAATGCATTCAAAGATGACACAGTTTTAAATATCAGATAGATCTTCATACTATCCTTCTGATACAAATTAGATAATCATGTTTTCCCCATTATAGAGACCAGACACCTTTCCAGTCATCCTTTTCAAATTATGCTGCTATACCACTGGTTGGAAAGAGAAAATTTACATGTTCAAACTCAGTTTGATGCGACAACATTTATGATTTTACTGTTTCAAAGAGACTCCTTCAGGGAGTCATACATGCAAAAGATTTTCATGAATCTACTAAAAAGCTAATATAAACCTCAAAAATCATGTTCTAATTTTAAAGTGTCCGGGTGTAAACTCTTCCAAAATTTAGAGGAGTGGAACCTCCATATGAGATTTTAAAGTTGTCAAAGTGATATACACAGGAACTCACATACACAGAGAGAAAGACAGGTGTAGCAAATAACTCATATAGCCACAAGATGTCCTGTAAAAAGAATGAAATTCTTATTCAGACTTGTCTCTCCTGCTAAACCAAGTACCTTTTTTCACAAATATTTGTATTCATTATTCATAGAAGTAAGAATGGATGTCACAATTAAAGCTGGAAGAAAATAATGCTGCAGTTAAATCATGTAATCTTCATTATTTCTGTCATTAACAGCAATCTTCCTCCTATGAATTCAAGACTTATAACAGTAACAATTACTTGAATTAAAGTGCTCTTCATACTATGACAGGCCTCCAAAATACATGGCTGCAATTTTTCTGCTACATTGCAAGAAAAATGGGTGATCAAGCATTGTTTTTGTCACTTCCTGTTTCGGAAGAAGAAGAAGTTAAGTTTTCAGTGATGTCACTGAGTGCGCTTTAAGAAGTGGTGAAGTGATTTTAATTTCTACACTACTTAAGCGATAGTTTCTATAATGTCTAAACTGACTGTTTAATTTCTCCTCCAAGTTTTAAGAAATTCCATTATTTTGTTGCCATGCCTCTGCAGTCATAACTGCAAATTTAAATGCAAGGAAAGCAATCCAACTTCTTTAGTAATGGCTCAATATAATACAGTGATATTTTATAGAATTAGTAATGTATTTTTAAAGCATTTGCTAACATATCAATTAAAAAAGAA
>VXAB01013901.1:90108-143806 GCA_013399175.1 Odontophorus gujanensis
GGAGAGGGAGAGGGAGAGGGAGAGGGAGAGGGAGAGGGAGAGGGAGAGGGAGGGGCTACAACTGAGTACAAGACTGTTTCAGTGTTTCTCTCCAGTCTGCATTCTCCAGATCAGGGGTTTTAGGGATTCACCACTCCTCTGACACTGTTCCCGCAGCTGTGATTTTTGAACATTTAATGCACGTATTTTTCCCAAAAGCATACAGTGGCTTTCATGGATGAACAAGATCTCCTGGAGAAACATTTTGACATTGTTGCACACATCACCCTTGTCTCTAAACTGTAGAGACATGGTTTTGATGGATGGACAATCAATAGATAAGGAATTTAACATCCTTGTCATCAACATGGACTGAGCACATTCTCACCAAGGCTGTAGGCAACAAAAAGCTGTATGGTGTAGTTGACATGCTGGGAAGAAGGGATGTCATTCAGAGGGACCTTTACAAGTTTGAGAAATGGTCCCATGTGAAGCTCATAAAGTTCAGCAAGACCAAGTGCAAGGTCCTACATCTGGGTCAGGGCAACCTCAATCACAAATACAGGATGTGCATAGAGTGGATTAAGAGCAGCCCTGTGGAGAAAGACCGGAAAGGGCTGGATCACATATCCTATGAAGAAAGGCTGAGAGAGTTGGGGTTGTTCAGCTGGGAGAAGAAAAGGTTCAAAGGAAACCTTACAGCAACCTTCCTGTACCTAAAGGTAACCTACACAAAAGCTTAAGAAGTCTATCAGAGACAGACGTGATAGGAAAAGGGGTAATATCTTGAAACTGAGAGAGTAGATTTATATTAGACATTAGGAAGAAATCCTTTACTTAGATGGTAGTGAGGCACTGGAACAGCTTGTCCAGAGAAGCCGCAGATGCTCCAACCCTGGAAGTGTCCAAGGCCAGGTTGGATGGGGTCCTGGGCAACTTGACCTAGCAAGATGTATCATCACCCATAGCAGGGGGACTGAAACTAGATAATTGTTAAGGTCCCTTCCAAAAAACCTGCAAAATTTTAATGCAAGACAAAGCATTAAAAATAAAGGAAGTTAATTGATTTTAAATCTAAGCCATTCTGGTTTTATGTGGAATTTTATATGCGAACAAATTATTTTGCCATGCTACAATTTATGGTTTTATAATTACATCTTCCTGGCATTGCTTTATTTCTCTTGTACATAAGCAACAAAACGAATTACAGTTGTGAAGATAAGAACCAGAATTTCGTTCCCAGTTGCCACTGTCAGGTAGGACTTTTGCTGAAAGAGAAGTAATATATTTTATGATTTTGTTTATTTCACAATATTCATGAACTATTTAATATGTGGGAAGGAAGTTCACTACATTACAGTTTTGTTCTCCCATGCATTTATTATAAATAGAGAATGCATAATTTATGTATATAAATAAAGTCAGAAGATGAACAATAAAATAAAGTTAACATTCAAAGATGAAGTCATCAGAAATAGCATAGGCAGCAGAACCAGGGAAGTCATTGTCCCCTGTACTCAGGAGCAAACACCTCAGCTACTGTTTTTGGTTTCGGGCCCCTCACCATTAGCAAAACATTGAGGCCATGGTGTATGTCCACAAAAGGGCAAACAATCTAATGAAGAATCTGGAATTCAAGTCTTATGGGAGCAGCTGAAGGTGTGGGACTTTTTAGTCTGGAGAGGAGGAGGTTCAAGGGAGACCCCACTGTTCTCTACAACCACCTGAAAGAAGGTTGTAGTGAGGTAGGTGTCATTCTCTTCTCCCAGGTAACTAGTGATAGGACAAGAGGGAATGGTCTCAAGTTGCACCAGGGGAAGTTCAGGTTGCGTATTAGGAAAAATTTCTGTGAAAGAGTGGTGAGACAGTGGCACAGGCTGCCCAGCGTGGTGGTGGAGTTACCATCCCTGGAGGTGCTCAAGAAGAGTGTGGATGTGGCACTGAGGGATGTGGCTGTTGGCCGTAGTGGGGATGGGTCAACATTTATACTTGATAATCTTAAAGGTCTTTTCCAACTTCAATGATTTTATGATTTTGTGATTCATTTATGGTATGTGTTGTTTTGTTTTGTAGTTTGGGTTTAGGTTTGGTACTGCATTCCCACAACACATTTCAAGAGGTTTTGGTACTCTTCATGGTCAAAAGACAGGAAATCCATGTTATTTTCTGGTGGAATTACAAAGACATAGATCATGGGCACCCAACATTTTGGACTGCCCAATCTGCATTAAGTGAAGAATAATTGTCTTGGGCCACACATAAAATATATAATATAGTTAATGTATATAAATAACAAAAATTGTTTTCTTTATATTTTTATTAAAATATTAACACAATGATTTAAACAAAAACACAAAGCTAGTGCCGTATTTGACCTTTTTTTTTTTTTTTTTGGTAAAACTAATGCACGGATAAGTTTGAACATAGCACAGCAAACTAAGTTGGTTTTCACCTTGAAGACACGTTTAGATTATTTAAATCAGTGATCAAATCCACCAAAAATGCTATGTCTGTGAGCCATTTTTCATCAAGCATATGTACAAATTTTCCTTTTGTTTTCCATAAATTTTTCCACAAATTTTCCATAAATGATTTGATTTCATTTCACAAATTATAAATTTTTTTAGCATTTTACCTTGACTTAGCCACCTTCCTTCAGAAAAGTAGATGATGTTCTCATCTATCAGAACTACTTCTGTGAAATTCCTGAAAATTGAAGAAACACTAATCAAATGCATATAGAAAAGTAAATAGAAAACCATCACACATTATTTTATAATTTTTGTGATCTTTTCTAGATGTTGAAAATTGTAACATTTGTCAGCACTGCACGAATAGTCTTGATATTTCTTCTACATTAGCCATGTTAACTTATTAAATTGTTTTTCAAAACAACACAAGCCCAAGTTTAAACAAAAAAAAAATATAAGAAAATTTACTTGTCTGCCCAATAACAACAACAACAACAGCAAAAAATGTGTCTTCTCAGGCACACACACGTAGGGAAATTAAAATATTAAAGTATTATCAGTAATCACTCAGCTGATAATCATGCAATAGATGTGGGTTTAGATTTGACTGAATATATTGAGGTGAGCATGAGAGGCAGAGTTAGTTCTGGCACTGTGCCTTCCCCTCCACAAAGCTTTGTTGTCACCTACACAATCCATGCTAGAACTATGTGGAAATTAACTCATGGAAAATATTGCTAAAAACACATATTAAATAAAAAAATCACATAACAATGTCAATGTGTGATGTTGTGGGCTGGCATTACTAGTTGTTCAGAACTACATACAGCCTGCAGGCTTCAGGTTGGACACAGCTGACTTGACATGTCCAAGTACACTTAGACTTCTGCTTCAGTGATAACAATTTCTTTCTGTTACAGAGGCTGAAAATGAAGTAACTTCCTATAAAATTATACACACCTAGTTATATGAATTATTTGCTCTGAACACATTTGGAAAATTGTTGATATTTTCTGCAATCATAATATCATTTCTAATAGGTCACTTTGAAGAACTCTCTTCCCTCATTCTTTATTACTTATTTCTCATTCAGACTCTTGAAAAAGAATCTTTGTTGATTTTGAACTAATTACCAAACTATCGAAGAAGTTCAATGGATGATTTGAGATATCAGCACCATGACCTGAAATTCAGAATCATGTTATTTGCATTTAACCTTGCTTCTGATATCTTTTCTCATTCTGAATAATACATCACCTTCAAGTGATCCTCATGATTTCTGTATGACCATTTCCAAAAATGGAAACTCCTAAGGATATAAGAATGAGATCACTATTTTGCTATTTAAAAGGAGCTTTCCGTATTTCTGTATGAAAATATAAGTGATTTCTCAGTCATGTGAATAGTAATGTGATAATTAAAAAAAAAAAACACAGAGAGAGAGAAGGAAAAGAGAGGAGCGTTCTTTATATATGCAATATAACATTCAACATGCTCAATAAAAATATGTCACAGCTTCATTCAGTCTCAGAGACTGAAAAAGTCTCATTCAAAAACAAGTCTATTCTTCCTGAAACAATTTGTTTTTTTTCTACTCCTCCTACTTAAAGAAAGAAAAATAATCAGAAACCTTCTTCTGATTATTAAAAAGAGAGAAGGAGAATCAGGGAGAAATGGGTAAACAATACTGATGGGATGAGGAGCCTCAGCGTTGTTGGTGTAGTGTCAATCACCAACAGCATTCTTCAGCAAAGAACTGAGTGAAAGCAGTTCATCTGAACAGTAACATCTGCTTTCTGCAAAAAAAAAACAAAAACCAACAAATAAACAAATGAACACTTTGGAAGAGCTATTATTACAAAAGCTGAGAGATATCATTGATCATAAAAAGTTTATCCCAATGTTTAGATTACTTAACTTATGCTATATTTTTCAGGTTTATATTTAAATGATTTTTGAAGAAAAACAGTCCAAATTCAAAATAAATAAATAAATAAATAGCCAAACAAACAAACAAGTAAATAAACTATACATGACAGCAAATATAGCAGTATGTATTACACCTTATAAAGTAACAGTAAAGTATCTGTCTGCTCTTCAAAAGCAGAGAAAAGTAACTCAACTCTAATCATGTTTAATGACTTCTATTTGACATCTTCTGAGACTCATGGGACAAAAAGACAAGCATTTGATACAATTGAAATATGGGAAACACTTCACTGAATCAAATTCATTGAAGTGAATTGCAGCATCTGAAACTTCATGAATTTGGCCTTAAATATCAATGTTTAGACAGTGAGATTTGCACAAGGGGAACAAAACAGGACAAGACACCAGGAAGATGATTTACAGTGAAGACATCTTTGAGTTACTCAGAAAATATTCATCCAGTATTTTCTGTCTGCTACATTGTTGGTAAGACTATCTCCTGTTTCTAACAGCTTCTCCCTAGAAAAAGATTAGACCAGACAATATTGTATCTGCCTGATCAATGTCAAGTTTTCTGAAGTCTGGGACTCCCTCGTATGCTTATTTACTCTTTGTTTCCTTCTCACTTTACCAGGACAGTAGGTGCTTGCTAGCTATTTTTCCACGTAAATCCAGGTTTTAATAAAAACTCACCATGTCTGGTATAAAGACTTCCATGCAGAAATAATATTTTTCCTTGGTTCAAAACATTACTGTCCAGCAAAGAAAAGTAAGAGGGAAAAAGAACCAAAACAAACAACCACAACAACAGCAATAAACACCATGGAAGGGAGAGTGAAAAGATACCTTTAGCAGGGACCACTATAATTATCTCAGAAGCATCCTTTCCACCATCAAGGCTTCTGGCACACAAGCCTTGAATTGCCAGTCTTACTAAATGTTCACTCAGGACTGAAAATGAAATAGGAAAACAGACCCAATGTTTAGCTATGATTTTTTGTCCAAATTTGCTTTCAGAAAACTCTACTTGTACAAAGATTGTCAGCAATTTTTTTGTCATTTTACATGATAACCAAGCACCGATTAATTAGGACAGCATAGGCTGCCTGCAAAAGGAATACATTTTGCATCTAGCAACAAAACCTTATTCTTGAATCCCTTGATAAGGGATATTTTATTTGTATGGTATAATTTCTGTTTCAGTGTGTTTTGGCTGCAAAGGATTTAGATATATTTCATCTCTTCAAAAGATGTAGTTCATATGAAGGAAATCATTCACAGCACAAATAAGCCTTCTGAGTGCTTGAGAAGTCTTTTCATCTTCATCTATGTCAACTACTTTTTTCAATAGAAAAATTTAGTATATACATCATAAAATCTATTTTGTTTCTTTCTCTGATGCTGTAATTCCATGTACTTATAAGTTTATTTTATATATTTGGTCACAGAAACACTGCTTAGAAGTGATGCAACTGTATCATTATTTTATGGTGGAGATTTATATTTATGCATCCAATTGTGAAATGACTTCTGACTCCTTTAAAATTCACTGCTAAATTTTATCGGAGGATAAGGAAATCTTTTTTAAACAGAGATGCTCCTTTAAAAAATAATAATAAGACAGGTCACAAAGTTTCATAAAGTAAAAATTGATTTTACATTTTAACATAAGAGATTTTAACCTAGAAGTCTGATACGCTGTCTGGAATTGGCTCAACTAACAGTATAGGGATAGGTATATCTTAACAGCAGTTCACATGAAATATGAGTAATTTTGTTTAAAATAACACTTCCCAGTTGAAGTTATAGAAGACTTAACTAAATAAAAGTGATAAATGAGGAATTTTTAGCATTTTCAGTTTACCAGATAGGAAAACCAAGGTCTGCATATTCAAAAATGTGTTCAAGATGCTCAGACACTCTCTAGAAGCAGTACTGTACTTTTACATAATACTGCCATTCTCTATGATTTCCTTTGGCTTATGGAATTGCATACACATGAGCAGATTCAGAAGGGAAATCCTGTAAGTCAAATTCAAATGTATATATATATATATTGAATACAACTAGCATGTGCTGCTATTAATTACTGTATCATAGAATACTGTATCTAAACTATTAAGATATTTAGGGATTTAATAAAAATTAATAATAAAGCCAGAAATGCAAAACACTGAATAGAAATAAGAGGTACTAGAGGGGAAGAATGAAGAAATTCGTTGATTTTGACAAGAAAAGTAACAATATGCAAAGTGGTCTGGACACATGGCTACAAGTTAAGAACACATCGATCACAGTAGTTTATATTTATTGTTCTAATAATCCCTTTTTGAAGTGTCTTTAGCAAAAATAAATAAACAAGCAAAAATAAAAGCCAGGTAGGATAAGTTTGGGAACTTATAAGGCACTGGATTTTACTTGAGTACTTTTTTTTTTTTTAGCTCTATGTATCTTGTTTTTCTGATTTAGTCACATTAACTGTAGAAAAGGTAAAAGTTAACTTTTACTGGCTCTTAATAAAACCATTTAAAATCTGAGCTGTTAAGAAAAACTGCTTCAGACAAAGGAGGGAGGAAGCTAAACAGTCAGTTCAATGTACTACAACTCAATTCTAGACAATTTACAACAAAGTAATAATACAGAAAGAGAGTAAAAGAGGAATCTTTAAACCTTGAGGAGCTTGAATCTACAAATCCCGTGTGCTTTGATCGTATATTGACACTGCCCTGAGAAGTTCCAGGTAGGCCTACTCTATGAATAAAATTTCACCATTTGGATGTGCTAATGACTTCCCTGTTTAATCATTTCTCATATATAATCCAGTGAGAGAAAAACACTTAAAGAATGTTAAACCAGCAAGACGTCCTACTGAGGACATTCACTGCTGACTTCATTCACTACGCATCTCCTATCCCACTTACATGCAGAAAACCCACAACTATTCTAATTAAAGAAGCATTGTGCTGGTATAGATTTCAGATAAGTGCAGGTGAAGTCCTAACCGTTCACTGGGCAATAACAAACCACAAACATATCCACAAATCAAAGGACAAGGGTGTCCAATTATTTCTTTGCTTAAGTTTCCTTTTTATAACAGTGTGTGAATAGGCTAGCACACAGTGAAAGGCATCTCAGGATGCACAGGCAGCTGGAAGTGATGAACGTTTTCTCATAACACAAGAATATTTCTGTAGAAGGTTTATTACATTACACTACTACACCAGCTTAAACTTTGATTCAACAAACATTACATAAAACAAACAAAGCTTAGCTTGCTAGGATAGGAATCATTCCTACAATGAAAACATTGTGGGAGTATTTTTCAGTATCGTCTGGACCTATGTTATACTTGGTGTATGAAAACTTGAGAGTGCACACATTCCTCTGTTCTAGAAGAAAGTACGAAGGGCAGATTAGAGCAGCATGAAAGAGGTCAAAGGCAATTTATATTTAGAAGCCTAGAAAACACAAGGCATTCATAAGGAACCCAGCCTTCTGGGATCCAACCTCAGCTCGCTCCCTTTGCCTGTACAAAAGGAGCTACTGATGTTGGTAAAGCTTGGACAAGAAAGCCTCCAGCTTCCTAGTAAAAATACCCCATCATACTAAATTTCCCAGTGCAGAGAAGGTATCAAAATGATTAACTCACATTTCTATGCTTTAATGCAGCACGTGTTTCGCTCCTTAGGGCCAGTGCACAATATAACCAAAGGAAAACTCTCAGATGGCGATGTCACTGCTGGTGCAAGTACACAGCATGTCAAACTTTCTCAATTTGCATAGCAATTATTAAACAAGGAGAAGCTGTAAAAACCAAAGATGGACAAATCTGTTATGAAAACAAATTTCATGCTAAGGGTTCTCAGGTGTTTTTGGTTGTGCTGACAAATGAGAAATATTATTTGAAACAAATCTAAACCTAATTCACCATTATTTTTCTCCAGCTTCACCTTGGGAAAAAAAAAAAAAAAAGATTTTGACTGCATTAGCTGATTTAGTGTAAACCTAGGCAAGACTAGTATTTTTAAGTTTCCCTTGTCCCTTATAATTCAAAAGGAAATCTGATAAAACCACACATTTACCTCTACATATACAACTGCAACAACAAGTTCCCATGGGAATGTTCTTTTGTTGGATAGTAGAAATGATGAACAGAGTTTTCTTCTTTGTATAAAAATCCCATTGGAGCTCATAGGATCGAACTGAGGAGTATCTGCATGAATGGATGCTGCACAGCATGCTGCACCATGATCAGAAGCCCATTTGGTGCTAGTCACTTCAGGGCTCCCACCTTCTGAAGTATCCATACTATTCTTTGTTAGCTCCAATACACAGCATTTAAAATTATCCTTTGCGGAGTCTGAGTGCCTTTCTTGCCAGTGTAATAACAAAACAGCACCTGCTGGTGCAAAGCAGGGAAAGAGTCTCATGAGTGCTCAAATTCTGTTTTCATTCCTCTCTGATCTTGAGGTACAGTCGATCTGAGCAAAACATTCATTTTCCCTTCTCTGCAGAGGAGAGAAATGGATGTTAGGACTGAGGTGGCTAGCAAAGAAACTTGTGCTTGAAGGAGAAATGAATTTCCACAAGAACAATACTAGTTACACTGCTATTTAAAATGCATATATAGTGTGATATCCTGAGACTGCAAAAAAACAAGGCTGTTCATCGTACACAACTGTCACAGCAAGCAGTACTTTTAACTAGAGAAGTGTTATTGCTAATCAGAACAGACAAAGAGAGCCCACTAACGCAAATTATTGTCCTGACTATCACTCCATCTGAAAATCTGTTTGAAAGAAGGTTATAAAAATATAGCATGTGAATACTAAAACAGCAGAAGGATCAGGATGATGTAACTCATACTTAAAGAGACATCAGACTGTTCTGTCAGGGAGTCTTGCAAATACTTGTTTTCTTTATATGTGCTTAGTTACCAAAAATTGTAAGGGGAAATAGTATGAAGAAGTCCAGTCAAAAATCCTCAAAAGGAATGGATCATTTTAGGATTTAGGATCATTGAAAATGCAATAGAACAGGCTGCCCAGATAGGTTATGAAGTCTCCTTCTCTGAAGATATTCAAAACCTACCTGGTTGTTTTCTTGTGCTATCTACTGTAGGGAACTTCTTTAGTGGGGGATTGGAGAAGTTGATCTTCAGAGATCTCATCCAACCTTTACAATTCTGTGACTTTGTGAGCTCCTACATCCCTACAGTGCTTTCCATTGCAAATTATATCCCTAAGAAGAAAGCCAAAATCATGAATAAGACAGTCTTTCACAGATCTGATGGAGTGTTGTGAAACATAAAACATAAAAATAAAAATATTATGCTTTCCTTGAAATTCTACAAGTTTTACTTAGTTGAGTACATTGTACAGCAAAGAACAACATTGCACTTTTAAATATTTTTACTTTCTTTCCATTTCTAGTTAAATTTATCTTCTGACTTGAAGCCTGCTTCTGTAGACAAGCAACAGATATGACATTCTGGTTTGGCTGCTGGGTGAAATCTCTGATGACTGGGAAAAGGGAAACATTACTCCCAGTCTTAAGAAAGAGAGGAAGGATGACCCAAGTGAGCCTCACCTCTGTGCCTTAGAAGATCATGGAGCAGATCCTCCTCATTACCATGTGAAGATACATACAAGACAAAGAGTTGAACCGAGACAGGCAGCATGGCTACACCAAGGACAGATCTTGCCTGACTGATCTGGAGGCCTTCAGTGATGGAGCGATGGCATCAGTGGACATGGAAAGGGCACATCCTTCTCTCTAACTTGGAGAGGTATGGATTTGAAAGATGGACTGTTTGATGGATTAAGAACTGGTTGGCTGGTCACAGCCAAAGGGTTGTGATCAATGGTTCTATGTCTGGGTGAAGACCGATCACAAGTGGTGTCCCCCAAGGGTTGGTTTTAGGACCAGTGCTCTTCAACATCTTTATCAGTGATATAGATGATGGAATCAAGTGTACCCTCAACAAGTTTGCAGATGACACCTAGCTGAGTGGTGCAGTTAATACATTGGAAGGAAGGGAAGTCATCCAGAGGTACCTGGACAGAGTGGAGAAGTGGGACCATGTGAACCTAATGAGGTTCACCAAGGCCAGGGTGCAAGGTGCTACACTTGGCCCAGGGCAATCCCAGGTACTTACACATACTGGGGGAAGAATTCCTGGAGAGCAGCCCTGAGGAGAAGGACTTGCGGGTTCTGATGGATGAGAAGCTGTACGTTAGCCAGCAGTGTGCACTTGCAGCCCAGAGAGCCAACTATAACTTGGGCTGCATTAAAGCAGAAGAGGCCAGCAGGGAGAGGGAGGTGATTGTCCCCCTCTACTCAGCTCTTGTGAGGCCCCATCTGGAGTACTGTGTCCAGGCCTGGGGCTCCCAGCACAAGAAAGATATAGAGCTCTAAAAAAATCAGAGGGCTGGAGCTCCTCTCCTATGAGGAAAGGTTGAGGAGACAGGGCTTGTTTAACTTGGAGAACAGAAGGCACTGGGGAGACCTCATTGTGGCCTTCCAATACTTGAGGGAGTGTATAAACAGAGGGAGAATGACTATTTATTTACACAGGCTGATAGTGATAGTACAAGGCAGAATGGTTTTAAACTAAGATAGGGGAGATTTAGGTTAGATGTTAGGAGGATTTTTTTCACTCAGATGGTGGTGACACACTGGAACAGGTTGCCCAGAGAGATTATGGATGCCCCATCCCTAGAGGTGTTCAAGGCAAACCTGGATGTGACTCTGGGCAGCCTGGTCTACTAGTTGGCAACCCTGCCCACAGCAGGGGGGTTGAAACTAGATGATCTTTGAGGTCCTTTTCAACCCAGGCCATTCTATGATTCTATGTTTGAAGTAAAATTAAGAGGAGCTCTGGTATTCACTCTATAAAAGGGTAACCATTGAGCTAAAGCTTAAAGAAACACCAGTGGCTTGCAGTATTTCATATAGCATTTGCTGTTCCACTGGATTTGCCATGGATAAAAGACAACCTCAAACATATAAGATCAGTTATTTGAAATGTATCTCAGCTTTTATACACAATGGAAATGACTACTTCACAAATACATGGAGCAGACATCATAACATAAACTCAGGAAACCAAGATGGAAACAATTTAAGAAAGAGTCATGGGTATTCAAGCTTAAATTCTTTATCAATATAACTGCGAGATCATTGTCACTAGATTGCAAGCTATTCTAGGCATTGTAGGTAGCAAGAATACATACAAAAAGAATATAATAAATGTTCTTTTCAAGTACATGTGTGCTAGATACCAACAGTTTGATTTAAATTATTCTCCATGAGCCATACTATTATTACCCTGAGATAAAGCATCCTCAAACAGGTTAATAAACAACATTTATCTAAATTCATTTCATTCTTTGCTCTTGAAAATATAACAAAAACTTCACTAAACAGCATCTTCTTTACTCTTAAGAGCATAAACTGAAGAAATGTTTTCCAGTACTGACACTAGAAGGTGCTGATATATTCAAAGAAACTACTTAGAGGCAGGAAGGCGAACTCACAGGAGACAGAGTTTAACAAATGAGGAAGGCAAAGAAGTAACATAATAGTTAGAAGTTAAATTGAATTTCATATGATTAAAAATTAACCAAGTGCTTTTATGGTATACTTAAAACATCATACATTTCTAAAAGGTCTAAAAATACACAGAAATCCATAAAATTTCCCCAACAGAGGATGAGTGGGCTGACAATATTTCTAACAGCATTTAATTAAAACCTGAATATGGCTGCTGATGTCCTTCAGAAGATTTCTTTAGAATTTAATTGCAATGGAATGAGGTCCTTAAAGTGATATCAATGATGGTGACACTAAAAAGAGGACAAGAATTAACAGCTTTTGGAATCATGCTCCTTATCTGTTGTCCTTGCCTTAGAAACAGGTCTAAGCAACAAAATATGCTTTGTTTTTATGTTACAATATTGCCAAACTTAGGTGAGTTCAGTACATGAAGAAAATAATGAAAATAGAAGCAACTTCATGAAAAATACCCAGTGCAACGTGCTATCTGGTAAGAAAAAATCTGTTACATCAAGGCATTTAAAAGTATCAGTATGACAAAGAAAGAGAATGGAGTTTTGGTAAAGTAAGAAAATATCTTTTTTTCAACATAATTTAAATTGGTATGGGAGAGGGGAGAACGCTGCCTTGAGAATGTGTCCTTGAGTCCCAAGTGAGTAAGGATCAGACTCACTGGGAGTATTTTCTTAACTTGTTCAGTTAAAGACTTAACATTAGACGAAAGAATGAAGACCATATGAAGTTAGAATGTCACACAGCACTCTTTATCGGAGAATCACATAGGTCTGCTGACGGCTGTTTTCTTATTTTTAGAAGCAGAGAGACATGATATACTGAAATAATCTTGGTCACAGTCACAAAGGAATTCAAGGACATCACTAAGATGAGTTCTAGTCTTCCCATTTTTCCAAGCCACATCACTAGACCATACTGCTTTTTATGGACAGTTGAAGATATAACTCACAGAAAATAGTGACCAGTGCAGTGATGGATAAGGTGCCTTAGAATGTATATACAGATTATATTTACTTAACAAAATTTGACTCTACAATTATTGAAAAATTGTTATTCACAGAGCATCTTATTTATGTGTGTAATAAGTGAAGGATAAAAATATGAAAAACAAAATAAATTATTTGAAAATATAACTTGATTTGCAATACAACTGCACTTAGGACATCACTAAGAAAGACGTAGTTCATAAAGACAGATGTGCTGGCCAAGCCTAGACTGTTACTTCCCCGGAGGGTAAAAAACGAAATCCAAGGCAGCAGTTTTTTTTTCCTTCTCTCACTCTCTCTGCCCTTGGCAATACACCAGCTTGTAAGTGAAATCTGCTACTGTACAGTCCTGCTATAAACCAAAAATGAGAAGAGGAGCCAGAAAATAATGAGTGGAAAAATATGGCTGTGCAAACTGTTCATGTTCTGAATTAAGAGGTCCAAGCTGGCAATGTCACTGCATGTCATATAAGGTTTTCCAGATTTGCTGCAGTCCAGGAGATCTGAGCTGATGGAAAGTGGTGACTAGCAGGCTTCTCCTTGTCAGTAAAACTCCAAAATGACTTGAGGAAAAGGTGGAAGTGCTCAGAAATTAGAATGAGGTATAGAATTAGAGAAACAAATTTGGGGCTAATAAACCTGTCAGAACTAAAAGCAATGGTCTGAGAAGTTTTCTTGGACTTTTCAGACACTTGGAAACATGGATATTATCCAAGTATTCAGACAGACTTTGAAGTTCCATCCTCACTTTCGCTTTATGTGGTGCTCAAATTGCTCTAGAAATGTATGTCAGTATGGTGGTAATACAGGAGATAAAGGAAAGACTTAGCATAAGAATACCACCAGGATTTACCACTTCTGGACTTTTATTTTTCAATTGAAAGTAAATTTCATAGAATACTACCCACTCTCTTCTCCATAGATAGTAATATATGAAGAAAAGATTTATAGAAGGAAAATACTTCAAGATACCTGTATGCATATATATACTCAATTTGATGAAAGTATGTGTTGGAAGTCATCTTGCCTTTTTACAAGAATTAGACCTCAAAGGTGGTAATCAAACCTCTGTATGGAAAGTATAAGCGTTCACTACAGAGAAGCGTGAGAACCATTCTTTCACGTGAAGTTTCTACCATGTATTTCCATCAAGTCTTTTCCTCCTCCAGCAAGGACACATGTAATCTTTTTCTCTGCCTATGCATACAACAGTATTTTCAACTTGCTAGCTGATTTAAACCTGACTGAACAATAAAGTTCTGTAATGTTCCTGGAAAGGCTGTGAAAATGGTTAGCCAGGTAGGTGAAGGAGGGCACACTGGGCTTGTTGCTGAATAACTGAGAAAAGTGACATTAAAAGTGTCTCAGACTCAGGAAAGGCTTCATTTAGAGCTTGCAGACTTTAGAACAACAAAGGCAATCAAACTTCATTCACCCTGGTGAAGTAAATTCTTTCTTTCACCTCAGTTCTTACTGTAAAGACTAAAATATAGCCTTATGTATTGAAAAAATTATAATGATCTTAGCTCTCACCAGTCATATTTCAGTGAGCTGAATTTTGCATTCCGTTTGCCTGCATTTCCTTTATATAAGCACTAAAAGCCATGAAATAACCAAAATGAAATTGCAGTAGGTATAGTTAAAGTTTTTACCGCATCCATTTGTAATATTTTTCAGGAGACTATGTCTGTATGGCACAATTGTTTTTGTTGTTTTTTTTTCCTTTGAAACCATAGTCACTGCAATTAAGCATCAAAATTTTAATATCCCATACATTCTGTGACAGGTGCTTTACTACCCCAACCTTTTCAGTATGCTGCATTTTCATAGTTCTCCTGCCCTTCCCTTCCACACAGTTTAGAGTCTTACAGAACAGTGGGAGAAATGTACTGTCAGCAAGCAAAACCACAAAACACTGAAGCTGAAAGAGAAAAGGTCAGGAGTTTCAAAATCCACTGCCCTATTTTATGTATTTCAGAAATATTCAAAACCTGAGGAGGAATCCATATATTATCTTATTTTAAGAAAGGGTAATTTGGTATTAAAAACTATATTTTTTAAGAGAAGCATTAATGAGCTGAGTAGATTTAATTCATTTTTCCATTAAAAAAAAAATCATATGAAATGCTCCCCTTTACAGTGTTCTTCAAAATAAGGTACACCTTTCAGGCATTTGTCATATAAGAAGAGAAAACAAAAAGCTGATTTCTTAGTACTGAAAAACGAAGTTCCACCAACCCTATCTCTTTATCTGCTTTTATGCAACAGCACATAAATTGCCTCAGTTTACTGAGTGCATGGGAGATCTATGTTACACTGTCACCTGTTTGAGAAGGCTGAAATCTCCAGTTTACAGAGAATACCCTCTGCCCAGTGAATAGTACAGAATATGGGACAGTCCAGTGCTGTTTTCCTCAGACTCCTATTATTATAGCTTTCAAGTATTTAAATATTCTGTAAATAAACTCAAGAAGTCACCAAGATGTATCATGGATATGCGGCATTGGATGCAAGTAACTGAACAGATCTTTGTGCAAGCTTCAGTGAGTATCTAATTTTTATTCAAAACAGCTTAAATTACACTGAGATGAATTCATCAAACTCAGGACTATCCTGAAACCAGTACTAATCATTTTTCTATTTTGCTAGAGAAAATAAGTAAAATAAGTTAGGACTTGTGCACTAGTTCTGTACTTCGGTGAGTTTTTCCTTCTTGTTTTAACTGCTAGCAGTGATCAAATGCTGAATTATTCAGTGTCTCTCTAATAAATTCTGCTATTGCTACCTCCTGATAAGTAACGAATTACTATCAATTTGAGCAAGTTATCAATTTGAGCAAGCTATCACGTTACCAAGTTCCTTTAAAGCAGTCACATTAGTGGCTACTAAATGCAGCATGTTACAGAGAGACTCTGGGTATCTGTTGTAAGCTGCAGGGAGTCACAGCTGTACTCATGAGATGTTGCACTTGCTGCTGATCCATGAACCTCATAATAAGAGCTTCTCAGCTTGTGAACAGAACTGTATTGCTTTTAGAAGATGAGAAAAAAAAAAAAAAACAGAACTACATGCACATATATTACTGCCTCCCCAGTTTTTTAATAAAGTCATGGCTTAACAGTACTTTTTCAGTATCTTCTGGGCACATCAGTTAGTGGATATAGCATGCACTTTCGTTTGAATAATTACTCATACAAATGGTTTTAAAAATGTGTAAATAACGTTTTTCCAGGAACAAAGTTTGCAGCCAGAGTTAGCTACCAGGAATGCAGGTTGGGCAGAACAGCAAAAGTAGCACCTCACTTTGCTGTGGCAGCTGTGGAACTCTTCCAGACTGTTCTTTCAGGAAATGTATGAACATAAAATAAAATTAAAAAAGAAGACAAGCTAGTGGTATTCTCTTTCATAAATTATGTCTGCGAAAGACAAAGCAAGTAATGCTTGAACAAAAGAGACATTTATGCACACTAAATGTTTATGAAGTTCTTGATGTTTTCCTTATGTAATTATCTCCCAACATTGCATCCTGACACACAGGGAAGGCTACAACAGCTGTTCACTTTATAGCCAACTGTTATTTTTGCTTTCATACAGATAATTCTTCAATGTTTTTATGTACATATATACATGCACATTTGCATATAAATTCACAGAAATGAATTTATACACTTGCACATATATATTAATAATTGGCTAAGATAGTTAAGCCTTCCTTTTGCTTCATAGTCTATCAGTGGATACCAAAACTGACACTTCTGATGAATGCCTGAGTAAGACATAACAAAAGTAAGTACTGGAAGTAGATGAGTTTTAATGGAGACACTTACTTCAAGGAAAATAAGAAGAAAAAGAAAAAAAGAAGAAACAAAGTGAGCCTTTATTTTTTATTTTTTATTTTTTTATCCTTAAAAAAATACATCTGCTGTCTGAGTGAGTTTTATACCGTGCCACAAACAAGTCAGGGAACAGAAATCTGGGTTCAGCCATTTTACTCACAGAAGCAATCCATTTCTTGATGTTCCATTAATCAGTGTGGGAACATTCCATTAATCACTGTGGGAAAGGGTATCAGACATGGTCTACAGCAAACTTGGAATATTACACTAAATCAAACAAATAAATCTTCATTTAAGAAAGATAGAACTACTGATGATTCTCTCCATAAAAAAAAATAAAAAATAAAAAAATAAAAGCAAAACCAAAAACCAACAACTACTGACTGAATTCATCAATTTTCTCTGGTCGCTTTCTGCTGCTGAGTCAATATGAAATACTGAAGTACTTCCACCCTGGCTGAAGTTGTCCTGTGCAGACCCAGGCTGCCCTTTCAGCTGATAAATGATCAGGATGTAAAGCTGGTACAGATAAAGGGAGCACAAGCTGTTAGCATCTTCCTCTCTCCCACTGAACATATCGAGGACATACCAGAGAAGAATGAATGGGGACAGATCAGGACAGAGCAGAGCTCTTCTATATAAAACCTTTTCCTTTATGAAAGATAAAAGCTATACTAAAATAACATCAGATGCTATTCCGTCTATAACATAAAAGATGTGTAAAAGATAATTATAGCAAGTAATTTAGAGAGTTTCTCTGATCACTGGTATCTGCTGTTAATTATCATATATTAAAGCACCAATAGGTTTGCAATATGGTTGCAAAGACTAATGTGGAAATTGTTGACTGATCATACTGGCAATTTCAATCAAAGTTGAAGAGTAACACTGCATCAGTGTTTTCAGGTCATAAGTGACTGCAATGAAATGCCCGGATTTTTGGAGAGACCATTTTTGCTTAATTTTCTGATCATTCTATCTTCCAATCAAATTAAAGCCAGCATTAAATTTCCAGTCCGTTCTGACCAAATTCTAAAGGATAATCTTGATGTTCAAACAAGGTTAAAATATTGAGTAGATAGGCATTTAAAGTCCCAGGATTTTCCACATTAGTATTAGAACCGTTTGAAGCACTTTCCTGACAGTAACTAGTGTAAACAAAATCCTTACAAATTCAAACAAATAAAAAAGAAAATGTGGGGGCACTAGATAACAACAAAATGCAGTGAACACAAAGGGACTGTGAAAGAGATGTAATACAAAAAGCAGTGATAATAAGTATCAGGTTTGTCCACGGTCAAGTTCAAAATCTCCTTATCAGCTGGGTTTCTTATGTGCTTAGCAAGGTATGCTTTAAACTAATACTGCTGTTACACAGAAATTTCTCACTTGGCATCTCTTTTTAAGGGTCATACAGTAATTTTTCTCTAAAAGGAAAACTGAAAATATTTATTCATAAATAAATATATTCTGTAACATCTTTAATGATATTTAACCACCCACTTACATTCAGTCACCCCTAACAAGTGTATTGTTTTTATATACTGTAATTACTGTAGAAGATAAAGGTCTCATATGTACAACTAACCACTTAGTAAATGATAGGCTATGTTGATAATTACAGACATTGATGAAATCGCAAAATGAAAATCTTTTTCTAAGTTTCCTAACAATCTTCCCTGTAGGCAATTTCCCATGAAACATGAATTCTACAGATGCCTTAAGAAATCCTCATAATGCAGAAATACTTGTTTGAACAGTTCCTGCTGCCAGCAGCAAACTATAATTTATCACGCTCTGGGGTACACAGGCTGTCATTAATTCAACTTGAATCCATAAGAGCTTATTTATACTGTTTTGTAGTCACATAGAAAGATTTGGTCTAAATAGCAGTAGCATCTTGCAGGAATTTCTTGATGATATTGAAAGAAAGGTCTTCCAACTTGTTCGTTTAGAAAACCCTTCTGCACAGGCTTCAAACCATTATTCAGTTATCAGTGATAAAAGGTAGGTTTTTTTTTATTTAATATTTTTTAATCCATCTTTGCTGACACCTAAAAATAATGAGGTTTCATGGGAGATTCGGCTTCCTTAAATTTGCTTCAGATCATAAGTTCTACTCAGAAGATAAAACAAAGCAGTGGTGTAGTAAGAGGGAACTGATTGGAGACATAAACTGGACTTTGAAAAGAAATATTACTCTGAAAAGAGATTATGTTGTTATATATGTAATCTGGTTTTGCCTGAAGTTTCTGAACTTGTCCATCCATCCAAGACTGTATTGAATGTCAGTACATCATCTATTAAAGTGTCTGAAAACTTTACAGTGTCTTTTCGGATATGTAAAGGGCATGTTTTATGAACACCAATAAGGACTATAACTTACATTACTTGCTCTTCTCATCCAAATTATTGGAAAAGGTGACTGAAGATTTTTCTTGCTTTGCTGAGAAAACTATACCTTCCAGACTTTATCTACCTCATATTTCTGGAATGTCTAGACTCTCTTATCACCCTAACAGAAAAATCTCTAAGAGTTTATATTTGCCATTTATGAATAAAGAGAACTATTAATTGGACTTTTGATTTGCTTCAAATGCTTCCTCACCATACAGGTTAAGACCTCAGGAATACATAGAGGCTGGGTAATGGACAGTTTCTGTTCCAAAGGTTTGAAGGCTGGGTTTTAAGTTCTTCAGAGTTGCATCAGTAAAAGAGTTATGCATTAATGTGTTTATTTTCTTACTTTCTCCGGAGACCGCAACTGTCCAAGTTGTGATTCTAAAAATACAATGTGCAATATTTTCATAGTAATGTTCTATCTCAAGATCATTCTATAATTGCTCCCAAAAATGATGAGCAGCACAGCTGGCAATTTGAAGTTTGCTAAAACTTCTGTATTTGATCTCACGGCTGTCAAACTCTGCATGATGCTCATGTTCTTCTCCTAAAAGAAGTACTGAAATAAATTCAAGGTTTCAAGCAGGGAAAAACAAAAACCAAAACAGAAACAAGTCTTAATGAAGGTTTATAAATTAAAGGAAAAACCACATCTTTATTTCCAAAATGCTATTAGAAGAACTACAGAAAAGAAAAAAAAAAAAAGAAAAAGAAAAAGAAATTGCTTTCAAATATTACTTAGAATGAAGTTCAGTTGAGGAGGAGCTAATTATTCATATTATTCATAGAATCATAGAATGACTTGGGTTGGAAGGGACCTTCATCTTGTTCCAACACCCTGCAGTGGGCAGGGTTACCAAACTAGAACCAGTTGCCTTGAATGCCTCCAGGAATGAGACAGCCTGTGCCAGTGCCTCACAGCCCTCTGAGTAAATAATTTCTTCCTAACACCTAACCTAAATTTCCCCTCTTTTAGTGTAAAACCATTCCCCCTTGTTCTGTCACCATTAGGTAGTGTAGAAAGTCAATCACACTCCTGCTTATAAACTTCTTTCAAGCACTGGAAGGATACAATGAGGTCCCTCTGGACCCTTCTCCATATTGAACAAGTTCAGCTTCCTCAGCCTGCCTTTGCAAGAGAGGTGCTTCAGTTGTCTGATAATCCTTCATTATCATTGGTATTTCACTTTAATCCTCAGTTCCTTAAAGTTCCATGGTACTATAAGATTTTTAGATTTTGCTATTTTCTTTCTGGCTGCAAAGAAAATATTGAATCGAAGGTTTGCAAAACAGAATGTAAATACAAAAACAAATCCACATAATTCGTCACTTAAATGTAAATTTATGTTTTTTGGAGTTTATATTTATTTATTTATTTATTCTGAGGACTAGTGCATGGTTTTTGAATGCTAATGTTGTCAACACTTGATTATTCTGATCATTAAAGACAAATTAATACTCGTGTTTAGTTAAACATTCTCATAAACATTTAGTATTATGGCTAATTCTGGAGGTTTGTTATCTATTGCCAAATGAACTGTCTTCTGAGTTCCAAGAAGTGAAACATTAATAGAGGAATGACATCAAGGCTTTTTCAACTTCATTAAATCTTTCTCAGTACCAAACTGGATAATTTACAAGCAACTACCTTGTATATGTTCAAAGATCGTGAAATTTTAAGGTAAGAAAGAAAATAGCAGTTTAACAAACTCATTTCATTATAGAATGTCTATTTTAGTTTATGGTCCCACTAACTTCTTCCAGCTACTGTTGGAGAGAATGATTGAAGGTGTAAGTTGTAAAAGTAGTCTCTCTAAGTGTTATCTATTTATATAGGAGACATACACAGGCAAAGACACATTCATATATGCCCTTCAAAATCTTTACACATCTCCACACTGCTACAAGGCTTTGAAAATAAACACGGTAAAGATTAAAAATCTAGTGGTTTAGTTATGGCTTGTAGAAGATAAAAAAGTAACTGTGGGTAAAAATGTTAATACCTCTCATCCCTTCTTTTTTACGTTGAATAAATTATTAATCTGCCATTTATTAACCTACTATGCATATTTTATGTTTTTTTTAAAGATTAATAATTACCTTCTGCAACTCAAAGTATTTACACTGTATTTGTAAGATTTTTTTTTGCATGACAGTTTGAAAACTACATCATATAAAATACAGTGATTACTATTGCCTGGTCTGAAAGAAAGTTGTAAAAACATGTCTCATTAATTTTATGAGGTCATACAATTGATGTAAGAGAGTACTGGAGTAATGCCACTGTATAGCTCACCAGCTAAGCAGGCCATGTGGCAGCCAGTCCTCTCTTTGATGTTACTTACTTTTTAAGCAGTAGCGGCCTGGTCACACATGATGACCCAGCATAAAGCTCAGCATTCTTGAGGATCCACACAAAACTATGCATGCAAATTTTACTTAAGGGCTCTGTTGTAATCTGCCAACATAGATAAAGGAACTATTAATAGAGTCACTTGAAGGAGAGGAGGAGCACATGGTAATGTGCCCAGGTCCAGGCCCACAATGATAAAGCAGCGTGTTGTTGCAAGGCAGAATGCAGAAAAGGCTTACAAGAACCAGACAATAACAGGGTGTGCCACCTGTACTGTGCTGAAACTTGGTAGTTTTGAGCATTCTAGACTTTTACATGTACTTGAATTGGTTTAATAGATTCAACTATTATTTTTTGTATCCAAATGGATTAGCAAAAATTTATTGACAGCTAGGATAACGCTGTACACCTGAACCATTTCAGTGGAAGGTGTCACGGTGTTATCTGTGACAGTGACCCAAGGGAAACCGATAAAGGAGAGAGAAAGGGAAAAGAAAAAAAACCGGCCCCGCCAGTGGCCGCGCGGCCGCCCGAGCAGAGCCGTGCGCTCCGGGGGGAGGGGGAAACAGCGGGAATAGATGGGTCTACAAAAAAACAACAGCACGATTTGAGAAGGAACGGTAACTTTACTAAATCTAATAAAATTGAACAATTGAGAGAGAAACAGTTTTCCAAACCAAAAGCTGGGAGCTTACGGTAGGAGGAACTGCAGGGGAAGCACACGCGCACACCCTCTACGGCAGCCGAGAGAGAGCGCACCCCGCCAGAGCGCCGCCTGGCATCCGGTACCGAGCTCCGCCCCTCTGCTGCTCCCAACGGCATTAACTCCTTAGCTCCCTGCATGATGTTCTGGTGTGGAATACCGGCACCAAAACTACAAAACCACAACAGAAGGGTAGGTGGACATCTAAGTTTTGGGGCCTAATTCCCAACTCACATATGCTCACAAATATCAAATGCACTGCAGAAAGGAAGAGAAAGCAAAACAAAACAAAAAAAAAATGTTAACCTCAGTACAAGACTGTTAACAAGTTCTGCACCTGTCAATGAACTGCAAGTGATTACATATTAATAAATCATATAATCATTTGAGTTGGAAGGAACCTTTAAAGGTCAACTAGTCCAAATCCCTGCAATGAACAGGGACACCTACAACTAGTTCAGAATACCCAGTGCCCCATCCATCCTGATCTTGGATGTCTACAGGGACAGTGCATCCACCACCTCTCTGGGTAATATGTTCCAGTGCTTCAGCACCCTTATCATAAAAAAAAACAAAGGTCTACACTATATCCAATATAAATCTCTTTTAGCCTGAAACCATTTCCTCTTGTTCTGTCACAACAGATCCTGCTAAAGAGTCTGACCCCTTCTTTCCTGTAGATCCTCTTTAGATACTGAAAGATCGCTATCAGGTGTCCCAGGAGCCTTCTCTTTTCCAGGCTGAACAGCCCCAGCACTCTCAGCCTGGTCTCTTAGGGGAGGCATTTCATCCCTTGGACCATTTTTGTAGCCCTCCTCTGGACATGCTCCAACAGATCCACAATTCTGTACCAAGGACTCCACATCTGGATGCAGTACTCCAGGTTAAGTCTCACCAGCACAGAGCAGAGGGACAGGATCACCTCCTTCACCCTGCTGGCCACACCTCTTTTGATGCAGCCCAGGATATGGTGCTGTTTTTCTCGGCTGTGAGGACACACTGCTGGTTCATGTACAGCTTCAGTTCACCAGTACCACCAACTCTTTTTTTGCAGGAATACTCAATTACCAAATCAATTATTCCTTGTGTTACCTCCAGAAAGGTTAAACCAATACAGAATGAAGGTACAAATATTTGTTTCAAGATGCAAACAGAATTATCCCACACAGAAGACTTCTATATTTATTACTTGTGAGAAACAGCATCAATGAACGCTTACTGAAATCTCAGTTTGCTAACATCACCATGAAAGAGTAAGAATAAAAACAATAGTATGTTCTGCAGTCATTGTAACGCTGCCCCTAGCAAAGCTGTACCACATATCAAAGAAGATGGTCTAGACAGCCATACAGTTCCAATCAAACTAAGTATACTGTTTTTTGTTCAATTGTTTATTTAAACATTAGGTCTCTGCTTACTGTACTTGCAGTTGTGTTTACATCTTGCTATACAATGGCATGGAATATTAAAATTTTTGAGAAATTTTTGTAATTATACAGCCAGCATTAGAAGATAAGCAAGAACCTGAGAGCAAACACTAAATGTAAATGCACATTTTCAGTAGTCATTTCCATTACTAGTAAGAACTTAGAGATGGCAGTCACAAAATATTCAAAATTAATTAAATAAGTAAATACAAACATCTCTATCCCTCATCTTTATCACTTTGCATAGTATTACTGGATTTTACTGTACTCCATAGCTAATGTAACATGGGTAAATACTTCCTGTCAACAGAATTATTACAGTAATTAATGCTAACTCCAAAATTCCAGCTCTTTCTAAAGTGATCAGTATAAACAGCTGACATTTCCAGAGACTATGTACTTGATAGTTGATTGCATATTTATGAGCATCTTATATGCTTAATGTTAAAGTAGAAATATACAAGAGGCTCTCTAAATATCTTTACTCCTCCTCCAAATGACATTCATACAGCTCTATAAGAAATCTCACAGAAGAAAGAGACTCAGAAATATGCTGAAAGCTCCTCAAATGAGTAGGACAAAAATCACAAGGGCAGTTTAAAAGATTTCAAATCAAATAGTCAAGTTTTTACTGCTATGTACAGGTTTTCATATCTCAGTGAATCAAATTCATAGTAGCCCCCTATCATTTCATCTAAATTGTGAACACACAATATGCTAGTTCTTCACAAACCTCACAATTTCCATTGTTTTTAAATCACTGATGAGCGGAAGAAACATATACGCTTTAAAATGGGAAAGAAAAACATTCGGCTATAGCCAGAAAAGCAATTTCTTCCCATACAGAATGTAGTTCCCAGTTGGAAAGTTCAGAGGATAACACAGTAATCATTGCTGGCCCGGCAATGATCTAGTATTGGGAATTTTCAAGTTCCATTGAGTACTGAGGGTAGGACAGGATAGACCATTACCACAAAGATGCATTTCTGTGTTCTTATGCATACGGTTCTGGGTGTTACCCAAAATCTGTCATCGTTTTATGATTTTTGGTACTGGTATTCCACATCATAACATCATGTAGTGCATTTAGAGTTGAAGAGTCAATCCCCCAGCTCCATGGATCATCGATAGTTCCGGGAATACCTGTCTCAGAAGAGAAGAAGAACTACATTCCCCAGAGGACATTGCGATGCTTTGCATTTTTACGTGTTTCCACCCAGAGGGAAAGATAAAAACTGTCTGCGGTCATGGGACTCTCTCTTTCCTTTGGGATCGACTCAGCAGTAGGTGCTCGCTGCCGTCTCGCCTTCAGCATTAGTGTAAGGTCTTCAGTTTATCGAACACTCTCTCTTGCTCATTTTATTTGATTGATTAGCTTTAATTCCAATTATATTGTATTATATTGTGTTATTTTGCTTTCCAATATCTTATTTAGTAAATTAGCTTTCCTCCTCAGATCATTGCCGCTGTTTTGTTTCTAGGCCCATCTCCCTTTTCCCTTTTCCCTTTCCCCCTTCCCCTTTCCTGGGGCGTGGGCCTGTGGGTCTCCCGCACCAATTGTCGCGGAATCAGGCCGAACCTGCCCATAAACTGTTGACAAAATCAGAACAAAAAGTACACAGAGAATAATTAGAAGCATCACTTTTCCTGCAGACTTCTATCTGTATTAGCAAACGTTCTTTCAGAGTATAACTCAATGTAGTACACAAAGGGTAAACAATCTGCTTAAGTCTATGGGAGAGAAGGAAACTAAACAACGTTTTATTAATCTATAGGCTTTGGGCCACTGTTGATACATAAATAGCTGGTAGTGTGAGAAAGAAAGGTATTCCACCATAAGAATCTCAAGATTTGTGAGATAACTAAGGTGATGTGTTTGTCCTTCAATAACTGGTGCAGAAGGAAAGAATAACTATACAAAAGATAAAAAATATGACAGAACTCACTCTTTCCTCCTTCAGTATAAATACATTATCTCCAGTCAAATTCCAAACACCTGAGAATCTAGTAGTCCTATATCCCATACTTTTTTTGCATAAGAATCTGACCAAAGCAATTTGTTATTAACACAGCTCCCTCAGTAAGTAATGCGCCCTATTTATTTCCATGGAAACTGCAACAGATACAAAGAGCACAATAAGACGATAAAGCAAATTTTCAGCTACAAAACACTATTTTTCAACATAGCTATCACATTAGTTATGCCAGTATTACCACCATTTCACCAGCAATAAACAAGAGCCTGCATGCTGTGCTTGTAAAAATCTGCATCGGTAGAGGTGACCCACTGTCAGTGCTGTTGAAACGCACCACTCACCACTTCACTGTACTCACAGACACTTTTGGTCTCCATAAATGTTCAGCAAGTTCTGATGAATGTCAATGGGTGTGACTTTTTCTTCAAGGAGAAATTCAATGACACGCCTTTGCTTCATATGCACTTTCATATCAGATGCCATTTTGTCAGACTGCCCCTCTGCTGCCATCTGTCACACACAACAAAATGTAATGGAATATTGGTGGGAAGGTTCAACTTCTAATGCCATACCACCAGTATACATCTCCGATATTGTGGTACAACAAAATAAAATAGGAGCAATACTTTCAGAGCAACCCTCAGAAAATGTCTTTTGTATGACCTTTTCTCAAGTGTCAGTTGATTTTGATTACAGGAAAGAAGTGGCATAAGAATGGATATGAATGACCTGCTTTCTCCAGTCTTGTAACATTCTGGGCACACAGAGTCTCCATTGGTCCTCTCAGACTTAACTCAATCCATCATATGCATGTTGCAGCTCTAAGCTAGAGTGCTTGATTCTTCTTCATAAACAGTAGAAAAATGTAACTTTAAAAGTCATTAACCAATACTTAGTCTTGATCAAGGTACATAATTTCATCAGTTTTATTTAGCAGCCTTTTAATAGTGAATTCTGAGATTTGGATATAAGTGCTGGATAGTTTAGGATTAATTGATACTTGCAAAATAAGAGAAGCATACTTTTCTGAAATTCAGATTAGAAAAATGCAGATACACCCTGTGCTGTGAGGGACTCACGATGATCATCCAAGTCCTACTCTGGGCTCCACAGAGCATCACCCAAAACTCAAACTCTATGTCTGAGAGTGTTGTCCAAATTCTCCTTGAGCTCTGGCAGCTCAGGGCTGTGCCCCTGCCCTGGGCATCCTGCTCCACGCCCACTGCCCTGTGGTGCAGACCCTGTACCTAACCCAGAGCTGCCCCTCCCCTGACAGAGCTCCATGCCGTTCCCTCGGGCCCTGTCGCTGTCACAGAGCAGAGCTCAGCGCTGCTCTTCCACTCCCTGTGAGAGCTGCAGCCGCCATCAGGCCTCCCCTCAGCTCCTCTGCTCTTCTCTGAACAAACTGAGGGAACTCAGCCCCTCCTCATACATCTTGCCCTCTTGACTTTTCACCATCTTTGTAGTCCTCCTTTGGATGCTCTCTAATAGTTTTATGACCTTCTTAAATTGTGGCACCCAAACCTGCACGCAATACTTGAGGTGAGGTCGCACAGCACCAAGCAGAGTGGGACAACCCCTTTCCTCTCCAGGATGGCAGCACTGGGCTTGTTGCATCCCAGGATACAGTTGGCCCTTTGGGCTGCCAGGACACACTGCTGACTTAGATTCAGCTTGTCATCAACCAGAGCCCACATCCCTTTCTGTGGCACTGCTCTCCAGCCTCTTGTCCCCTGGAATACACACAGGTCTGGGGTTTTCCAGTCCCAGGTGTAGAGTCAGGCATTTGCTCTTAATCTTCATGTGATTGGTGATTTTTTAGTGCTCTAATTTGTGAAGATCTCTCTGAAGGCCTCTCTGCCATCAAAGGAATCACTAGTTCTCCCCAGTTTACCTAGGTATATGGTATTCCAGGTGTCACACAACTCAAATACACTAATGAAAAATCAGTATAGATGTGATAAGAGTGAGAAATTAAGTGCTTGAAACATAAGCTTCCAGAGATGATAGCTACATTGCATTGACTGCAATGGGTTAGGAAAGTGTTATGCTCTTAAATACACTGCAATGCCTGGTCTTTAAACCTTTCCTGATTACATGCCAAGTTCCTGTGCATCCTTGTGCTAACTAACTGCACTTTAGGGACAGGATTCCACCAAAGCCCAGGAATACACTTGAAGACTTCACATCCATTCAGGTGAGAAACAGGCTTCAAGGGAGGTCTTGGAACAGCCTGAAAATCTCAGCGCATATATATATCACAAAGACAGCAAAACTTCAGTTTACCTCACAGTCATGAGCATATTACTCCGTGGAGAAATTAATCAGCTATTTTCATGTAGTTAATTAGGTCTTCTAGACAACATCTACAACTCACTCAGTTCATACAATTAAATATTTACAATATCCTAAGTGTTTTCTAGCTATTCTCCACTTATTCCATTCCCTTTCATTCCCCCATGCTACTTTTTTCAATAGCGTAGCAAACTGAAATTCACAAAAAGGCATAATTAAGACACTATTATTCAACCAGTATTTTAATACACCCACATCAGTTGGAAATCTTCAGGAGTTCACTGCTGCTGCTCAGCTTTTTGCATCCACAACTGTTTTTGTAATGGGATTAAAAATATTTCTAGCCTGCTCCTACCAAAATACTCACTTCATTCTTTAATTATACTGCAGTCTTCTTGTATTTCACCCCTCCACACTCAGTCCATTGCACAATATTCATATTTATCTTTAACGCACCGTGCTCTGCTTCTACTGTTTCATTATATTTTGAATACAGAATTGTAAATACTTTGATTTCCATTTCTTAAATAAAAAAATAACTTTTCATCTAAAAAATGTGTTAACTTTGATTTTTTAACATACTCCAGGGCCTCAGTGTCTTTCTTGTAATGAGGGGTCAGCTGAAAGGGAGATTAGCCCTATCATTAACTAATCAAAAGCATGAAAGGTGGGGTTGAGATCTCATAACTGCTGCAGACATCTCTCCAAGTACACGGAGTTACTGTACCCAAATGTATATAAAGGATGTGCCTTTGTCTAGTCAGGGCTCACATTAGGAAGAAAATATCCCCTATGCAACTGTCACTGTAATAAAGAATGTCTGCTTCTTAGTACCACATTTGTCTTAAGGAGTCTTATTTGGGCTAGGGTTTGTCTGGCAATAGTATGAAGTTGTATCAAGCATTTTGCAGAATTTAAACTAAATGAATATGAAATGCAATGGCATAATTACTCATTGCCAGAAATAATAATATGCATCTTATGTCTATCAGAGCTCTTTAAAGTGGCCTCCAAAAAAACTAGTGGAATAGACTTAACTTAATCATTACTGCCTTAAAGTCACTGTGACATAGATTGCATTTAAAGCCTACTTCTTAAGCTGTCTATTTATATGCCCCTACGCCCCACCAACTGTGTAGGAAATTCTTTTTTTTTTTTTTTTTTTCTGAGAGGAAAGTATTTCCATTTTGCTACAGTGAATCCAGTAATTTTCAAGATATTTTTTTTTCCCTAAAAGTACATCCTTTACATACCCATATTTTTCCTTGCAGACCTTTTTGTCTGTGCTGAAATCTGGTCAGGTTAGTAATGGAAAAGGCTGAATAAAGGCAACAACCGCAGTTAAATTCAAACACTTTGCATTTTAATTCTACAGCCAAGGCAAACCACAACGAATTCATGTCTTACATCACAGAGTATAGAAGATAAAAATGTCAGCGCAACCACTCCTTTTGATACTGATGGGACTGTAGGAGTTAAACAGCGCACAGGCTGCATTCTCTGTGGCATTCCCCACTGTAAGTGCCAATGAAGGGATTTTGGACGAACATTTGCCTCTGATTTGGATTCTGGGGTTTGTTTTGTGGTGGGATTTTGTTTTATTTACTTTGTGTGTGTATTTGTGTTTTTTTTAAAACAGAACAAACAAAAAACTTTCCTCTAGAGATTGTCTGCTAAATTTCACTTTGACTTGTTGAGACGCAATGGTAGTGAAAGTATTCCCTACTCTGGACCCCACAGTGCAGTTTATCTCCTTCCAAGAAAATCCCAGTACAAATTGTTAGCAGAAAAGAAACTTCATAGGCCCCTTGAGATAAAAGAGGCTTGTGAGCAAGGTGTCCTTGCAGACAACTTGTGCAGAAGCTTTCACCAAATAAGGCTTAAGTTACAAAGCCTCAACAACTTGAACTTGTGAACTTTGGACTTACAGTGCAAGCTTAATAGGCTAATTAATATTAACTTCTCAGTTCTCTAGGCAGCATGGAGTTTATTGCCCATGCAACGTACGATACATGGAATGTGGTGACATACAAGGGGGAACATGTCCAGGAGTTCTGTAACCTTCAAATATTTCAGTCAGTGAGGAAAGGAGAATGGACAATGTGGTAGGGAAGCAAGGACAAGATGTGGCTGTGCCTTCAATTCTTTGAGACCCTACAAGGGAAATGTCCGCATTAGACTCCCTCTTTATTTGAATAAGTAAAGCTAAGACTCTCCTCTGTCTCTTTTTATGGTGATTAAGCAAGCTAATCTGAGCAAAAATTTTCCCACCATCTCTGAAAATGTCATCCTCAAAGTGTGATCTTTGAAGAACACTTATTTCCTTAAAACACCAACAGACCAAGGTCTGTTTTGACTCCTTTGTAGACTCAAATCCTTAACTGATGCCATTCTTTTTAGTCAAACTCACTGCAAATTCTCAGAAACGGGCATACCTAGTCAACTGCCACTTAGTTTGGTATTAGTCTTGCTCTTCTTTGAAGCTCCCTTTTTCTGCTGGCACTGCCTTGGTGGGATGTTATCCTCCTCTAACCTCCTGTCTGAGTTCATGCTTGGAGACTGACAGTATGCTCCCACTTGCATTCCTCCTGAAACAAAACCAACTCTTTCCCACAACCTCCCAGTTCTTTAAATCATTCATAGTTGTAATTTTCCTGGGTGATGTCCTATATGCATCTGTGCTGAACTGTCCTTAACAGAAAGCTGTCCAGAACTCAGGCCTCAGGTATGCCCAATCTGCAAACAAGATTATTCAGCTGGTCATACACCAAAACAAAAATGTTTAAAGACAACCACAGACAGGTTCAGAGTGGATCTTCATTTGACAGAATACTCAAAAGCCAACAACATAAACTCTTTAATTTTTTTCTTGCAAACCTAACAATCTGAAAATATTTGTGTGTGATAAGCATCACATATGAGAATAAGAAAGGTTACTGAAGAAGCCTCACATTAATGCCTACGGTCAATTAATTTACAAAGTAATGCAGTGGGAAGCTCCTGAAGATCTCCAGAAGAACATTAATTAGCTTATCTCCTCTTCTGATGCTGGATACAAAAATGGGAACAGAATTAGAATGTTCCTTTGAAGAAAGGTGCCACCCTTAAACTGAATTTCAGATTTACAGAAGACTTCTCACAATGTAAATCTTGGGTAATCAGTACCTACCAAAATTTGCTTCAGATAGAGTTAGCCAAATATTTTTTTTTCCAATTACTATTAATTCATGACCTATTTGATCTATTGGAGGGTGTTATTGTCAACAGTATGTGAATATCTGTTCTGTTTAAAAGAAATAAATCTGGAGACAGGCTTATTTTGTTTGTACTTCGGTGTTTTAGAAGGGGTTCATTTACAGCAAAAAGACACATAAATGTTACATAAAAGGCTTTTATGTATATATGGGGATGCCTGGAATGTAAAAGTGCATTCATAAGAAAATCAAACACATTAGAAGTCAAGGATGTTAGTGGAAACAATTTTGTGTAACTGCTCATCTTTCAGTACACACTATTAGAATAAAGACAGTTTGTGTAAATAAATGTAACTATCTGACACTAATCATTACCATTCAAATATTTATTAGGAAATGTTCTTCATCAGCACATTTAAGGACAAAGAAAAGGACAGTGGATTTACAAGTTTTGACTTGTAAATCGGGAGGAGGTAGAGAGATTGTTCTGCTGTTGGATGCAACCCTCAGCCCCTATCCCCCAGGATTCTGTGTTGAAGTTATTGATGTAAGCCTGTACTGTTTGCTCCTCTGGAAAATTGCTCACTCCCTCTTTTTTTGTTTTAACTACCTCAATAAAGCTTTTCCCTGAAGAAAAGTTCTTCCCTGAATAGCCAAAGTGCTCAAATTGGAAAATGCAAATGGCCTAGGAATATTTTGCCCATTCTCACAAGTAGTATTTCTCCAGAATTTCTCAGTAAAATCATGCATTTGGCCAAGATAGACATCACAATCAATAAGTTAATTAGCAAAGATTAATAAATAACAACAAAAAAGAAATAGCTATTTGAATTTCAGACAAAGTGCTACAAATGATTATTTAAACTTGGAGAATGTCTAGTACTCATTTCAATTATCTCATGGTCCCATTATGTTCAAATGACAATTTGAATTGTTCTGCAAATTATATTAATTTTGCATTAATTCTCTAAAACAACAACAAAAATCCACCAACAAACACTATTGTTAAAATCTACTTTTAAGCAGGCGTTATGAGGCAGGGAAAGATGTATATTTTGGGAAAAGAGATTGGGAAATGTTGGGAAATAAGGTTATAAAGAGGCTAGAAAATATTCCTTTATGTAAACATCAGGAGACGAAAAATGCTGCTCTAGCTATTTGCCAAGAGAAGCTTATAGTCAGAAGGATGAAGAATGTGAAAAATGATGGCAATATTTTCCAGGTATGAGTGTGACTGAAGACATGACATGGATCTGAGTTCTATGAGAATTTGTAGTGAGAGAAATAAACTGGATTGATGATGCAAAACACTGGAGATGAAGGTAAGAAAGTATGTGCATTGTTGTCAGCTGCAAAGTATCTCTGGGTAGAAAGAAAGTAGGTGTTTTAAAAGCATGTTGGAAGAAAGGAGTATGGCGTTTGTTTCACACAAAAATACGGAATTTTTCATTCATTTAACTCATTCATTTGGCTTTTTTTCATTCACACATGAACCAGATACCCCAAACCCAACTAAAAAAAAACTAATCAAACACCAAAATAACTGATAAATCACTATTAATTGCCATTCTTCTCACAGATGTGGGGAAATGAGATGTGATGGAGACCGCTTTCGCTCTCCTCCCTTGGTCTGATTCTTCTACCAGTTGCTTGCCTTTTTACTGCATCGTAATAGCATCTAGCAAAGAGGTCTGTTCTAATGGCTTGTGCAAGAGAAACCGAAGTCTTTTCATTAATAATTTAAGAATTCTAACCCCGTATACTACAGTGACATAAGTCAAGCTACAGTTTTGAATCTACACATGCTTTTGTTAAGGTTTAATGGTAGAGTTAATGAATTATTAGCATCAGCTTCTCTTCCACATCTTATTACAATTCAATGATTTGTGTAGGTGCACGCTATCAAGTTACGGAAACCACACTTTTTATCCTAAAAAAGTCTTCAGGGGAATTAGAAAGCATAGTTTTAAGTCCAAAACACTGATTTTTAAGTGACATCTCCCCTGAATCATTTTCCACAATCTCTGCTATATTTATGAGTAACAATCCACATTTTTACAGATGTAATGTAAAATACCATTGAGGTCTTGATGCTCTCTCATGATACAATGAACATGAGACAGGACCAAAAAATATGCTATAGAACATTATACATAGAAAGAAAAAATATATGGTTCAAAACCAGTCATTTATAGGCTGTTTTGCAGGGATTGTAACACATGGGACAAGAGAAATAATTTTTCATATGGTATGAAATAAGAGTTATAACCCATGAAAAAAAAACCTGCTACTGTAAAAAGACAATGAGAAAGTGAACTCAGACCTCTCTTTCATTTAGGAGTTTAAAATTTTCTTTACTTTTTTCACAACTTATTTTTAGTGTGATGCAGACTATGGAACAATTGTTGCATTTTTCACATAACTGTCACAATTCTTATGTTGTCACAAACAAATCCTCCATTCACACTTGCTCCAGAAACAGGTTCAAATCATTTTCCACTCTTACTTAGAGTACACTATTCCAGACTTTACAGAAACTTCGGAGACTCTTTCTCTTCTTTTCAATATAGCACCTTTTTTTTTTCATCCTTTAATCATAATGAATTAATTGCTGAGCACCACACATACCCTTAACAAGTGCTTATCAACAAAATATTTCAGAAAGAGATAGATAGGCACACAAATGCACACTGTAAAGCTGTATTTGTGTGATAAATTCAAGCCAAAAACATGGGTTGAATTAAGACAAAGTTTTCCTGATACAAAAAGGAAACAACACCGAAAAGCAAGAAGGTATGACACCAGTACAGGAAGCAGAACAATATTTACTGACTAACCTCAGTGCTCCAACAGAACTCTGTTGCTCTACAGCACAGGAATGCTGGGGACTTGGTCCAGTCATCTGTGTTCAAACATGTTGGGTTTCACTCATACAAGCAGACTTTCATCTAATTAGATTTTACAGAAATCAGTTTTTAAAACATAGCGCACTTGTTTCTTACCTCTCTACTCTTGTATCTTCTCTACATATTTCTCCTACTTCTGAAATGGTTCCAAGGAATCACCTCGAAGTGACTACTTCTTGGTTGATTTCTGTACTAAAAACTGCAAGCTGAGAACAATTTCACAAGTGAGAAGTAAGAAATGTTTAATATTCAGAAATGCAAATAAATTGCACTGATCAATATATTCTCTAAACATTATATATATATATATATATATACNTTACAAACACAGCGCTGAAATAAAAACAAGGAAGGTGCTGCATCCAAAACCACTCACTGCAATTTTTCATCTTTGACACTCCTTTAGAACTTCACACGGTTATATATATATGTATATATATATACATACAGGAAAATAAAGTCAATTCCATGGAAAACTTAATAAAAATTATCTGATGTTGCAGAGTAATATATACCTGTGCACAGAGTGCATATCTGTATTCTCTATAGTAAGAAAAAAATATATATATAGCATCTCTAAAACTTGAAGGAGCTGTGAATTAGTTGAATTAATGCCTTAAGCATTTACTGAGAACAAAGATAAAACTCTAGGTCTTCCCTGTGGAGCTATCCATATTAAAATGATAGATATCTCCTTCCATTAATACAGTAAATAGAAATAATCAACCACTAATCAACTAAATTTAATAAAATTAATTCAATAAAGCCCTGTAAGTAAGGAAATGAAATGCATGTTAACCCATTATATAGTGAACACAGAGAGAAATCTACTGAGAATTCAAGCTGTCTGTGTAGAAAATAAGTTTACTTACTACAATGGTTTGATTAATTTCCAAAAGGAAGCCCCTTTTAACACTCTTTAGTTTAATACTAGGTGTTCAATGGGTACTGGAGATGTCATTTTACCCGAATGAAATCCTTTCAAGAAATGCATCTGTTCAACTATTATCAAGAGTGGAATTTTGGTTTGATGGGGAAAGGGTCCAATCGTGAGCAACCTTTTGATCTGGATTCTTCCGGTTGAGAGTGCCATGTTTTACTGAAGAAGTTTGAATTTAGAACTGCCAATTCAAAGAAATATCTCAGCAATTCTCTGCATTGCTGAGGGCATCTCGTTCTGTCTAATAAATGTTAAATTTTACCACACAGCTAAATCCAAAAATTATTTGTGCTCACTGCCTATACCTATATCACTGTCATGCTCTATGAGAGCTACAGTGGAGTGTATTCAGTGCCCATTCCTCTCTACTCATCAGAAGACAAGGCAATACCCTTGATATGTGCTCTGTTAGCTCAAAGGGAAGACTCAGAGGAAGTTAAAAGGGCAGTTAAAAAGGAATGAAATAGTCAGAACAACTTTGTTTGTATAAGCCTCTAGATCCACCAGTAAATAACTTCCTGAAAAGGGAAGCTGAAATGGTATCTGTGCTTTGGGAAATTAAATGGAAAACTTCTAATACATATGCTATACATAGAGTTATCGTACAGAATTATATGTGTTGTGTTTTGTTGTTGTTGTTTAAAATGAACACATTTAGCTGTATACCAGGACAAGAAAAAATGTTATGGTATATTTTGACTACAGCTCATCATAATGTCCTCAGCTTGAGGACAAATGTCAGCTGAAATACAGTCTCTCGATCTGTGAAAGCTGAGATCCATTTACAAAATGGATTAAGAAGTTATTATATAGAAAAGGAATGTAGAAGGACAATTGTCATGATGGTTCTTCACAGATGTTATTCAGAAAATGCATTTATATATTTCAGCTGCACATGCACCACATCGCCCTTTTCAAATTTACTGTTAGTCAGGCCAAGGATGTTTTTATTCCCTGGCACTCAAACATGGCTGAAATTACTGTTTCTCAAGCATAAGAAACATAGAATCTTGTTGCATTATTTGTCAGCAAGAGCTGTGTTCATTACTGTCTCTATCCAGACATTTCAATAGTCTACTCTTAATGTTTTGTAGAATGAAACTTGTGAGAAATTAAATGTTACTGAAATGTCCATCATTACAAAAATAAACACCTTTTTATGTAATTTAACTCAGTTACATGCACTGATCCATTTAAATAATGTTTGAAGCCATTATATTGTTATGACACAGATAGTAAGGCACATTCCTCTTAACAGAGTCCAAATCTTCTGTAACAAGTCATCTCTGCTATGTTATCCTTGTCCTGGAATTTCACAGTTGCACTTAAACAGATGTTCCCTTAGATTCCGCTTGTTCCTGCACTCTTCTGTAGGATTGTAAATAGAAAACGTACTGGGCTAAAGGTGATGTTTGCAAATGATTACAATACAAGAATAGAATGTTTAAGCCTATTCCAGTGTTAATGAAAACATAAATGCAGAATTATTGAATAAGTTTGCATTGGAATGTAAATAAAGCACACATATGGTAGCCCCAGGATCTGAGCCACAGGAAATCTAGTATTTACTAAAACTCTTCTTACATATAGTTATATAAATAGTATATATACATACAGTTATATAAATATATATATTGTGTACTGCATCTGCGTATATATGCACATATCCAGATGCAGCTTTCCACAGTTTAATAGCCTATAAACAGGAAAGAAAACTATTATAGGAATGTAATTAAGACAAATGCTATTCCTGTGCAGTTTCTTGACCTGACTTTTGATCAGTGCGGCAGACCTTTAAATAGCTCTTTAAAAGCAACCATCTGTATTCAGAAACCTGGTAGATGATCTCTACCTGATTCTCTCTCCTTCATTATGCCCACACATCTTCCACAGAAGTTGAATTCTCTTGGAGCCTCAGTGAAACAGGATGCAAAGTGGCTGAGGAGACTCCGAGACACTGCAAGTTAAAATAAAATAATTTAAAAGTAACAAAGCCATTTTCTATTGACTATAATTTATGAATTTATGAATTACCTTAGTATGTAGATATGTTCATAGTTACGCAACATAAAAACAGCTGAAGTATGAGTTTGATGGTCCTTCAACTAAGATAAACCTGCACAAACAGATTTACATAAATTTAAGATGTATATGTTTAGTCCAGCAGACTTCAGAAAATATATAACTTGTTCAGCAATGAGATGGCAAAGTCACCCACAGGAGCTGGCTATAGAGCTGTGTGAAAAACAATGAGTGAGGTCATTTGGTGCCCAACAAATCCTTACCTACTACCTGAAACAAAACCCTCTGTCCTAATCTACTCTCTGTCAGAAGTCTTCTCATTTCCCTTTTGAATTAGTTTATGTTGCATAGCTCTCATGAATTAGGGAACTCCACTCAGGCATTAGATCTTAATTATGTTTTTAAAAACTGCTTTAAAATGTTCATTTAAAATGTTCATTTTGGATGAGTTTCTGATTCCACACTCCCTCATAAAAGACATGTTAAGAATAAATGTAACTGTGACCAAGAAAATGACAATGATGAACAATGATGAGCCATGAAGAGGGGGGAACCAGTCTAGGTTTCTGGGTTAGAAAGCAGCAACACAGCAAGAAAGGTTTTTTAATCTGTGAAAGAGTATATCAAATGGTTACAGACAGCACAACCAATCAATTTGCTGTGCTTATTTCAGAAATTATTATGTCTGAACCACTGAGACTTGATCTGTGGGTTTCAGGCTTGCTATTTTCCTTTTCTGCTAATACTTGCTTTGAAAGTATGCTTAGCAGGAATCCTTATTAGAGATGACAAACAGAAATTTTGCAAAGAATTAAAGCAATTTCTTCTAAACAAATATATTCCTTATATACTTCAAAGCATACTGTGATTGCAGAAGCTTACAACCATCTGATTTTACGTTGGCTTTTTCTAATATTTTTCAGTATCTGCATTACAGCAAATTGCTCTCAGCTCAGATGTCATCTGCTTTAGAAAGAACGGGCAGAAAAACTTTCAATCAGTAAGCATCCATTTGATTTAAGCTCCAAGCTTCAAAATATGATGTGGAGGTCAGACTAGGATTATTTTTTAAGTTTTATTGAAGTTCTATAATATATTATCTAGTGATGAGAAGGAGCCTAGCTAACAATGAAAATGTTTTTGTTTGTTTGTTTGTTTGTTTGTTTGTTTGTTTTCCTGGAAATTCTTGTGGATAAATGAGATGACTATTTTCTCCAACACTCCCAATAAACTGAACATTCACTAAACAGAACTGTTTGATAACTTTCTTTTTAGCTAGGCTGCAGTCAAAAACTTGGTAAATAATATTTCCCATGTTATCTATTTTAGGTACTTTCACACCTCTTTCATACTTAAACACTATATAGTAGGAAACAATTGTAGCCAGTAGATATACTAATAACATGGCACTCACTCTAATTGTATTGTTACCTTTACCAATTTATTGCAAAGTGCACGTGTGAACCCTCACAAATGTGGTTAGTCGTTGCTTGGAAGAATCTTCTAATAACTTTGAATTAAACAATTTTGCAAATAAATTGAATATTTTATATAACTAATAAAAGGAAGGGGAGAAAACAGTAATTTCTTCTTTGCTGAAACTGAAGAACAGACTAAAAGATTAGAAAAACTTTCCAAATATTTTGTTTGTGTGTGTTGGATTCCTTCCCAAATAAAATAAATCCAGTTTGCATAAAATCATGCAGAATTTGGTAGATGCATAGTTTTTCTTTCAATTGTGGCAAGGATTAATATTTTGATGTACCTGGAAATAAAACAAAAACAAAAACCACAGTTCAGGGGCATCCAAGCCAGCTCATGCATTCTTTTTTAATGCTCAGAAGAAACTGTGGACAACTTTGGTGATAGTAGGAATATATATTTATATATTTATACAGCACTGTGTATTTAAATTCATCTTCCACACATATCATTTAAGCATTCTGCAGCAAAGGCTAAACGAGACTTCAGAAATTTTAAGAAATACCAGGTTAAAAAGATGTTAAAATCTACAACATTAGAGAGACGATTGAAGTAGCCACGCTACCTCCATTTCTTTGATCTCCAATGAAAATCCAGAGCTAGTGAAGCTTGGAGCATACAAAGATCTCTCTTCTTTTCTGGTTTAATAATCAATATAAAAATCCTTGTTAGTCATAGTCTGTGTACTCTCAGCTTTCTGTGCCGCTGAGAAAGTTATAAGTCAGAAGGTTTAATGAGTTTGCACCTACAGTTTGACTTTTTGGTTAACAATGTGCCAGCTGCTAGAAGATTTGGGCACTGTTTGTGTGCTGAAAGGTTTCTTGGGATTGTTTTCTGTGGTTTCATTTCTTTTGTTATCTTTAGCATTTGAGCCTAACATAAAAACCCACATACCTCCCTGACAAAATCAGCTTTATGAAGTCAAACAGTAAGCAGATAAGATTTCTGTAAGGGTATGCAGAAGGAGAGTGTCAGTGCCTCTAAAGGTGAAGGACCAAGGGAAGAGGGGATAATAAGAAAGGGAGGTGGTGGTTAGGACCACCAAGAAATATTTTTCTGGTGATTTCGAAACCGTAGCCTGAGACATATAATCCAATACAATCCAGTATCTTATGCTGCGAAAACTCCCAGTCTCTAAAAACTTTTTCACATTGCTCTGATTCATGAGTTTTCTATCAAATATTTCGGCTGTTCTGTTTGCTATTTCACTAGGAAATAGATTGTCACCAATTCAAAGTATATTTTTTCACTTTTTCACTAGTAAAGTCTGATGAAATAATCAAACAGAAAGTGTTCGTCAGTATCTATCTGGGTGAGATATCTCAGAACCATTCTACTCAATGAATGTGGTTGGGCCATATGAATTCATCTATTTGCATTTCTGCTCCCCTGTAAAAGATAAAAAACAAATGCTGGCATTCCTCTTGGGACTGAAGTTTGGAATAAGTGGAGTTTTTATATGTTTTAGATCATGTCCACTGACCACCATGAAAGCACCACACCCTTGAACTGAAAACCAGCTAGATACAAAGGAATTAGTATTTCTGTTGTTGCTAATTTAAACTGTCTAGCTTTATAAGTGAAGTCCAATGACAGATTTCTGGTATCTATAATTTAGCCCTCTATGGTGTAAAGCTGATAGCAAATCATAAGCTGACTTCAAACCTCTGCCTATAAAGAATGCACTAATTTCCACACGGTTCCCATAGCAGCATCTAATTTGCAGAACTGTCACGCTAACAGCAACTCTGAGGTAACTCTTTCTGGCAGATCTTAAAGAAGAATGTTGTCATAAGAGGACTTTGAGTGGTTTCCCAGTATGCTACATAATGATGATTATGAAGATAATGCTTCTGCTAATTAAGTGGAAAATGATTGGTGGGTTCTTTAAAGCCATTTAGATGGTGACCTCATTTCTTCTGCGCATCTACTTCAATTTCTACAACTACAAGAAGAATCTAAATTTACCCTAATCCCTTGGTAAACCTATGGAACACCGTCGGTCATATAAGGTCAGGACTTTCAAAAATGGGAAAACAACCACTAGCAAGAGATAAGTGTGGCTTTTTTGAGGGCTACTTTTGAGTATGAAGGCAGATGCAGTTGTACATACGCAAGTGTGTGCATGCTTGTGAAATCAGTGGTGAATTTTCATTCAGGGTTGAAACCTCATATGGAATCATCCCTAAGTTGCCATCACAAAATATTATCTTATTACCTCAAGCCCAACACAAGACAAGAAGCTCCTGCAACTTTATCTCACCTGTTTTACAATTATTTTGCATCACATAGTAGTTGCCATGTGTTGTAAATTAATTTGAAAACCACTACCCATTAAACTCACTTGAGAAGGCTGAAGTTATGATAGGAATCAGTTTTCATGCCACAAGTAGTTCTTCACTTTTTCTTGCTTAAAGATTGTGTCTTTTGAAACATCAGTGCTTTGGTATCTGAGAAATGGATATGCTTCCATTTATGTAAAGCAGACAACATTAGAGCAAGAGTTTATATCTCTAAAGAAATCATATGTATGAAGGCCTTTTGTTTTAGTAACCCACTCCAGGGTTTACAAGTCCCCTATTATTTAGGAACTAATCCACAGCATCCCAGACTTTGAATTTCAATCCATGAATTAGCTGATGAATGTACATAAAATGGCAAATGACCTTGCTGCACCCCAGCACCTACTGATCTGTAAATGCTGGCTGCTGTGCTACAAGTTTGCTTGGCTAACTGATTTCATTAACTCATAATCACAATTCTCCCTTCAACTCAGCCTCTTTATACAATCATACTGGGGAATGACTTGAGAGTTCTAACAAGTGTAGTGTCTCATAGAGGTGAACTAACCAGGAAATCTGTTTGCCATAGCAAAATCAAGGTACCTTGAATGAGCTCTGCAGCCTGATCTCAGAAATTCAGTAAGAGATGTTATTATATTCCAGAAATATACACGTAGAATTAAAAAAAAAAAGTGTTTTAAGAACCTAAACAAGTAGCAATGAGCAGATTTATCAAATACATTGAAGCATAAAGGCACTTTCAATCTGAATGTATTTACAATATGGACTGGTTCAAGAACTCAGTCTACAAATGCCCTCTGCACAGAAGTGAGTTTAACTTAAATATGACTTTTGAAAACGTTCTCTTTTTGGATTTTTTAATAAAAATAAGAAACATTTATTTGATGTTAGATGGATATCTAAACGTAAAACAGGCATAAACTAAAATCAGACAGTATAGCTATAATTTAATAATCATTTTATAATAAAATTTTAATTTTGTTCAGGATGTTCAGGATAGACTCTTTTATCCATAACTGCATAAAAAGGTTCTTATTCCCTGAAACATTGAATAAAAAAAAAGGTCTGAATCTAAAGATATAGAATACAATGTCCTTGGGTGAATTTTTAGCAAGACTTAAGAAATTAATTCTGCAATTCTTATTATTGTTAATGGGAGTTATTCAACCAAGTCTTCATGCGTGAGTTTCAATTAATATGTACTCCTTAAGGGTTTTTTTTTCTGCATAGAATCTGAAATTAATTTCCATAAACAACTTCCCAGCAGTTATTTAATACACTAGATTCGATTCTGATTCCACAAAGGTCCCTTGATTCATTCCAGTGTAAGTCTGAGTGCAAAGCAACATTAAAAGAAGTAAAGCCCCCAGTTGAATACTTCAAATTAAATACTCACTCTGGTGTAACTTGAATAACATCACTACTGGTCCAGCTCTTCACTACTTTTTGCATGAGTCTCTTGCATTTAAGGAACTAAAAGGAAAGAAGGTGGCCCATGAGATGTGGAAAAAGGGCCTGTCCACCTCGTAAGAGTAATGGAATGTTGTCAGGTCCTTTAAGGATGCTACAAGGAAGGCTAAGGTCCTCTTGGAATTGAACCTTGCAAAGGAGGTTAAGGATAATAAGAAAGGTTTATTTAAGTATGTCAACAGTAAATGAAGACTAGGGAAAATGTGGGTGGGTCCTCTACTAAATGAGGTGGGTGCCCTGGTAACAGGGGATGCTGAGAAGGCAGAGATAAAGAACGCCTTCACTGCTTCAGTCTTTACTAGCCCTTAGGAATCCCAGACCCTGAAGTTAAGAGAGAGAGTCTGGGGAAAGGGAGATTTCCCTCTGGCTGAGCAGCTTATGGTCAGACAGCATCTAGACAAAATCAGTGTGCATAAGTCAGTGTGCCCAGAAGGAATGCATGCACATGTGGTGAAGGAGATGGCCGAGGTGATTGTTGAACCACACTGTATCATCTTTGAAAGGTCTTGGTAAATGGGAGAGATGCCTGAAGACTCAAGGATAGCCAATGTCACTTCAATCTTTAAAAAGGGCAAGAAGGAGGATCTGGGAAACTGCAGGCCAGTCAGCCTCACCTCTGGCTCTGGGAAGGTGGAGGAACACCTTGTCCTGGATACCATCTCCATACAATTGGAAGAGAAGAAGTTTATCAGGAGTAATCAGCATGGATTCACTGAGGGGAAATCACATTTGACCAACCTAACAGCTTTCTACAATGTCATCTCTGGTAAGGTAGATTGAGGTAGAGCAGCGAATGTTGTATACCTTGACTTCAGCAAGGTGGCTGGCACAATTTCCTGCAACATCCTTGTGATAAAACTTAGAAACTGTGGGATAGATGAGTGGATGAAGTGACTGGAAGAGCTCAGAAGGTTATCATGAGTGTCACAGAATCTTGTTGGAGGCCTGTAACTTGTGGTGTTCTCCAAGGGTGGGTGCTAGGTCCTGTCTTCATTGTCTTCATCAACAATGACTTGGATGAAGGTATAAAGTGCACTATAAGCAAGTTTGCTGATGATACAAAGCTGGGAAGATTGACTGACGCATCTGAAGGCTGTGCTGTCACTCAACAAGATGTGGACAGGCTGGAGAGTTGGGCAGAGAAGAACTTCATGAGATTTAACAAGAGCAAGCATAGAGTCCTGTACCTAGGGATGAATAACAGCATGCATCAGTACAGGTCAGGGGACAACGTGGTGAGATTACAAGGACCTGGGAGACCTGGTGGACAACAGGCTAATCATGAGCAAGTGGTGTGCCTCTGTAGCCAAGGAGTTCAGTGGTATCCTGGGGTGCATAAAAGAGTATGGCCAGTAAGTTGAGGGTGGTGATCCTCCCCACCTATTCTGCCCTGGTGAGTCCACATTTAGACAACCACATCCAATTCTGACCTCCCCAGTTCAAGACAGGGATCTCCTGGAAAGACCCAGCAGAGGGCCAAAAAGATTATTAAAGGTCTAGAAAATTCCTCATATGAGGAAATACTGAGTAACGTGGGTCTACTTAGAATGAAGAAAAGAAGACTGAGAGGAGATCTGATTAATGTTTATAAATACCTAAAAGAAAGTGGAAGACAATTGGATGAGCCAGGCTTTTTTTCCAGGTGCATAGCAATAAGACAAGGGTTAATGTGCCTAAAACTTCTACATAGGAAATTGCATACTGACATGCAGAAAAACATCTTTACAATAACGGTGATGTAGCACTGGAACCCAAAAAGGTTGTAGAGCCTCCATCTACAGAGATATCCAAGACTCGTCTGGATAGCCTATCTGTATTATTCTGGGGTACCTGCTATAGCAAGGGGGGGTAGAGTTGATCTCTTGAGGCCCCTTCTAACCCCTGCAATTCTGTGGTTCTGGAATTTCGTCATTCCTCTCACAAAGAAAATGCTGAGTTCAGCATAGAGTATACTTTTGAAACAGGAAACTGCTTATCTAACTTGCATACATCAAAGTCACTTCCTCACAGGTGGAACAAATCCTCAGACTGATTACACAAAATCCATGGATATAAAACATGAGCACCATGGCTACTTGCAGTAGTAGGTATACAGCAAAGAAAGCCATGACAGTGCTTTTTAACAGGATACAAACACTATGGAGCAATAGCAGCTAACAAAGGAAAACAAATGGCTAACCTCTCCCTACAACTAGTGAATGCTCAGGAGGGTTGCAATCTCTGCTCAGAGAAATACTGCTCCCAATGCTGCTAACCCTTAAAGGAGAGCGAGAAAGGGTGGATCCTGGTCCACCCCTTCTGATCACTCAGGTGCACTGCTTGCACCTGAGCTCCCTGGGTTAGCCTTGCCTTCTCACCTGGTGCTCACTCATTGGTCAGGCCGTGACCTGGCAATCCTGCTGTAGGGGGAATCCAATCAATTGCATTTTATCACAAGCTTTTTCATTTGGAGACTCCCTACTGGCAGTGGTGAGTGAGATGAAAACTTCTACCTGACAGGCCTTCTCACTGTGTTACATCAACTCTCACTCAGCTTCCGATATCCCAGACCCAAGAAGATAAGACTTCATCATACTTAATTATAGCTTTTTCGTACAGAAACAGATATAATCGTAACTCTTCCATGGTTGGCACATATCTGATGTGGAGAGAAATGTTTTCAGTGTATTAGTCCTAATAATATCTGAACTAGTACAAACTCACTAGGATTTGGCACCAAGCAATAGCTCCAGAAGTATGGCATTTAAAATACCTGCTCAAGGAATTTCATCTTATTTGCTCTTAGTTTCAGACAAAGCCAAATCAATGACTTGAATAGTCTTGTCCTAGCTTTTGCAATGCTGTCATAAAAATCTCCTGTCTAGTGTACCATTTACCACAACACCAATCCTGCTAAATTTGGTTTGTGTGCGTTGTCTTATTCAGTGATGGCAGGAGCTAGCCAGTTTGTACAGATGAGGAGGTGGTGAGAATATGCTAGTCTATTATTTCTGCAGGAGGCTTCTACTCCTCCTCACTGGTACTGAAAAGACATCCACAGGCATGAAGGCACTAGCTCAGGCTCAGGTGTTTATATAATAAATCCCACATAGACTAACCTACTATTGAACCAGAGGTGATTAAAAAAAATCCATTTAAAATACCTAAGAGGATTTTTTTGTTCTACCAATATCATTAACAAGACAGCATTTGTTGTTGTTGCTTGTTCTAATATTATCATTAACAATTTGTACTACAGAAAGCAGGTTTATAAAGACAGTCTGGGGAAAAAGCTCAAACAAGCTCAGAGCTGTGGTGAAGCTAGAAGTGGTTGTACTGCTGAGAAGGCCTTGCAAGGAATATTATTATGGCTGTGTGGTACTGCATTTCCTCTAGTAAATCCTGTCTACCTCATGCATCTCTGTGGAACAACCTTCCTATCTCTGCAACCACAGCCCTGCTCATTTACAACTCAAAACCACCCATGGATTATGAGAGTTCGCTCCATTTCCATGCCTCTAAACCTAGTTTACACATCCTCTTATTCATCTCTCATTCAACTGCCACCTAAAGCTGAGTAACATCTTATCTTAAGCTAAGATCTAGAAGGCATGAGACAGGACAGCAGAGTACAGAATACAGTAATTATGACTTTCTGTAATTGTCCTGAAAAATAAAAATGTAGCAATATGTAGCAGAGAGAGGATAAAATTGAGTCATCAGTCTTTGCAGTTCTGGAAGGAGGCAAGATGCTGATGCTACCTGAAACCATGTAGAGTATTTTGCATTTCAGTCACAGTGAGAGCATGACAGCTTACCTCTGGACCTGCTCTTTTAAGTAAAAGCAAGTGCTTGCAAAAATACTTCCAGCTCAATTTTTTTTTTTTTTCTAATTTGAAATAGTATCAGCATTTTTTCTGTGTTGCACCTCACTACAATATGGAAAATACTTTTCATGATAAAGGTTGTGAGGGAGTGGCGCAGATTGCCCAGAGAGGTTGTGACTGGCCATTGCTGAAGACACCCAAGGTCAGGCTGCACAGGCTCTGAGCAACTTGATCTAGCTGTAGGTGTCCCAGTTCACTGTAGGGAAGTTGTACTGACAGTTCTATGACTGCATGACTCTATGAAAAAATAATATTCTATATAACAGTAGGTAAATGCATGTTAAAAAATCCAATGCCAAAAAGTCTGTATGCCAAACAAATTTTTTAGATTAAAAGAAATATAAGATATATCTCTGCTAATTTAGAAAGAAATCCCATGTCAGAAATAAAGTTCCAAATTTTATGACCATGTGTTTAATTAAGATCACAAAACACGCAAAGATTCAGTGAATTCAGGAATTAGATTAGAACAAGTCTTTAAAAAACAACACCGAATATATTTACTTAGGTGTTTAAATAGCTGAAATATATTTAGATATCAAATCAAAATGCAAGTTAATAAAAATATTAAAAATATTAAAAAGAAAATTGTCTTTGAACAGATGAAGAGGAAAATAATAAATACTGTGGAGTGCAACAAATTAGCAAGAGAAGAGAAAAAGGGCAAGATTATATTTTCAGACTCAAAAAGGCAGGAAGCAAACATCTAAGTGCACCTGGGAAAAAACGCAGGAAAGCACAAAAGTAAAATGCTGGCACAGCAACCCTCATATGTGGAGACTGTTTCTCAACTAAAATTCACTCTTTTTAGCTGAGGGGACCTCCTTCCATTTGAAATAATTAAAACCAGTGCTGACATTTAGGTCAGTTCAATACTAATCAGCTGCAACTCATGCCTCCCACCTTCTCAGTGGGGCATACCATTATGTTCCATCTCTCTGATGTACTGTTCTCTTTGGGTGCAGTGCTTCATGGGAAAAACGGTACTTAGGAAGACTGTGAGTGAGGTACTCCATACCTCATAAACATAAAAACAGACTATGGGATATCTGCAGTTCAACTACATTAAGGTACTATGCAAAACTCACAGACAAAACATGAAGTTCTAATGCAACAGTAATATTTTTTGAATTTTTAATAATTTTTATTAAAACTAATGAACAAGAAAACATATGTGATATGAAATCAACCATACTAAATACATACTAAAAGTTTTTGCCAAAGAGCAAACAGGGGCAGGTCTGCAGGCAGTTGAGGTGGAAGCTGCTGTGCATCTCTGCCACACAGCAGATTTCTGAACATGCTGTGCCACTGCTGAAGCTGGCTTCAGCCTACCTGATGCTCAGGAGGGTGTGTGAGTCTTCGAGCTGCACTCCAAGCATCGTGTCAATGGAGAAGGTATGCATGGAGGCAGTGGTCAGCATGATCTTGCAGGAGCTGTGGGAGAGCAGTACCCTCAGACAGCAGAAGTGTGACTGAGGAAGTCCTCCAAGCTGCTTTGACATGTTTTTGGAAACAGTGGGTGGTTTTCTCAATGTGCAGGTAGAAGAAGCCCTTGCAGAGGGTGTCCAGCAGGCTGGGCTCCTGTTTCTCTCTCAGCTTGTCCTGAGTGTGGTGGAGAAAGTAGAGTGTCTCCCCCAGCAGCTTCTCCCTTGTGCAGGTACACACCAGCCCCACACACAGGCAGGACTTCCTCACTGATGTCTCCTCAGCATCACCCAGCTCTGGGTGGAAGGTGTGCCCACGGGGAGGCCTCAGGGGTACCAGCAGGAGGTAGAGGACATTGTCTTCATGGGCACTCCATCCCTCATAGACACAGGACATCCTGATGGCTGGCTGCAGCTGTGGTGAGAAGGTATGGCAGGAGCGTCCTCAACAGGCCCAAAGAAGGTCATCCACCAGCTCCTCCACTGGCTGGCCCTTGTCCACCATGCACGGTGCTGGTCACTGGATGCTATTGGCCCAAACCCTGTCCAGGTCACACTTCTCATTGGAGTCACTGCCTTCCTCTACCTCATTGTCATCATCCACCTCCTTGCCTGGGGAGCTCTCCTGCTTGCTGCTGCTGTCCAGCTTACATCTCCTCTTCCTGAGGTGCCACCAGAGCTGAAACAGCAGCAGAAGGAGCCTGGCAACGTGTGAGTGGCCACTGCTTCAAGACAGCAAAAAGCGTGGCTTTCTTGTCCACCCCATTCCACTGCCGGCTCCTCTGCTCCACACTGTGCAGCGGCTGCCTGGACTCAGCTGCTGTGCACTCAGCTGCATGCACTCCTGTGTGTCCACCCCCACGGGGTTTCACTTCAGATGAGGGTTCTGGATGATTACCAGCAAAGCCAGGGTGATGAATACCACCCAAGCCATGGTCCTTAGGAGGTGTGTGCCGCACTCATTGAAGACCTATGGCACAATGCTGCTGGGCTGCTTCTTTTATCATCATCTCCCGACACACTCCTCCTTGTGACTAATCCTGCTGATGTCACAGGCACCACTGCCACATCACCGTGCTTCTTGACTCTCTCCTCTCTCCTTTATAAAGAAGTCCGTTGTTTCTTGTCTTTCTGCTTGATCTCTGGTTCTCTTCCCTTCCAACTGTTCAAATTAGAGAGTATCCATTTCACTTCCATCTTGTCAGGAATGGATTCTATGGAGGGGACAAGAGACAGTCCAGTAGTTAGTTAAATGTCTTGTGAGAGTATGGATCTTTGTTCTCAAAATATCTTAATTGCACAGGCATTTAATGGCATGACCACTGAAAAGAGCTGGAGCTGTATACTAGTTCCATGTGTATTTTAGTTTGGTGCATTTGACATTAAGAATGAGTTTCCATTTTTATGGTATACTTTCCAGTTTTTTACTTTACAATCATTGTACTAATGTACTTCTTTACTGTTACTGTTTATTTCTTGTGTCTGGTGGCATAAAGAGTGCACAGCACTGTTGTTCTACAATATGAGGAGCTGGGAAATTGTTTTACAATAGGTAAGAAAGCTCTTTGTTTCTCTGAATATTGCATACTGAATATCTCTCTTTTAATCTTATTTGTTGCCAAATACCAGCTGTTTACCTGTCCAAGCATGTCATTTGGGAATGTACTGAGTGAATGAGGTATAGTTATATGTATTACAGACATTTGGTTAGTTGTGAAAAGAACAGAGTAGAACAGTTACCTTGAGAGGTAAGCAGAAGCAATACTCCAAGACTTGCTACTGTGATCATTGTGTATCAGAAAAAGCAATAGAAATTTTGATCTCAAATGGCTCTGTTAAAAAAAAAAAAGCATAAACATTCCTATAACCCTCCTCTGATGAAGCTCCATGCTGATGCCTTGGGTCTTATCACTACCACCAAAGATAACTGAAAACTGCATGCAGTATTAAAGGCAAGGCCACAAAAACACAGAGCCTGTCCTCTCATGCACCTCAAGTATATAAGATTTGGCCCTTTGGGCTATGAGGAATACTGAGGATTCAGATTCAGCTTGTTGCTAGACAGAATCCCAGATCCCTTTTTACAGAGATGCTCTCCAACCTCTGTTCCCCAGTCTGTACTTAGATCCAGGATTCCCCTGTCCCAGGTTCAGAATTCAGCACTTACTCTTAACTTGTCCCATATGGCTGGTGATTACCCAGCCATCCAATCTGTCATGAGCTTTCATGAAAGACTCTCTACCCTGAAGGGATTCGACAACTTAGTATACCTTTAAGTCTAGATCAATTATAAAAATATTTTGGAGAATTGGCCCTAAAATGGGGGCCTAGGACCATCCATGACTGGCCACCAAACTGATGTAGCCCCACTTAGTACAACCCTTTGAACCTGTCCCATCAGCAAACTGTTCAACTATTGTATTATGGTTTTTTTCTGTCTGTATTCTGGATATTTTGTCCAAGAGGATATTGTAAGAAACACTATTAAAAGCTTTGCTGAAATCCACATTACATCAATTGGCTTTCCTTGATCAACTAGGTGGTAACCCTGACATAAATAGAAATTAATTATGTTAAACAGCACCTTCCCTTTGTGAACCTGTGCTGGCTATGACCAGTGTCTGTGTTGTTTTCCAGTTGTTTCTCAGTAACTTACAGAATTATCTTCTCTGTAATTTTTCTGGATACCAAAGTGACACTGGCAGGCTTATAACTACCAATGTCTTTATTTTTGCCCTTCTTGAAAACTGGGAATAACATTTGCCAGCTTCCAGTTGACTGGAACCTCTCCAGATTCCTAAGACCACTGAAAAAGAATTCACAGAGGTCTTGCAAGGATATTCATCAGCTCTGTGAATACCCTGGATTAATCTCATCGAGCCTTATAGATTTACATGCATCAAGCAAGAACAGCTAATTCTGCACAAGCTTGGGGTTGAATGGGAGGTTACCATTACTTCAGTCATGCTCCAAAAACTCAGGGCTGCAGGGATCCAGGAATCCATCAATGATGTTGACAACAGAGGCGAAAAAGTTCCCAGTTCTAAGCTACAACTTCAAACTTGCCTTATGAACCGTAATTCATGCAAAAATATGACAGAGAATGTAAGATAATTTTGCTGACACAGACTTCTCCTAAAAACATCTTATATTGGAATAGCTATATATACAGAAAATGCTTTTTACTACAAAACAACAGTAAGTGATTAGTCTATAAAAAGTTTCATTTTTCCTACAGTAGAAAATAAAAGTAAGAACAGATTTGTTCAGGCATCTGCTAGCAATGGAAAACACATTTCGTCTTTGGCCAAATGTCTGAAATAATGTTTATATTCTGGAATTGTTTTTCTGTTCTTTATTCCCCTCATTTTTTTTTTGTTTTGTAGATTTCATGCTGTAGTCAAAACAGTGTTATTAACACCACTAACTTTTTGTGCTCCTTAATAAGGAAACCTATGGTTTCAAATTAAAAAACACCACCAGAATTAACATTTACATAGTCATTGTAGAGGAATGATTAGACTAATCAAAATTCTTTGATTAAAGAATGTTTTCCAAGTGCCTGTCCCTGAAAATTACTATGCAACCACTACAGCTTAAGATATCATAATTGAAGGCATTCAAACAGATGCTTTTTTACACATTCACGTTTTCTTTTTTTTTTTTCATTTTACATGCACTTGCACATAGCTGATAGAAGCATACAACTTCAGATAGTTTTTTTTTTTTTTGGAAAAAACAGCAAATATTGTGAGATCACAAGTGCTAACAACAGTACAAAAATTCAGTTTTCTTAGTACAGTTTCATTTTATTCTTCCCTTTCAAACTGCAAAGCGTGACACCACAGGTTTATTGCACACTACTGAATACAAAAGCTGAATAAAACCCTAAGTAAAAACAAACAAACAAAACAGACATGAACATGTACAGCAGCAATCATTCTAAAAAGTCTACTCACTCTGTAAGTAATAACACATCCTTCCTATGGTACCATGTGAATGTATCCTATTTTTTGATAGATTTGTCCTTGACTTTGTGAGATAAGGTTATTCACTCTGTTTTGCAAGTTACATTCATAAAAACATTCTGATTCAAGCAGAGTATCTGCATCCTTGTCTATTTAAGAACTCGGCTACACTGACTAGAAGTTTAACTGAGCTAATTTACAAAGAATCACTACTGATCAGCTTTTTCTTTTATTTAAACAAACAAATATAAAAAAAAAAAACGCTTGACAAAGGGAGGCCACAGCATAAAGAGATGCGGAAGAGGGAGAAAGCTATTCTGGTGCACTTGTGCCAATGCTGAGACCAAGGATCAGTTCCTTTGTTCCTTTCCCTGGGTTTCGGCCTTCATCTCACAGCCAGCAGGAACCCATCATCTGCAGGCTGTGCTGGAATGAGAACCTTCCCTAACTTGCCTGCTGAACTCGTTATATTTTTTCTGAGGGCAGAGACCAGTAGTCTGGTCAGGAAAACAAAGGAGAGAACCAGATTCTACATCCATGAGAGGAGAGTGTAAATTTCAGTGACCACTCTAAAGACTTTGAATGTATTTTACAATAAATACAATACATAAAGAGACTGTAACGCTAAGACCATAGCCATTCACTGGATTATTCTTTTTATTTGCAATCCCAAGCATAGATACAGTTTGGGCAGAGAATAGCTTGAAAGCTGCCCTGAGGAGAAGGATTTGAGGCTGCTGGTTGATGATTCAACATGATTCAACACGAGCCAGCAACGTGCGCTTGCAGCCTGGAAGGTCAATCATATCCTGTGTTGCATCAAGAGAAGCATGGACAGCAGGTCAAGGGAGGTGATTCTGCCCCTCTACTCTGATCTCATGAGACCCAAGTGGAGTACTGTGTTCAGTTCTGGGGCCCCCAACACAAGAAAAACATGGAGCTATTAGAGCAAGTCCAGAGGAGGGCCATGAATATGATCAGAGTGCTGGAGCTCCTCCCCTACAGGGGCAGGCTGAAAGAGCTGGGGCTTTTCACCCTGGAGAAGAGAAGGCTCCAAGAGAATCTTATAGTGACATTCCAGTACCTGAAGGGGGCCTACAGAAAAGATGGAGGGGGACTTTTCATAAGGACATTCAGCAACAGGACAAGGGGAAAATGGTTTTAAACTGGAAGAAGGTAGATTTAGACTAGATACTAGGAAAAAATTCTTTACTGTGAGTGTGGTGAGACTCTGGAGCAGGCTGCCCAGAAAAGTTATGGATGCCCTCTCCCTGGAAGCATTCAAGGCCAGGCTGGATGGGGCTTTGAGCAACCTGCTCTAGAGGGAGATGTCCCAGCCTTGCAGCAGGGAGATTGGAACTAGATGATCTTAAAGGTTTCCTGTAACCCAAACCATTCTATGATTCTTCCTTGACATTGGGAAATGTAGATAAAAGAAGATAATGAAGGTTTGCTGCTCCTCGAGTGTTGAAACCATTTGGAAATGGTCTGAAGAATATTCTTTTTGTTCTCTGGCTACATTTTGAACAAAAGTAATAACCACTGCAGGCAGGGTACACTAACTTACATAGAATCACCTCACTCAGGTTGGAAAAGACTTTAAGATCGCCGAGTCCAACAACAACCTAACCATACTACCCTAACTCTAACGACCCACTACTACATCATGTCCCTGAGCACCACATCCAAAAAGTTTTAGATGCATCCAGGGATGGTGACTCAACCACCTCCCTGGGGAGCCTATTCCAGTGCCTAACAACCCTTTCTGTAAAGAGGTGTTTGCTGATATCCAACCTAAACTAATCCTGGCACAACTTAAGGTCATTTCCCCTCATCCTGTCACCAGCGAGAAGAGACCAACCCCACTCTTACTGTAAGCACCTTTCAAATTTTAGAAGACAGCAATAAGGTCTCCCCTCAGCCTCCTTTTCCCCAGATCAAACATCCCCAGTTCCTTCAGTTTCTCCTCGTAAGGCATATTCTCCAAGCCGTTCACAAGCCTTGTTGCCCTTCTTTGGACCTGCTCCAGCACCTCAATGTCCTTTCTGTACTGAGGTGCCCAAAACTGAAAACAGTACCCAAGGTGAGGCCTCACCAATGTCGAGTACAGGGGCAGGATTACTTCCCTAGTCCTGCTCACCACACCATTCCTGGTACAAGTCAGGATGCCAGTGGCCTTCTTGACCACCTGGG
>VXAB01013902.1:0-73880 GCA_013399175.1 Odontophorus gujanensis
GGGAGCCGTAGTTCGTGCGGGGACGAGCGCGGCGCGGGGGCCCGGCCGGCCTAGGTAGGCCCAACGTGCGGGGAAACATCCACCACCGCTGCAACCTTGTCGTGACTGTGGAGCCTAAGACGGTTCGCAACACATCTGTCCCTCTGCTGTGTTTCTCATCTGTAAAAAAGTTTTAAAGCTCACGAGCCCAATGCAACGTGAACGTAATGAGTGGGAATGAAAATAACAGGCTGATTTCATCAGACAGAAGAGCTTAGGGTTGGCTCACTGTTTCTAGTTCAGAAACCTCGCTTTTTCTTAATCTTTGTCCAATGCAAATTAACAGCCTACAGTAAGGAGAAGCAGGATTACTTGCAGGAATATTAAAGAAAACAATAAATGCATTCTTGGCCTCTAGTTGGCACCTATTGCCGCTTTTAGGTTTAACAGCTGAACAGCAAATATGCTCAATGTGCTCTTTAAGGAACTGTACAATCGGTGCTAGGAGAATAGAGATAAAAAGAACTGGGCCTCACAATGAAAAATAAAAGTTGATTTAAAATAAGACAGAAGTGGTCCCTGTATTACAAAGGTAGTTTATGAGTGTATTTATATCTTTAACACATGACTCAATTGTTGAAAAACGCTTGAAAACAGGTTAAACATTTTAAAATACATTTAGATATAAAGGATATGTAGATATTTTGTCCTATGAGTATTCGTGTATCAGAGGTATTAATTAGCTTGTTTAATCATCAAGAGTAAAACAGTACACACAATTCAGACTGGTTTAGCTACTCATTGCATGAGTTTAAAGTCTTATTTGGCAACTAATTGACCTGTTAGACAAAGAGGAAAAAATAGTCCTACGAGAGCTCAAAATACTTTTGGTCTCTGAGGAATTTTTTTTACAGCATTAAATCCTGAGACCAAAAAAACTGAATAACGTGGCCTGAGTGAGGAAGTGAAACCGAGAAACCATTTTTTACATAAGTTATGTAAAAAGTTGTAAACAAGTTCCTAACTTAAAGCCTGAGCCACTTACATCATTTAAACAGTAATTTAGATAATCGTGCTGTATAGTGATAGGAACTGAGTGCAATTAGTTTGAAAGCTCCCAGATACCCTAGAGTCCCTGGGCTGTCTTTGTGTTTTCATCATTTCCTAGTCTTTGCAAAATCTCCATGTAGTCTTCTATGTAAAACATTGCAGACTCCTGCTCATGGTGAACTTCCTCGTGACTGACAGGGGATGCTGAGCTAATTTATGCGCTGACTGTCTTAGGTCTCAGCAAAGCCAATAAGCCTCAGAAAACCTTTCATTTAAGTGATCGTGGGAAGCAAACATTGCCAAGTTCAAAAGCAGCTGAAACGATGGCCAATTTTTCTACACCTACTTAATTTTCAATGCATTTGAAAACTTTACAGCAGGTAACGTAATACATTTGCCAATCAACACGTTAAGCTTTGCCATTTCCATTTTATCTGGCTTACCTCAAATATGCGAGCAGCGAGACAGAACGAATAACCAAATCCCATCCACTTTTGGCAGCAGGCAAGTTTAGTTCTCGTAAAGGGTGGAATTCAACAGGCATCTTATTCCTTTTGTTGCCATCTCCCTTCAAAAAATCATAAATAAATATAAATAAACAATTTAAAAAAACACAAAAACATTCACAAGAAAAAAAAACAGGTAAAACACTTCAGTTTGGCATTTGCATCCACGAGGAAAGCAGTGGGAGGTAATCAGCCATCTTGAAACTTCAGCTTTTCCATCTTAAAAACTTCTGGAAAGCCAGAGTGAGCTTTTCGAATTCATTCCATAATTCTCTCCTTCAAAGGAAACTAGAACCTTTGCTATTCATAGTAAGGTCAGAAAGCACTGAAGGACGTAGCTGAAATGCTTCAAAGCTGGGGTTACAGGAGAGAAAAGTGAAACAGAAGAAGGAATATTTAGGAAGGAAGGACAGCGTATTTGTTTGGATAATACACCCTACAGCTCTCCCAGTTCTCTTTGTGGAGATACAAAGTGGAGTTTTCAAAATGAGCTGCAGCCCAACACAGAGCCTTTCACAGAATTCAATCTTTTGGCATCTGTTAAAACACGTTAGACTGTCTCAGTGTGGTTTTTCATCCCAAAGAAAATGGAGGCAACACCATAATTACATCCTTGCTACACTCCTTTTCCCACCAAAGGAGAATGAATGCAAAAACCCGCTGTCCCACTTCCCTGCTAGGCACTACCCAGCTAGTACACAAGAGCTCATAGGCAGGCTCTCCCCATTTCACCAGTGTCCAGACCTTTCCCCCCAGAACTATAGAAGTCAGTGGCACCTCAGCCCACTCAGCATCTTCTTCCCCACCTCCTTCTCTCCCCTTCCAGTCTCATCTAGCCACTACTGCATTCTACATTGTCCCCAGCTTTCTATGGCACTTCATTCTGTGTCTTTTCTCCAGGTAGGAATGGAGGGAAGAGGATGTCATGCTGCTCTCACTGCACTCACAGCTGCTGCAGCACTTTCATCACTCAATTAGTGCCACTTAAAACATTTTGGTGTGTTTTGCTTTTTTTTTTTTTTGTGAAATATCAGACTCCTCCTGTTCCTGTCCCTCAAACATCACCCAGCACACCTGGGTGAGAGCACTTAAGGCCGTTTCACTTCACTGGGGCTAGAATTTCCCCCTTCATATTTGCTATGCAAATAAGAGACACATTAAGTAACTAATTACCATGCTTTAACATGAAACAGCTCTGAAAATAGTTGTTTATACATTAGTATCACTACCAATGTGTGCTGGAGGAAGTTCAGCAACATCACCCGTGGCTGCATGGGAGTTGATGAAAGCAGCTGTGCTGAGAGCTGCAGCACTTGGATCAGGACAGACCATAACGCAGGACAAGCAGGACTGGGAGGCTCATAGCACAGTGTGGTTCCTGATAATAAAAAGCTTTTCTTAGCGAGGCATTCCCAGTAGGTACCATATTACCTTTCTGACACTGATCCCTGAGAAGAAGGACCAAAAGGCTTTCAACTAGGAGATCTTGGTACAGTTTTGGATCACGTTTTTCTGTGTTTGTATCAGGTTGTAGCTTTCTCATCCTATGAGATAGCCACGTCAAGGCATTAAGCTTCATCACTGAAAGGTTAAAAGGGGCACCACGGAACAGAAGGAAGAAAAGCTTACGGGAGTGCAGAAGGGGCTAGCTTTTTGGGATAACGCGTTCTCTGGATCCCGATGTCAATGAATCAAACCCAGGCAGCTAAGAGGAAAAAAAAAGTTGTGCTCCTCCACCTTCTCTCCAGTCTGGACACTCAGTCATTGCAACCACGTGAGAGGGAGCGTTGTCTCTACAATGTAAAAGCCTCTGGAAATACAAGTTTTACTCGATGAACCAACAGCAGACATTCACATGTGGCTAAATTCTCAGTGTTTCTTCTGCACAACGTTTTTCCCTAGGTGATAAGCCTGCAAGTCTGCTGGAAAAAAGCATGGTGAAGTACTGATGGGAAACACACAAAGTAGCTTTCACCTTGGCATAATTATCAGGGGCAACATTACTCTGCTGTGCAGTTTATCTTAGCAAGCTCTGCCTCTTCCCACAAAGACTTTGCAATGTGCCAAGGTGTTCTGGGAAAAACAAAACAGGACACAAAACCACTTCACTTACAGGGTGATGCGGTTAAAAGAGTCAAGGAAGGCTTAGGTTTTTGCTCTTTACACTGTTCCTTTTTTTATGAAATAAAAGGAGGGCAACTCTCTCAAATGCCTGAAATCTATTGCAGCCTTAGAGGAGGACCACCCCTTCAATTCCTCCATGAAATTTTCTGAGAAATATTCTTTTAAGAATTCTGTTCTGATTACTGTTGAATTTTTGTGTTCTCATGAAAGCTATCAAAATGTACTAGAATGGCACTCACTGGGGAGAGAAAAGCATAGGAATGCAACAAGCAGTTGGTGTTTTACATCTCCTTTGTTATAAGGAGTTGGATTGGACTGACTGCCCAGTTCCAGTCCTTCTCCAGAAATAGCGTAGCAGCCATTTCTGTTGCTTCCTTCACCTGCATATACCTGACCTCAACCTATGCATTACATCCCTTTGTACTCCCATTTTTTTATTATTTTTTTTTTTGTTGTTAAGGTTTCTGCGTGGTTCTTTATACAAAGTGTTGTATTCACTCAATTATTGATTGACACAAATATACAAATTAATGTATTCACCCAAAACTTTCTACATTAAGATTTTTGTTTTCACTTTTATTTCCCCAAGTACTTTTCTCTACTCTTCAGAAAGAACAGAACCCAACCAGTAGCTACGCCCTTCTGTAGCCAACTGTAACAATATCAGCTCAAACAAGGAAGCTGCTGCCCTGAGACCAGTATGCTTGGCCTTCAAGATCTCTGAAAAGAAACAAACGACAGCTGAAAAAACAAATTCACAAACGACTGTAAACTTGCAGGACTAAGGAGGCCCGAATGAACGCGTCCTTGAATCTCATGGCAGAACTAATGTGTTATCTTGCAAATTAAGCTGATAAAATGAAAATTTAAAAGTAATTGCATGAAGAGTTCCTCCTGAAGAGATAGAAAGTAACAAAATATAACAAAATACCAGATAGTGGCCGCTGCTGTTTCCTGCTGGAGCAGGGCCCTGAACAATCACTTTCTACTTTACTGCAATCACAGTGCGCACTCATAAAGAAAGCTGTAATACCTTCTGCCTGTTGCATAAGAGCCTCATACGCCCAGCAGCACACAGAGTGCCAGTTCTACAGTCCTTTCTTCTTTTGAGAAGGTTCACTACACACCATGTTACCGTGTTCTGTGGTCAGTGAGTACCCTGTCACGTGCAACAGGAGTGCCCAGTAATGAGTGCTTCCAAATTGTAATTCAATATAGCAGAAAACTAAAACTACCTGTTCTTCCATTGGTTCTTTAGGCATAACAAATGACTCATTAGTGGATCTTGCAGCATTTCAGGACAACAGAACGGACTGTGTACGCTTACAGCCCAGAAGCACATTATTACCCTAAAAATCCTGGCCCATAACAGCCTCTGTATGGTACAATTTTCTACTGGATGTGTGATCTCGAACTTGAGATCAGTGTCTACTGCGCATCTCTGTCATTTATCAGTAAACATTTGAAAGATTGGGAAAAATATATTTATGCAAGAGCTTAGGCTCAAGATAACACAGCTTCAGGTAACTCAGTGTCTCCCCACTGATTTTCCATAAGGAATCCTTTTTACCAAATCTGTTTAAGAACTGAGGAAAAACAAAACCTAAATCGCCTTTCATCTTCAAATTTATGACATCAAATTGTTGGAACTTCTTTAGTAACCATGGGCATCTTCTTGGTGCTTTTTTGTCCACTATATATAGCAAATACCTGAATACCTACAAGCACATTTTAGTCAAAATAACTTTGCTATCACCCACCTAGCACAGGCACAGCAGGAAAGGACTACAGCTCATTTAAGTAAGAATGATATTTCATGGTCTTCTTCAGTGCAATCCTAAGCAGTCTTGATCAGCACTGCACTCCATATGACCTAATACAGGTTACAGGAAGCAAGATCTAAATCTTTAGAAAAGCATTCCAGAAATAAAATACCAGTGCATAAAACTAGAGACATGTGATTACACAGCTTACCTCTGAGGTATTCTTCCATTTGTATTCTTTGGAAATAATTTAGCTTTAGAACCAGAGAAAAAAAAAATTGACATCAGTATGAGCACATGGCTTATTTCCAGAGGCAGGAACCTACAGACACTGAAAGTAGAGCTTCCACTACATTTCCTCCTCATATGCTTGATCTAAGGGCTTACAGAGAGATGCTTGGCGGATGACAGACAGTGCAGGTCCTTTCTGTCCCACTCAGTTCCCAGGCCTTGTAATTTTCAATGCAACTGCCAAAGAAATTGGAGATCTGAGTCTTTTGGCTTGGTTTTCCATTGTCTTCCCCCTTGCTGATGGAATATTGAGCAAAGGCTGAGTAATCACACAGGCACTGCTTGCTGTCGTCCTCTTTGCACTGAATAATCACTCTGGTCATTATCAGTTTGGACCAGATCCAGGCATGCTGCACAGAAAGGAAAGCAGAAAAAAATCAGAAATACTTCCAAAGCCATTGAAGTATCCTTCAGTAGTTATCAGTAGCTAAGAGGGGAGTAAAATCCCTTACCTGAAAGGGCATCGATCATAGTTCTTCATTTTTATTGCATGTAAGACATATGTACAAATAGCAAATATCTATGAAATAAAAATCGAATTGAGTAAGGTGTTTTAAACCAGTAATAGCTCTCTGCTGGACTCCAGTGACATCTACTGGTAAATGAAGAGGTTACCAAACATTCCTTGAAAATGCTAAAGCGTTACCTCACAGCTACCTGTGAGTACACTGTGAGTAAAGGCTGAAAACCATGTTACAATTCAGTGTAGTTGTTAAAGGGAAATTTTACAATTTACAATTTACAAACAATTCCTAATTGTTTTTCAAAACATGATTTGGACTTCACCTGATTTTTAACTTCATGTAATTGTATTACTATGGACATTAACGAATGTTTTATTACTAACAGCAGGACATTGAAGTAGTCCAGTGGATATTTTGCTTAGAGTACAGTGTGACATGCATTCGACTATTTCTTCACTCATTTCATGAACTATAGTCAGAAAGTAATTAATACCTCTTTACTTTCTCTCAGTTGTGTGTTTTTTTCATAGATTCCAATAGTTACAATTTCATCAACAATAGCACAACCAAAGGAGACTGTTTTTACTCCTAACAGTTCCCTGCTATTTGTAGTGTTGAACTGGTTTGTCACAGCTCTACCAGTCTTGTAGGCATTACAGATATATCTAAGCGTCTGTTCTACCACCACATACAGAAGAATGAACACCAATGCAGTCACTGAAAGACAGTTGGGAATCCCTTTTCTGGATTCTGATACGTAGTTTGTGGTTTTTCATTCTTGATACAAAACTCACTTTTCCTTCTGTTAGTGAGATTTTGTGACAATGAATTTTAGAAAGTTCCTGGAACACTTCAGTAGTAAGACAAGAAAGATTTGCCTTTCCCATTACCAGGATCATGATTAAAAAAAGTATTTCCAGTGGCCTCTTCACAAAAATTGCTCTCTTCACGGTGGAAATAGAGCTGTCATCTTTCTACCTATCTTTCTAACCTGGCTGTGCAGACAAGGTAACCAATTTCCTTTCCAGATAACTTGAGATATTTTGCTTAGGAAAACAATCTTCCCATACACTCTTCCATGTCAGCCCTATGACTCCAAACCCCGCTGCAAGGTTTCATACATTTGTTACTGGGCTGCTTCAGAAAATGGATGCATTATGCATGATGTGCATTTGGAGACGCAGCAACTACTGATCTGGAGCACACAAGCTCAGTGCAGTAAGTGGGAGCAGTGCTTCTAGTCTCCTCAGCTATCACTTAGGCCCCACTGTACAAACTAATTCAGTGTACTGGCTTACGTAAGTTAAAGAAAATTTGTGATTGAGGATTATGTTCTGAGGTTGAAAGGTAAATACCATATATGAGGTTTTTAAACAACTGCCTTGCCCACTGACTGACAATAAAAACCACTTTGATAGAGGTCTATTTTTTTTCATTATGAAACATTGTCCTCACTGCCTCTGGCAGGTAGAGTTAACTCACTTTTGGCTCTTCCAATGTTAAGGCAATTTTAGCTATCATCTAACAAAACCAGATGCCCCAAATCAATTTTTTCAATTCACGTTACAAATCTTTCAAGGAACTGAAGCTTTTAGTTCAAATCAGTCTCTTGGTAAAGCCTCCTGGCCTCCAACACAAACTCTACCATGACAACAAAAACCACTCTGAGGAAGAGTGACGAAGCACAGCAATGAGCACCCCCACCCAGCAGGGCACAGCACAGCTCCTGGAGATGCCAGCACAGGCATCCCTGATAAGAAACACACAGGTCTTTGAGAACCACCATTTAATTTGAAAATTACTCCTAACTTACAGATCACAGATGAGGCAAGATTGCACAGCAAGAATACTTCTCTAGGTTACTGGAGAGAGCAGTATGTAGGGCAATATATACATATATATATAATAGAGAGTGAGAGAGAGAGAGTGAGAGAGTATAAGGTAGCTAAGTTCTGGGATAGAATGCTGCCCATCCCAGTACTTACTGGGAAGCACTTCTAAGCTAGACTGCTTATGACAAAAATATCTTCCAAAGAAAACATGGAGACATTTTTATGCACTATAAATCTGTTAAGTGATAAAATCTGTTGGTTAACTCGAAATTATGGATTTTACAGCCAAGTCAACAGTGGCTTTATAAACCCGTATACAGAATTAGAAGGAAAATATGCTGGAGAAATAGTAATTCATTGCAACTTGAAGATCTTTTGACTCAACTGTTAACTCTTTGTTCTTAAACTTGCATACACAGACGCATCCGACATCAGAGCAGGACTTTGTGTGAGGTGGAAGAAATCAGGTGTCCAGGTGTTATTTCTGGCACTCTGCATGCAGGCCCAGCGCTAACTTTGTTGAGGTGCTCAGTGACATAAATTCATTAGGAGATGCCGTGATGACAAACAAATTCACACAGAAAGAGAGAAATATAGTTTTTATGCACTAGCACCTTCTAAAGAGTCTTTGTATCCACACTTTGACTAAACGTGGATTCAGATGTTGTAATTATTATACCAGGACTTAAGCTTCTTGTAAATTAGATGTTAATCTCTCTACACATGGATCAAAAATATTTAAGTTGAAGATAATCCATTTACTCTCTTGTGAAGCTTAAGTAGGAATGTTTCCTTGGCAAGTGAGGAAAGCCTAAGTTACCTATTTGTAAGTTTCCATTTAAAAACTCCATAGTTTACTTCAACAAAAACAACCAAACAGCTACCATTTCTGTGAACAGATGCTGTGCTGTCTTCTTGAAGCTGCAGGCTGAGAGGCAGATTTGTCATGCAGCTGCGTAACAAACACAACAGGCCTGCTCTGTCCCAGGGCTGCTATTCAGCCCCTTTTGGGCAGCAATGAAAGAAGGTCACATCAATTTCATGCTGGTTTTATGCTTGACAAAGACACGAGCAGCATTGGATACAGACACAAATCATGCCTACATTGCAGAGAAGGAAGATAAAATAAAGCTTGCTGGGAAAATGAGGTATGGAAGACTAAGTCAGTACTTTTATATCATTTAGTTTCACACATCTTTTACTTTTGGGTACTTTTGATGTAATGGTATTGCTTCTGTAACAGCTTCAACCTTGGCTGAGTTACATACACTGAGCTCCACATGCAATTAATTGCAGCACGCGTTGGGCTTCTGTATCCCTACAGGAGCACTGATTTTACAGACAGCAACCTCTGTTCCTGCCACCAGCACTTAACCTATGGCCCACACAGGTCTCAGCACTGCGTTCAGCACCTGACATCACTCTCCATTAAAGAGCTGAACTGCAATTCAGTGTACTTGTTTCACAATAGGGTCTACCTGCGGATTCAGTTGTAATAAGAGAACTGACTTGGTTGGGGCCACACCTGTACTGCAGGTAGGATGGCTACAGTCTGAGTCACCATATTTAAGCTAGCTCCTTATCAGGCAGAGGACTGATGGCACCAACCCTGTCACAGTGTCCCTGCTGCTGAGACCCAGCGTGGGCTGATGAGAGCAAGCTGGTGCAAATCCAGTGAATGCTCTTGTATCCCTCCAGCAGGAAACGGTTGAGCAGATGAAAGTCAAGCACAGATCTCCTTCCTCATGTTTCACTATCCACGTTATAATCAAAATCTAACTTTCTGCTATTTGATAAGGTATGAGTCAGGTGACCCCAGCACATTTCTTCCCCAGAAAGGAAGTAAGCTATCAGACAATTGATGAGGTAAACAGCCAGTATCCCAGGAAACAATTCTATTAAGAAGTTACTAAAATGTGCAGCTTTGTACTTCTGATCAGTTATCTGCTTGTTTGAGTACTTGGCTGTATTTACACTGAATGCCAATAAGGAAATACTATTTTACAAAAGCACGTTACACTTCAAACCTGTGGCAGTTCATTTAATTCAATTTTGAGTTCTATTCCTGCATGCCCAAATTAAGATTATTTTAAAGCAACAAAGGTTTGTTGACATATTCCCATAACGTTGTACCACATCGGATTGTGGATCCATGTATCCCAACATTCCTCTCTGGGAAATAGCTCAAGAACTGGGCAAGCATGGAGCAGTTTACAGCTGCCATGTGAGTGAACCAACAGGCTCTGCCACCCTGCTGCAGCTGTTTCAAGGCCAGCTCAGATGTGGTGCAGCCATAACATTTGGTCAGACTATATGCAAAAGTTGTGAGAAGCCTCATCAGGATTTTCTCTACTTCATATCATTCTACTTAGAAGTTCAGGTCCTTGTACTTAAGCCTGGTTGAACAAGCTGAAAGCACAACCTCTAATCCTGAGCTGTGCTGCAGGTAAGCCTGTGCCCTGCTGTAGTGATGTGCCTTGCTGGTCACCATCCACACCTCATCGTTACAAACTACTACAGCTACTATCACCACTCCTCTGCTCTTACTACACAGACCTGGTGGAACTGTGACTCCAGTTGGTGTGCTGGTAAGGGCAGCTTCCCATCTGCCTTCCTTAGCTTCTGGCAGCCTCTCCTTGCTGAGCAGCCCATTCCTGAGGTTTCCTGATAGCAATCTCTCCTTTGAGAGATACAGAAAGCTAGATTTTAACCTGATGTGGAACCATACACCAATTTGGTGATAACTAAAGTGAAGTGGAAGAGTTCTTGATGAATGGAAGTCCTACCTAGCCTCTTAAGCCCTTCCCCAAGCTCCACTAATACAGCTCACAATGCAAATTCCCATATATTCTAGGTACAAAATAGAACAGGGCAACTGACTCATAAAAGTCAGACTTGAAGACAAACTAACAAACAAACAAACAAAAAAACAAACGTAAAAAGGAAGCAGCAAAGTGCTTAACATCAATTTGTTAGAAAGCCTTCTACACACCTCTAGCACCTCATAGTGTAAGATAGATTCAGTAATCAGCAGGAATAAGAATTAGCAATGAAGGCAATAATATTCCTGTAATGCAATTTACCACAAGGCATCTGTCTGTACATGAAATAGTATTTTCCTTAATTATCCATAATGGGAAATCCCAAGATTCTCAGCTGTCTCTGTCAGTTAATATTAACTACAGACTTTGAAAATGGTCTTTTCTATTTTTATACCAAATCCTAAAGCAGCAGCAGCAGCACATTATGAGGACTGAAAACTTAGCTTGAGTGGGAACGGCTGTACTGGCACCACTGATCCCCCTCCACTATGGAGTTTGTCAGCACTACCATCAAACAACACAGCTCAGTGCAACATGATGTTCAGTTAACTCACAGCACACACAAAATGAAATGACTACCGTAGATACGAAAGCTGGTAATTCATATCCACAAATCCAGGTTATACTATGGATACAGCATCCTCTCTGGTAATAACCAGAAGGCAGAATCAATTTGTTTTCTTTCCAGAAGTATGCCCTCTCCCACAAAAGCAAGGTTGCAGGCAGGCCTTCTGAAGAAGGCTAGGACTCATGCAACTTGTGTTTCTGCTAGGGACTGACTTTGTTACTGCCTTTACACAAATCTTAAACATCTCATATTGCATTTCTGAGACACAAAATGAGGATGCTACTTTTGTCTTCTAGACTTCTTTTCTCCGTATGATTTTGAGTAGTGAAAAGTGACCTTTTTTGACACAGTTGGAATGCAAAACTGATGAGTTCTTCAGTCCTTCACAGCTATCATACCATGATAAAAAAAGTTTCACTGGAGAGAAAGGAATGTTACAGCCTTCATTTCCTCAGTAGCCTGATTTATAAGAACAGAATCTGGCCTGGCAGTCCTCCTTCATAAAACATAGCAGGACTTGACTAACACTGTAAGAGTTATCACAATCTAGCTGCTGCTTGGCCCATTGTAATTCATAATTAAATTGCCTTCTCACATTTTTAAAATAAGACAGAGTCAAAATACTTACATACAGTAATCAATGGATTGTCCTGTTGCTATTTTAGCACTAGAATTTGATGACAGGATCTGCCTTAAGCAGTAAAGTCTTCACTAGAACAATTAGCGTGCAATTTCTTTCAGAAACAGTAGAAGAGCAACAAAAGTCATCTCGTGACAAAAACAGGGCAGAGCTACCAGAAATTTGATAGCTCTACCCTGTTTTATTTAGATAAGCCCATATCACCCCTCATGCTCAGCTTCCACCAGCTTTCTGTACTTCTGCATTTTGCTTTTGCTTCTTTAAGTTGACTTACTGCACAGCTGCAGTGTTTGTTCATAGCAGCCCCCAGGACAGGCAGGGAACAGCCACCTCAGGACAAGAAGGGCAGAGCCACACTCCTAGGATGTAATGAGGTAACACGTTACATTACTGATGAATGCTAAGAGTAGTTTGAACAGCAATTAAAAAAGACAAGCATATGGATTTCAGAGAGCTGTAAGGCCTTATTAACAACTGCGTTAAAATCTTAGGTTAACTCGAAATAAAATAATTGTAGATGCCTGAAAGCCATACGAGCTATTCTATAACTGCTGAGCTTCATTTTATCAACATTCAGCAAGGACTAGCTACCCCCTAACAGGCAAGAACCTAAGTATAGTAACAAGGCTAGAAATACTTAGCCCCCTATTACCTAAGCAAGACAGGCTTAATAACAGCAACCTGATTTAATCAAGCATCCAGACTATCCAGCAACTTGCAGTGATGATGCAGGTCTAAGGTCAAGCCAGGAAATCAATCTACAGGTCAGGTTTAATCCAGTAGGACCAACCACAGTCAGACACAACTCAGTAAGTATCCAGCAGACACAAGATGACAGAATAAGCCCAAAATCAAGATAAAAAAAATCACCCTCTAAGTCAGCCAGGAAGAATGCAGCTGATTTAGAGTTCAGCATTTACACAACAAAGCCCAAACATCACAAAGACCTAAACCTGAATTTAAGGAGAGCTTCTGAGCTGAGAGCCAGAGGGTGTGGGTCCCAGGTGAAGTTGGTTCATCACTTTTAATTCATTCATGAAAGCCAGCACCACCATTCTTCAGATAATCCACAGTTTCCCAAGCGCTGTCTTTGTAAAAATAAAAAATAAAAAAATAAAAACCAACAAAGATATTTTGGAAGAATTGCATTGCCTCAAACAGATACTGCAGGACTACCTAGGCTCCATTGCTCTAACAGTTTAATTTTCAAGCAGTTACTGGCACAGCTGATTCTACACAGAACTAGTGACTGCTCAGCAGGTGGTCACATACCTCTCAGCCTTGTGACAACTCTGAACTGTGCTCATTTGCAACCATTCAGCTACTGTTTGGAAAATGACAGGAGCACTGTGCATTGCTTGAATTGGTGTGGTCAGTTCTGTTGCTCTCAACTGCTATTTCAAAGAATATTCAGCAGCATCTTGCAGAACAACCTAAGTCTATATCCTCCTCATATCAGGGATTTTAATAACATCTCCACTGGGAAATCCATGAGTGCAAGGTGTTGGAGATTCTTGGTTATTATCCCCCTCTGTTTTATTATATATATGTATATGTAATACCTCCACTTAAAATTAAGTTTCCTTGAGATCTTAAGAATTAATCATAATCTAGTAGATAATGTAATTAATCATAATAAAAAATGTGTTAAAGGTAATTTTCATGCGCTGAGAATTGCTCTGATCAAGTGATAGGAAGCAAATCAAGAGGTAAACTATTGATATTACAACAAATATTACTCCTAAAGTAGAACTAAGGGAGAGGAGTATGAGAAACATGGACCTTTATGAGCTCTATAAAGAGTCAAAAGGTGAAAAATACTTTTCTATGAATTCAGAAAGGTTTTGTGTATTTTTCACTACAGATAAAATAGAAAGCAAAGAGATAAATGCAGAGGATCATATATACAGCAAAATATAAAAAACGAGCAAGAAGTCGTTCAAAGGACTTGGACTCTTTCTGCTATACTGTATCAGAAATCCTCTCAGTTAATGCTCTCATTTCACTAAATTACAGTATTTCCTATAAAATATCAAGCATATACTGGATATCATGCTGCAGAGAAAATGAAGACAAGGCACTATAGTTTTGTCATGTGATATAATAGGCAGTAAGTAAAGGCTATGTCCCTTGTCAGCTGTCAATTTTAAAAAATAAAGTGAAAACGTATTTAAAGAAATTAGAGTTTGTATGCTTATTTCATGCAAAACAAGCTACTCCCTATCCATATAGAATACTTCAGACTTAAAAACAGTTAATTGCTTGTGAAACGGATTTGAAATTTTAACAGCTGCCTCTGGTTGAGCCCTGTGTCTTATCTCAGAGACTAGTTAATCTTGTTGTGACTGCAGTTGCTTGCACAGCGTAATCAAATGAAGGGACAAATGCATACAAACCCAGTTTTGTTGTTTAGTTCAATAGACCATATTAAACTGAAAGAAGAGTCTGTAGTCATTTTTGCTAAGTATTACTAAAACCCCTTTAGCTTAATGCTATTTTTTAGAAGAAAATAATTCAATTCTCCTTACCTAGCTTCTAAAACCGGAATGATGCCATTTTAGAACTAATTAGCAAATAACCTGGTCAAAATATATTTAACAAATAGCTTCTATATATTTCTTGTTTTCAAGCACTGGTCATTAACTTCTAAAAACTGTTTTGCTTTTTTTTTTTTTCAGAGTAAATGTGATCTGTTCCAAACAACTGTCATTCACCTGGTGCGTAATATGCAGCAGCATACAGCAATATACCTTTGCTTTGTGGAGGAAAAGATCTGTTTCTTTGTTTATGCTTTGTCACATCCCCTGCAACGTATGCTTCCTTCATTAGCTGGTATAAAGTCCTTGAGTTGGTGGAAAACAGTGAAAGCTTCTCAAAAGTCTTGTTACAAATTATTGTGCTAGTTAGCTTTCTGGGCATGCAAAGAGTTCTTGAATGCAAAATCATAGGAACTAAGATAAGAATTTCTGATTTTTTTCATTCAAGCATTGTTAGATTTCCAGCAAATATAGTTCACCTCTTCTGTTATGGAAAATAGGTTGCTTTTATGATTTTCAAGTTTTCAACAAAGCTAAATAATTATTCTTCTCCAGATTGAAAAATATCAGGGTGAATAAAAGATTAAGTGAAAATGAGAGGAATGAATTAAAGAGCTAGTATTTATGAGGGAAGAAAGAAGCAATGAAGAGTGGGAGGAAATTGAAAAAGTTTAGTGAATTGTGAGAAAATAAACTACTTTATCACTAAGGCAACATCATGAGTTCAGTAATAGAACAGCTTAAGTTAAATACACCGTTGCTTGAGCTCTCAATCTTTCAGGGAATATTACTTAAGTATTTCTGAACAGAAGTTCTTTGAGGCCCCATCCTACTGTTTGTTTCTTCCACAGTTATACTCACAGTTTATTTTCAACAGGACTCAAAAGGTTATGACATCTTCTGAACTGCTACCATATATGCAGATCCTAAAAGAACACAACTCTGCTTCCAGTGTTTATCATAAGATCTGAGGAGTTCAGAAGCTGCTGGAGTTCTTATGACTGGTAATGTACCTGACAGATTTTGCATTTACCAGAGAAAGCTTCAGTTCACTTAATTACAGCCATACCTCCAGATTTTGAGCAATGTAAATTATTGACTCCTTTGACAAGGATCTGTTAGTGAAATGGGGATATCAATATTTACTTTCTTAATAAGCAGAGGAGCTTTTAAAGCTAAGAATGCTTAATCTGCCACACCATTAAAATAAGTACAGTTTAGCAGATGCCTTAGTGTTATTTGTTATAAACTTAATCATGTCCTTATCAGTTTTGATAGAAGTTAAGTAATACCAACTATATTATGTTACACTGATTCTTACAGGCTTTCTGCATTTTTTAAAATACATTCTCAATCTATAAACACTTCTGGAAAGTTGCTTGGTTTACAGAAATCAGTTTTATTAGAATTCGTTTTATTTATAGGTGTATTTAACCTCATATATTACTTTCAATTTGAGTGCACTCATGGTTCTTTTAAACCACTTTTCTAGAGAACAGCAACTACCACGCACAAAGAATAAAGACAAGAAGTGGACCAAAGGGGTAAAAACAAAGGAAAATAAATTAATAGCAGGATCTGAAGTTACCAAATCTTCTGTAATGTGAGGAGAAAAGTAGTATGACAAACATCATTAACTTCTGAAGCTCTTAAATGTCTTCGGAACATCTGTTTTTGTTTTTTTTCTCCCAGAAATGTCTTTCTGCAAGATGCTAAGTGGTAGAAATAGAAAGATACCTGCTCCCATCTTGCTTCTGTTCTACTTTTGACAGTAATATCTGTCTTTTGGTGAGCAAAACCTGAGAGTGACATATTCCACCCGCCTTGGATGCAAAGTCCATTCCTGCCTAAGTACAGCTGCTCATCCAGAGGAGTCCCTTCTTGAAACAGATGACTGCAGAGATAAATTTGCTTTAGAAGTTTGTAATCCTCTCACATAAATGTCATATTTGAACCTTTAACAAGGTCAACATACTCGATGACATTAGAGGTTCCTTAAGAAATATACATTTGATTTACTGACATGCCTCATCATAGCCCTTGAAATCCTTCTTCTACCTAAAGAATATCTGCAACAATATTCTTGTAATGAAACAGCCTTTTATTCTCTTTTTATAATAGCTAAGTGTATTCGGCTTTTCCTTCAGCTAAAAGAAAAGGAATCAAGATGGCACAGTCACTGAAGTGTATCCTACATCATTAATTTTTGATGCTACTTAGAACTTAAATAAAAAAAATTCTAAACAGTTGCCCATCATCAGAAGTCACTTCAGCTAGATACTTTCTAAGAATTTTACTGATGTAATCCTGAAAAAGTTAAGTACCTGCATTCTTTTGCAGTATCTTTGAAATAAATGTTTAGAATCATCATGCAAAAATTTTGGAAGAAACTTATTAATAGGGTCTTTTTATTAAAAAAAACAAAACATGAATTTGTGCTTTTCATATTACTTTAAGATGCGATATCAGTTTTTGCACAGACAAGATTATCTGCTCTCTGACTAGCTCTAATGTTAACGTTCATGCAGATTACTTTCAGGAAGTAAGCCTCCTACAAACCACTAATGACTTTTCAGATCCATTAGTCTGTTATGTATTATTAATTTCAGGCATTACTGATTAATGTTGTAAGTAGATTTATTTCTGCTCTTACAATATAAGGAGCTAGCACCTCTTTTTACTGTTATTAGATGAATGGTATGTTACTGCTTGATATATTTGATTCTTTTGTTAGTTTCCTTCCTTTCCTCAGCTCTTATCTGTCCCCCGTTCCACTGTCCTGTTTGCCCCCTTAGTAACTGCTTCTAATACTGAAAAAAATGTTAGGCCTGTTCCATTCACCTCTTTTGTAAGACAAATTTTCGAAGTTGTACAAAAAACGAAACCTCAAGCATATGTAGCATTACCTTTTCCAAATGTAATAGCGGTATTTCATGTTCGTTGCCCCTTCCAGAGCCCAGTTCTGCCACTGGCCACACACTGCTCTGTCTCTGGCTGCTACCCTTCTTAACAGACCATGCTGCCTGCTGCTGATACTCCAGAGCAACAGTCAATTGCTCCTCATGCCACCCCCTCCATGGACCAGATTGTCTGCAGTGCATAGCATGCAAAGCTATGACCAACCCCCCACAACCAGATCCAGCCCTGCGACCTCTTGAATCCAGAAGCTATAAAGCACTGCTCCTTTTATCCTTTTAACTAGTAACTTACAGAATGTGTATGTTCCTCTAGTTTTCATCTAAATACCTAGTTAAATCTTTTCAACAATGAACACGTACATTTCAGTCATTAGCACCTCTGTATTCAGCGAACTTTAGTTTTCAGCATGCTATTCTACAGGTATCGTAAAGCTTATGCTTTTGTTAGACCATAGACGTTTTGTGTGCTTATGTAAACAAAGGCATGGGAACATATGATATATGTTCTTTTTAATGCACCCCAGGGTCCCATTGGCCTTCTTGGCCACAAGTGCACACTACTGGACTACTGGTTCATGGCCAAGTGTGTTTCCAACAGGACTCCTTCTTCGCAGATCTCCTTTCCAATAAATCAGTCCCTAACCTGTACTGATGTGTGTGGTCATTGCTCCCCAGGTGCAGGACTCTGCAGTCGCCCTAGCTGAATCCCATCAGGTTCCTCTCCACCCAGCTGTCCAAACTTACTCTTTCACAAAGCCTCGGTATTACTCAATTTACTTTCTCCTTGAGGATCACGGAGCACTTAAATGGTATGAGTTTGCTGAGGAGAGTTGCTGTTCACTAACAATGAACACTCCCTACAAAGAACAAGGAAAAGAAGACAATTTTAGCTGTGGATCCTGCAGGCACGTTTAAAAATGAAAAAAAAAAAGAGGGGGGAAGTAACATCTGGTGCCCTCTGAAACTTCATAAACTGTTTTAAGATAAGCTGAGTTGGTATTTTGGACATGACAAAGGGAGCAACAACAGCACCTGACCTCTGGGAAGACATAGCCCAGGCCTTGGAGACTGCTGGGAGACAGCAATATCCTGAAGAAGACAAAAAGGGAGGGAATGGAAATGGCCAGCCATTCCAGTGAAACAGCACTGTGGTCACTCCAGACTCACAAATGCAAAGTGCTGCTGGGGCGAGTGTATCATTAGCAATGAAACTGTCACTCACCCAAGACATTTGGGGTCTCATCCAACAGAATACTGAAATACTGAACAGACTTTCCTTCAGAAATACTTTCTCCTTTCCTTTTCCTTTCCTACACCAATAAATTAAGGATAATCAGTGTAGAAGCTTTTGAACTCCATTCCCCAGACCCATGAGAACAAGCCTTGGATTTCAAGAGAAAAGTACAGGTGCTAGTAGTTGATATTAGTATGAATGCATAATTAACTTGGAAAATATCTATTCATTCCTAGGTAAACACATACAGAAAAAAACGTGTAAATCTCTAAGCTTCAGGATCTCCAGCTGCCAACTTCCTAGCCATACAAAGAGAACATTCAATTTATTTATTCAATAAATAATAGAATTATTTCCTTCTCTCACTCTCCTACAAATGCAAAGAAAACGTCATGTGAAATATCATTTCTGACTTTCTCACAGTCACACTGTATTCCTCATTGGTTAAGCCAGAGGGATTCTTCAGCATGGATGGAATAGGAAAATATTTTCCTATTCAAATCTGACTTGTTCCCTTATGTCAAGAGAGTGAGGCACCATCAATAGAAATCTTAGCCTCAGGAAAATTCCTATTTTAAGTGCTGGAGTGTGGTGCTCTCTTGAAGACTACATGGTGAACTGTCCTTTTCCACAGTAAAGGAAATTTTTACCTCAGTACCTCTGACTTCTGTAAAACTCAAGAGCCAAATTGTCTTCTCTGTCTCCCACTAAACACACACCGGTTTTGACCATGCATAGGAGATGCAAAGATACAGTTGAAAAACAGGAGTACCTCTAGCAATTTACAGGCTTTAATGACAAATGATCAGTCTGCTGCACATTTCTTAGCTGATGACACACCATGCCAGAGCTGCATTGCCAGTTGTGACTCAGGTCACTATGCCCCTCCCTAACATCTAGCCTGGGTTAACCCCTGCAAGTTAACCAACCTCACTCCTTAGCTCCAGGAGTTTAGCAACTCTTGTTTTTAGACAGTACTTCTCATATTCTGGTAAATAAACAGTTGAAATAAGTCAAAGCAAAAATATTAGAACAGAAAAGTGAAAGCACTGAACATTTACAAGCAAAATAATACAATGCTCCTGTACGTTAATCCTGTTATTTACTTGATCTGTTTGGAAATTATTTCAGTATTTGGCACATATTTTCTTACAGTGTAGGAGCTCTTTATGCTAAAAGGATATCAATTATTTTTACAGAATACTTCAAGTTTGCTGACCAGAACAGAAAATTAAAATAGAATGGGGAAGGATGGAGAGAAAAATCTTTAAACCTAACCACAACAGCTTCAGAGACTGAGAAAGCACCACTCTGTGTGATATACATTAATTTCTGTTGCCTTTCTTTTAATGTGAAGGAAGCTTAAGATACCACACTTAAATTATCTAGATACCACACTTAAATTATCTGGGCTTGGTGCCTAACTGCGTGAGTTACAGTTGAAAAACCTCTGTATTATTCCAAACTGAAATTTAGAGTGCCACCATTTTCTCTGTTACCTAGAGACCATTTCATTTTCAAATCAGTACATTTATTTTGAAATTCAGTAAACAAGAGATGAAAAACTGGCACTATTGCTGACAGTGTTCTTCATTGTTATTTGTTGAACAGGACAGGTATGTCAGCTTTTCTGTACCTCCTTCTTTTATTCTAATGATTTATGTTCAGGAAAAGCTGTGAACCATTCAAGCCTCTGGCAAAACATGACAAACATCTGCTGTGAACAAAAATGGTTAGTAGAATGCTAGATATCGCAGTCTTGCCTGAAGAAAGGTTTCTGCCTTAAACCTCTGAAGTAGAAAAGTTGCCCAACAGTTGAACTGTTCTCTAACTGAAGATCTATGATGGCTTCTTTTCTGGAAACCACTTCTTCCCCAGCCAGGTCAGCTTGGAGATGGTTCCAGGGAGCCCAAGCTCCCAGAATGACATGTACTTTGCCTGCAGGAACCCTGCTGCAAACATCACAGACCTGAAATTCAGGTTCAGTTTGACAGCAGATACAGCGTAAGTGCTGATATACACATAAACTGTCACAAGAATAATTACACTATTACAATTTTTCACATATGGATACTCCTACATTTTTGCCTGAAAATAATCTTCAGTTGATACTGTGCTATAATCGTACTGTATTCAGAGAAGAGGGACACCATATTTCCAAGGACAACTGTGTCTCATGTCAGCTGGCGCAAGGGGTCGATTAGAGCAAACGCAGCTATTTTGATGAAGGGCAAGACGACCCTAGCACAAGTTTCATAGAGGCATCTTCAACATCTTAGAACTTCCCTTGGGCAGACAGCAATCTTCATGAACCAGCATAACAGAGCTGAAATAATCATTTTTGCTTGCAATTGTAAAAATCTATGTATACATACAGGAGAGAAGAGAAAGTGCTGTAGACTACTGGGGAGCAATAAAGGAGCTATCCGTAACTCAGCACATTATACTTCACTACTGATGAGCATTTATCTAATTTAGTGAAATCGTACTTCCATAAGACAGGCAAAATAGAGTTTAAATTTTATATTAGCTTAATTATATTATTAAATATTAAAAAACAATAGGTGCTTCCACTGTGCCTTCTCAAGTGCCAGAAGAGGAAAAAAACTGGCAACTGGTTGTGTAAAGAAATAAACTATTTCATATGTCTATAAGCATACTTTATTTTGACAAATGGATATGGTGATATGCCAGAAAAAATGTATTTTGGTTAACATTTGTTCTTGCCTACAAATTAATACATTTATAACTAAAAGCTGTGAAATTCTGAATTACATTGTTCTGAATGTATGAACGGAATCAGCAGCCGAATAACTACCCACATGGTTAATTCTTCATGCCAGCATTCATTTTTGGGGTTAGGTTCTTTGTGGCAGGAAAAAGATTTTTCAGATTTTGATTTTCTTAGAATACATTTTTTTTCCTGAGGCTGAGTTCACAGCTTGTCAAATTGCAAAACTGTTGTTTTTATATTATCCATGTCAGACTTCTTGACCTCTGCTGTGTTCCTACTGCTTTTCTGGCTAGCAGACCTCTGGCAAATAAAAAAAGAATTGTTTTCTTCCTACAGGCAGAAGAACAGAATAGTTGAGGTTGAACAGGACCTCTTGAGAGCATCTAGTCCAGTCCCTTCTCTTGCAGGGTCAGCTGCAGCAGCTTCCAGCCGGTTCCTCAGGATTCTGTGCAGTTGTGCCTTTCTAAAGATAGAAACTCTAGCAACTCTTTGGACAATCCATCCCAATGTTTGACCACTCTTTTACGGTCAGACAGAATTTAAGTCTGTAAGTACTTTATCTCCTACTGGGGAGCCCAGAACTGGACACTGCTCCAAAGAAGCAAAGGATCTTGTTTATCTGATAAAAGCACAACAGGTAGCATCAATGGGAAAACTTGCTTTTATGGCTACACTGTTTCCTAATAGTAATGGAATGGTCCCTGCCCACTCAAAATGTTGTTTTTCATATTAAAAATAAACCAAACAGACTTTCATTATACAGTATTCTGATAATGACGTTGTGTCAGCAGCAGTTGTATTTAATGATCAAATGCCTTCCCACAAGTTAAACGCAGTTCTTCACAACCATATAGGTTAGTATGGTTTTACGATAAAATGACTATCAGAAAAATGTTCAGGCAGGGAAAATAGTACCTTTTATCCAGATGTAGTAAACAAAGGTGTCTGTTCCTTTAGAAAAATGAGCTACAGGCTTCTATTGGCACTAATTCCTGCCCAGTCTGTATCATGCCATAGGGTTTACACCATGTTTTTCAAACATTTATAGCTAAGGGGAAAAAAGAAACAACCTCTCACTTGAAATAATCTTGTTATGCCACAGTCATCATTCCATTTTATAATGTAAACTACTAAAAGGAGTACTGATACTCGAAGTCATTTCAACAGTACAAAGACAAAACAATCAAAGGAAACTGCCGAGTTTCATCTTTACTCATAGATAATGATAAAAATTGTGAACTACATCTGAACTGTTGTTCATACAGAAATGACAGAAACCTTAAATAATCCAGATCAGTTGCTGGATTGCAAATACAACTTTAAGACTAAACAAACGAAACACTGGTTTGTAAAACCCCAGACCGATGAGAGACAACAAAATGCACCATCAGTGGGATATGGAGTGTTTGTCATTCCATAGTAAAGAGGAAGTGTACCTCTTTTAAACTTTTTTACCCAAGACTCTACCCTATACATCTACTTACAGGAAAATGCACTGAGTGATCTCACAAGTATATAGATGAAATTCAGTCACAACAGAACATACTTGCACAAATTGAACGAATAACCAGCTCCTCATGGGGGAATATTTCTCACAGAATGATCTCTAATACCACCTCTCACTATTGATCATTAAGCAAAACTTGCAAAACACTTCCAGAGTTTGAAGACTTATTTATATACACATAAAACAAAAATAAAAATTAAGAACTCGGTCACAGTGAAAAAATTGGAGAGTGCAAAATAGGTGTTTTTTTCAAGTCTGCTCTCAATTACTTTTCTGTGCTCAGTTAATCATGATGAGCCTTTCACTGCAGTCACGGGTAATGAGTGGAAATAACAAGCAGCATCAAACTACCTCAAGAGAAACCTGAGCAACAGCAGGGATTGGACAATATTTCCAACATCGTGAAAGTAAATGTTCCCTTACTCATTAGTTTTCTGGTTTATTCAACATCTCCATTGCAGACACCTCTCTGCACTAAGAATCTCAGCATTCTGATCATAAAACCTAAAAAAAATCAGAGATGTAGACTATTTAGGACCTATACCTAAAAAAAAAAAAGTGTCTCATTAAGATCTGTGAGTCATCATCTCCTTTTGGGAAGAATGATTTCACTTCTAGCCATGAGAAAAAAGAAGGTAAAGAGAGCTTGCATCTCAGCAGGTTCTGGTGACTTTCTGAAAGCCACTTGCATACCACAAAGAGTTGCTGAACTGAGATGAGAAGCGGTTTGCAGTATGGCTGCATTTTAACTTCCATAAAGCTTTCCAATAGAGGCATATGATCTTTCAGATTTTTGTGCTAAAGAGCAATTTGACTTGAACCAGACTTTGTGATTCATACTGCAGCTTTTCTTTTTCTTAACTTCTGTGTTGACAACTTGAAACTACATTCTTTCTTACATTACAGAATCATTTTATAAACTCACAAAATCTCCACAATATTTGATTTAGATCTCCAAAGTATGTGGTTAGAGGCACAGATGTATAGAGTTGTATAACACTGGAAGCTAGAAGAGTACTACAAGGAAATCTCAACATATTCTTGCACCCTTTCCTCGTATTCTGCTTTTAGTCCCAAGTCCCAAGACGTTGGGTTAAATAGACCTTAGAACTGGATCAGAATGGTCATTCTGGGAATCTTATGTTACTACAGATGAAATTACTCTTAAAGCAGCAAAACAGATAATTTAAAGCAATAATATCCCCTGAGACATCCTACGAAGAATTTTCAAAATATTGGAAGATACTAAATCACAGTTTAAGATGTTAAATAAGTAGCCAGATGTTCGATAGCACTAAGGGTCACCAAAGCGCAATATAGTAAGTACTCTGCACCCGAGAAAAATCCCTGCAGTTACTACGAATTTATTTTAGCAGAAAGAATTTAATAGGCAGAATTTATCAAGAACTTGATTCTCAGAATCTGTCACTACCCTGACTGCATCAACTGATCTTACTTGGCCCGACCAGCCTCACCTGGGATCCTATCCACCCACCTCTACCCAAGAGGCTCCATTTAAGCTTCGACCTGATCCTTCTGTGCCTACTTGCGCATATGTTCAGTCACTGACCTCATCAATCCGGCTCTGGGTACTGTCACTGATCCTTCTTTTTGCTCCTAGCCTTATCTCAGACCTGCTCTGCTGTCATGGGCCTGCCTGATAGCCCAGAGTCTCAACTGATTCTGTCATCCCTGGGTTTGCCTGGCTCATTCTGCTCTTACCCTCCTGATTTATTTGTGTCTTCTTGTCCCCTACAGAGCCACTAACACTTGCTACTCTTTGATATGATCTAACATGAATTTTCTGATTTTAAATTACTGCTTTTATATAATATATGTGGATCTTAGTTCAGTTTTTATTTGTTTGCTTTAGTGTTTGAGTAACTGGCTATTTGAACTCAAACTATCCCCAGGAGAAAAGAAATGCTATTTTTGCTCTACAGATCTTATACTGGAGTTGCAGCAGAATCAAATCACTTTTTAAAACATTAAGAATTTCCTCTGGAGAATAAGGTCCTGTAATATTCAAATCAACAAAAGAAAGGAAATAAAATCCATTGTTTTTCCACTCTAGAGTCTCAGGTAACAAGCACTGCTAGGGAAGAAACATGCTTTGGCTTTTGTACGGTGCCTGAAAACTTCCTACGGGAGGATTTTCCTTGGTTAATTTATACTAGCTTTGCAGTGCTCTGTGGTAGGGAGCCCAGATCCTTGATTAGCAAGAGCTAAGTTAGTAGAGCCATTTTGTTTTATGTTACATGAGGAGCTGGTCCATGATAAAAGTACAAAACAACTTAATTCTGTAAGGGTAATTTGACCTAGGAACTTGCAGTACATTCTGTGGAATACCTATTTTGGTGAACTGTAGGATCAAGTCCCAAAAGGTATACTGCCCTTTACACAAGAAGGAATTACATTCAGAAAACCAATTTAACTTCTTTTGTTATCTAATTAAGAATGGTGCCATGGAATTCTTTTCCTACTCTTTTTACAAGATTAACCAACATGATCGTTGCTGACTTACTGTCTGCACTTCACCAGAGCACACTGGGATCACTGCAGCTGTCTGATGATGGTAACTAGTTCTGATTGCTGCAGAAGGATGTTTCTCTGAGCTGCCAAAAAAACCAGTTGTGTTCTCTCGCTTTAAAAGAAATCAAAGAAAGTAACTCCGACATGAGTCGCTAAGTTTGAAAACAAAAAGACTGAGTAGAGAAACAGCTTTGTATGGAGCAGGCACAACTACAGAATTTGAGCAAAGTGAAAAATGACAGTTTATCTTCGTGAGGGTCAGTGTCAGTGTTTGCCATCAGTTTATTTATTTATTTTTTAATTCACATAGGTTTACTTTTTAAATGTTTATTCAGAAGGCTTTCTGTTTTGCTTTTAAAACCTTGCAAACAATCTTCCAACAAAACAACCCCAATAACAACACTACATTCATATTAAAACAAAGCCCATCACTTCAGTTGACCACGTACTGCGGCCACACTGCGCTATGCAGCAACTAATTAGCAAAAAAATTAGCAGAGTATACATAAGGAGACTTCTGACACTACCAGAGAACTGAAGCCCACCACATCACTGTTTGTTTGCATCACTGTTGTGCCTAGAAATGCAAGCCAAGTCAGAGCATTAAACCAGCACAGAACAAAAAGTCTCCTCCAAAGAACTTACTATCAAATTGCAAAGAGAAGAAATGAAGGCACATTGGAAGAAAAGTATAATGTAACAATAAGACAACATAAGTCAGCAGGTTTACTGTGTCTGCAGCCTAGCTATTTTGTCGAAGCCCTTTGTTGCCTCTTCCACCAGCATGAAGAACTGCATGAAGACAAGCAAATCATGCACATTGGAAGCTGTGTTCAGTGAACAAAGGATGTGAGCAACACTGGCATACAGGATGTGAGAACTGGAATGCCAAAGCTGTCTGAAAGATGACAGGTAAGCTGGATATAGATAACACATCTAAGCCCTTGGACAAGAAGACCAGCAAGATATATGTGAATTAAAAGGAAAGGGGGACTAACAGAAGGGGACACTTGGCAATAACAGTCAAAGCAATGAGTTGGGACAGGGTCAAGATGAAAAGAGCTGTAACTGGGTGGGACACGCCACAGTGCTACTAATAGGCTGCACAGTCACACTGACACACATCCTGTCTGCATCCTTGTGATATTTGTCTGTTATATTCCATTAGTCAAGGTCAGTGGGAAAGGATGACACAGTAACTTAAACAGAAGCCAATGGGGATACTGATGAGGAATTTAGCAGAGAAGGTACTAATGCAGGCCACATTGCATCAAGTTATACAAAGAAGTAGCTTTATATAGAGGTCTCACATGAACACTTGGGGGAATCGAAGTCCAAGGTGATGACAGGCTGAATGACAGCCCTGCCCTCAGAGTGTACCGAGAAATGGGTATATGGCTTTACACCTCTGCATGTATAGAGCCGCAATGGACTCTCTCCGTTAGGCTGTAGGATTAAGGATCTCAAAAGAAAGTTCTCTCAGCGAGATAGTGAGAGATGGTATATTTGAATGGATCTCACACAGATGGTATATATGCGATGGTACAAAGAAATAGTACAAAGAACAAAGGCTCACCTCGGATGACGAAGGCTCGCAAGACTCCACATGGGAGGGATCTCCATGAAGAGATCCTTCCCGGGTGGAAGCCAGCCCTTAAATGGGGCTTGGGGGGAGGTGGAGCCAGGCTCCACCCCCCTCCAATCACACAGGTATCAGTACCTTCACCTGTGCCCCATGGCTGACTCACTGCTCACCTCAGGTGATCAATCAGTGGCTCAGGCTGTGATTCAGTAGTTTCCCTACATAGGCCTATTTGGTTTCAGAGTCCATGTGAAAGGTTTCAAGTTGTAGCAGGGAGAAAGTCCTCATAATGTCCCTGTTCTCAATGGTCATGGAAGAAATCTGCCAAATCCTATTCACCACTGGAGTAACTTCCTGCCTCAGCAACCACTGGACATTTTGTCCCAGGCAGGACACCTGTCACTGAAATCCGTGAGGAATTCATCTTAAGAATTTTCTGTATTTTTAATCTGCACTCAGGCTATTTTCAGAAACAATTCAAACAGAATGTTTTTGAAAATTCAGTGATGTTACTGAGTGGTTCGTTTCTTCCTACTCATCCCTCCCAGATCCTGAAAGCACTGGGCAGAGTGCAGGGTAAAACAGCAAATTACAGGGAACCTGCAATTGCAATGAGCTGCTGAGACTTAAGCTGCAGTTGGTGATAAAGCTGTCTGCTTATTAGTGCAGTAATATAATTTTCTCCTGTCAGTGAACTGGCAACCATATCTTGTTTTTTGAATATTTCTTTTTTTTTTTTTTTAATGAATCACTGATGATACTTCTAGAAAGGGCAGGATTTCTTACTCAGGGATAGCATAACAGATGATGGTATGTGCCAGGAAAAATAACTGCATAACCATTAGGATAGTAAGCGTATTCTCTGTGGATTGTTTGGAGATAATAGTGCTATTATTTGTGGATAAAGCTTAGAATTCTTTAATACCAGATGCAACCACAATTTTTTTCGCCCTCCAGTTATCATGAGCTATTATTTCACCAACACCAGGGTTTTCATTTTGATTGCTCTGTGTAGGTACAAATTGCTTCTCATTGTTCCTCTTCATTTAATCTTTCCATCAGAGATTTGACTGTCTCCATTCCTGTATCTTACCTGTCAAGACACTTGTGCAACTCCCCCACACACCCCATCATGATAGTCTTCAGTTATTTCTAGAGCAAACACTACCAATTCAACTTTTCCAATCATTGATTAAATACATTTTTTTTCCCTGCCTGGAGTAATACGGTCTGCTTCCTTTCTCACATGTGAGAAGGGCTGGAAAAGTGAGAACCTAGCCACTGGAAATAGGAAACCATCAAGTGAAGTTATTTGATATGAGTGTGGCTAACCAGAGTTCCCTGGAGAAGAGTAGGCTTCGCAGGAGGGAGGGAAGGGTGAAATTGAAAGTTCAGCCCATGGAGCAAGTTAGCAAGCTGCTTTGGATGCACTGTAGATTGAACTTGGCTGTGCTGGATAGTGCTGTGCATGATGACTTTTGTCTTCAGACTGTGAGGAAGGGTGAGAATGAGGTGGGTAGACCTTTCCAAGCTATCTGACACAGGAGCCATAAGCTTCTAGAGTAAGCTGTAAACACTGCTGAAGAAACTAAGGCAGAGTTGCTGTCAGAGAGTGTCTTCCCATAAAGGGGCAGTCTAATGCTGTATCACAAATCTAAATCCAAACTAAAGAGCACTGACAATCTTTTCATCTCTGTAGAACTGGAGGTTTTCTTTGCTAAGTTGCAGCAAAACATTGCATTTAGATACTCTTCTACACTGCCTCTACTAGCCTGGCCCTTCTGTGCCCAGTTCACACTGTATTCTCACTACCCTTTAGTGAGGATGAAGTGCTCTGCATCTGCTGGCTGTTCTCTGTGTATCCTGTTCTTACTGTTCACTGTAGATCTTTGCTACCTTATAAAATCAAAACCACCTGTGAGGTGAATTATATTCACTTCCACAGCTGAGCAGAAACTGCATTGATTTGATTTAACATTTTCTATTTAGTCTATTGATTTTTTGGGTAGTCCCAAGAGCACGTTCCCATAAAGGGCCATACAGAACTTAGTACTCAGTTTAACAATTTTATTTACACAAAGTGTTCTTGCCCTTGCCAAGTTACTCCAGGCATGAACACCTAAATTTAACTTCTATGATTAACACAGTATAAAGGAGCTGTATATAAAAGACAGTTATCTGCTCAGCCTGTTCAGTTATTCGGGATATCAGAAGGGTAATGCACCATTTAGGAACAACTAGGAAGTGGAAGAATATCCACTTGACAGATCTTAGCTGTTAAAAAAAATAATAATAATAAAGAGGGTGAAAAAGCTGCATAAAAAAATTTTTCACCCACAAGCAGGTAAGCTTGTTGAAGGTACTGGTACAAAAGCAGGCCATTGAAGATGCTTCTGAGAAGCATGTTTTCATAGTTTACCACTGTTAATGAGTGCTACTACAGCAGATATTCATGGTTAACAAAATCAATTGAGTTGGGTTGTAGAAGGAAGGCTGTGGGGGACAGAATCATAGAATCAAGGTTGGAAAAAGCATCCAAGATCATCTAGTCCAATCACCCACCTACCACCAGTATCTTCCCACTAAGCATTATAGCACAGTAGTGCCTTTTGAACAGCAAATATTGAAAATGTGTAGGTTCTCTTGAAAAATCAGCAGTTCCTTTCTCTACCCTATCACTTGCAGGGGGATGTAGCATGTTTACAGAGTAAGCAGAGCATGATTAAACTTCCTAGTCAGCTAGATGAGAGGATCTTTAAATTAAGGATAAAGCAGTAGTTGGTGCATTAAAAAGCAGTTGTTTTGTTTATTTCTTTTTTTGTGTTGTTTTTTTTTGTTTTTAATCTGAGAAAAGGCCCCTGGAGAAATGACAAAGAACAGTTCTACAAAAGCAATAATGAATTTTATGCTTTTCTCATCTAAATCTTTCTCTGGTGAGATGAAATCAAGCTTTGCACTGTTATCCCCAGAATGATTTACAGGCATTATCACTCACTTTCCCCACTGTAACAGGGGGTTAAAAAACAAACAACAAACACATAACTTTTTAGTAAGCCTTATAAATGCTCAACTTCCACACCCTGGGCATTCTTAGTTTGTGATATCTCAAATTCTAGAACTGTACCTGCACCCAAAGAAGTTTGAGAGTCTACTTTGCCCCTTATTGAGTGGTCTGCTCATCTTTCTTCATCCTGTCTTTGGATGAGAAGAGTTTAAGGAAGCCCAGGTGATTTTGTGTAAATATATCTCAGGGATATTAGTGCCTGGCTGACCACAGATAGTCCTGGTTTTCCAACTCTCCCACCCCTTCCCAACAGCAGCCTGTTCATTTTCTAAGCACCAGGTCCCCCTTTTCTCCAGTCCACTCTAAACTACTACAGACAAGCAAAAATTTAATTCCACACAGAGTTCCCAGACAAAGAGAAGGGAACTGTTCCCTTTCACTGGTTGTGAAAGAAATCCTGTACTCATCTGGGCTGTATTAACTTTTAGCCATGAACTCTCTTCCTTTGTCCTATTAGGCAGTTTTCTCAATTTCATGGTAGGACCTCAGAGTCTTTGTACTATTTATTTCTGTTTCTTATAAAAAAAACATGAACAGAGTTAATTACTGGTAGCAAGAGGTACAGTTGAAAAAGCTCCAAAACTGGGAAGGATGTTCTTACCATACCTCTATGTGACAGAATACAGAGAAAAGAATTCTGGCAGTTTTTTTTTCCCCCCTCTAGAACTGACTCTGCATGGCAATTCCAAGCTGGGCCATCAGCCAAGTGAGTTTCCGCTGTGATTCACACAAGACTGTGGAGGAAGTGTTTGAAAAATTTAAGATGTACAGAGTGGCTTTAGAAAATACCAGGATTCATTAGCAGATATATTTTCTCCATTTCACTTTGCAAGGAAAGAACAAGCTTTCGTGGGAGAATAAACAAGGAAAAGGCAAAGTTCTTCCTCCATATCCGTAAGTCCACAAATCTGATAACTTTGAGTGAAATAAGTATACCTATGAAGAAAATTATTGCTCACCAAATTACTTTGAATGACTTTCTCTGGCTTAATACCTCACGTAAAACAGTCTAAAATCTGAAAAAAAAGTTTTGTGAATTACTTGGTTTTGTACGTCTTTGCCATACTTACCAAATCTTAGTTTAAAGAGTGAGATTCCTCATATTATACACCTTGTGCAGTTCTAGGACATAACTGCCCTCTTTCCAAGGAAACCAAGGCACCAAATATGAAACAGGTCAACTGAACTGCTTCTAGCAATTGGCTACAACACCAGATCAGAAAACTGTAACCATATGAGGACATTTCCATTCAGCATTGATCTTAGTGTTAAGGTCCGATTTTCAAAAATGATTTCACCTAGCCTTGTAATGCTCAGCATTCACAAAAGCAGGCCCCACAGGCAAAGGAAGGACACTAAATCAAGAGCTCACTTCAGACTAGTATCCACTTCTTACAGGTAGAAACTTCTTTCCTTTGTACTACACATTTTTTCATAATACAGTCTCAGCAGCTAATGAACTAATCTAATTCATTTGTCTGGAAAGGCATGTACAACAAAGCTAAATCTAATGAAGCAAGAAGACACTGTTTTTATAATGTCAGATTTAGTTCACAAAGGAATATATTTAGTCCATGACTTGATTACACTGCTAAACACATTATAAGCCCTCTAGAAATGCCAAAGAGGTAGAAGTTTCCAGGCTAACCGTGAATGAAAAACTTTCAGCGCACTGATTTGTCAGAAAGATGAAATAAGAAGGAAGAAAAAAAGTAATTTATGCCCCAGCTAGAAGGAAAATACAAACTAAATGAAGAGACTGAATGTTGGAATTGCCCATAACTAAAACAAAGAAAAAAGCCTAAGAGGATTAGAGCCAGAGAATTAGAATACAGAGTCAAAGAATATCTCTGATCTAGTATTTATACACATCCTTGAGTTTTGTTTTATACACTGTTCTCACCAATTCGATAACACCGCATAACTTATTTAAACATCAAGTATGCCCAAATGGAAGACCTCATATTCCTTCCTTTCTCCCTGTTTCTATCATTACGACATACTTTCTGCTCCGTTCTCTTGATATCAGTATAAGCTTTTGCCAATTTCATATTACAGCTTCCTGTGACATCTTACCTTTATAGTAAATAATATAGTAAAATGTAAAGTTAACTTCTAGAAAGTCCTGTCCCTCAAGAAGACCAACATCTGTTTTGCTGCCTTTTAGTTACAGTGTGCTATATATGCTTGCCAGAGCAGACAAACCAAGGAAACAGAGGTGGATTCTGAGTTCATGTCAACTTCTTTTGAAGTTCATTTCATTAACATTAACACCACAACTGCTATCACAGTGATATTCGTGGGTATGATGTCAGACTTAGACAGAAGGGGAAGAGAATACTCTAGAAAACAACTAGAGAATCCCAATCAACAACAAAGTTAAACTTGCCAGGCGATAAGTCACATCTGAGTGAAATTCTGCCCCATGCCATGGCTAGTTTAAGACTAGCTTGGGTGTGTCTAACACTGTAAGGATATTCAAAGAAATTACTCTGCCACTCACAACAGGTCTGCTGATAGTTAGTTTTAAAGTCTCTCAGTTAAACAGCCTGCAGAATCTAAGAAGGTAACACTTATCTTGTATCATCAGGCCACTGAACAGTAATGAGATGAAACAAGATAAATGCTACCTTCCTTAAATGACTGTCAGTGAAGGGGAATCTGCAGCACTGCAGGGACGTGCTTTTGTTAGAGACAGGTCACACATCCACAACATAGATGCACCTCCTGTTCACATAAAGAAATGCAATCCCTCTTCCCTTAATTTAAGGTGAAGTACTGCAAGTGTGAATTGAAGGAAGGGCACACAAGAAGGGAAGGCTGTACAGAGTAGAGGGAATCCTGTTCCCATCACTGCAATCACAGCCTTCTCACAAAGGCTTTCCAGAAGTAGCTCACACTACTTATTACCAACTGCAATGAAGCTAATATGGTGCATTAAGTCATTTTGATGGTGGCCTGAAGGCCTAAACTCTATGATACTGAGATTGTAGTGTGAGCTAGAATAGCTTTCTTTTTTTTTTTTTTAATGAATAAAATTAATTTTACCATTATAATGGGTTTTCAGCTGGAAATAGAGTAATTTATAACTATACATAGCACAACGTAAAGGAAGATCTGTGCAAATAAGGATCTGCCCATGTATACTCTAACTAAACACAACAAAAAATAAAAGCAAACAACTCTTGAAAAAGTTATTTGCTGCTTTCTGCCTCAGGCATTCGTGTGTGTTGTTGGTTTATTTTAAACTGAAGAGAAGGATGATGCCAGTGGATTTTACTCTAATTTTTTCTCCTGTTTATTTTTAGAATTGGACCAACAAACAACCATGACCTAAATTCTATGAGACAGAAGTGCACACAAGCACTTTGTTAAATCAGAATCTATTTGAGTTCGGACAATTTCAGCAGAACTGTACACATTCGTCTTCCTGCAATGCAGGGTACAAAAACCTAATCCACCAGCAGGGTGAAAATGAACAGTAAGGTCTAATATTTAAGAGAGCTGGTGACGTCAGGTTTTTACCTTCTTTCTCTTCAGATACACTGTAGAAATAGCATTAACATTCAGACATACCTTTTTTCTCTTTGATAGAGCTAACAGTACTTGGAGTGGGCAACAGTTTCATATTGTCACTAAAGCGAAGCCTCAAACTGGATGGAACAAGCAACAAACTGGGCATGTGCAGACCCTGCAGGATCCTGTATTTAAATGGAAGCTGCTGCTGCTGCCCTTTGCTAAGCTGGAGTTAAGCGAGCTGAAGCGCTGGTGAGAAACCGCACTAGATCTTGCACCATTCCAGTCAGAGGATCTGACAATCTGCTTCATGCACACAAATATACTCGCACACAAAGGTAAATTGGCTGACTTAAAATCAGCAGAGAGCTTTGCTTCCTTTGCTACTGCTTGAATTTCATTTGTGTTAAACTGTCAGCTGGTTCAAAGGGGGATAGCTTGTCTCTCTGAAGACTCCATCAGCACCAAAATTGTGGAGTCCCTCAACTCATGGAATGACTTGGAAGTGATCGCCTACACACTGATGGACCTGCCTCTTAAAACCCCAACAGTAAGTGTTTTCTGTCACTAACAGCTGTAGCAAGTAGTTCTGCTGACAAATCTGGTACTTATAGAACTGTAAATAGACGTTTAAGGTCCATGCATAGATTTAATGATGTAATGCAGTACTGAACAACATAATGAAGTCTTAAAATCTCCTACTTATTCTGTTAATTTACTGTGAAAAGGTCTGTAGAAGCAGTTTTCTCAGCAGTTTTACCTGGGTAGAAGACAGGGAGGCTTGTTTAATGGAAAAAGTACACTTGAATACATTATAATAAGGACATGCTCTTTTCATAGTTATGCAGTTTGTTAATAACTCAAACACAACATTTGTGTTACTACTCAAAATGGAAATCCCCATTGTTTCTGTATTAGTCTGAAAGTGCAGCAAAGAGATTATGTAAATGTTGAAGAGTTGTTACTTGCTATTACCAAAGCTTTTCAGAAGGTTTTCAGCTAAGTCCTACCAAAGTGCTCTCTTCAAAAGTATGGTGTTCTGCTGCAATGACACTTCAGGATAGAACCTCTCAGGCTTCCTAAAAATATTCTGTACCACAAGCCCAAATAGAAACAGTTCAGAAACCTCTCCTCAGTTGCGTATCTCAGTATATTATTGGATTGCATGCCGTTCATACAAGAGTCTGTTAAAAAGAAAAGAATGGAAAAAAAGAAAAGCAGTTTCTGAAGTTTTTGAAGTCTAAATTTCAACTTAAAATACTGATGTGGTCACACCAGGTATTTTGGTACGACTCACATAAGTAGTTTTTCACACACATGGCATATTAGACCAGGTGTTTCAGTTTGATCCTAATTTATAATGAAGCCACAGTAAATGTTTTATTATTTGCACCGAAAAAATGCAGTGTGTTTATTTTTAATAAAAGCTGGATGTGCACTGTGTAATACAGGAAAATAAACAGAGAAGCATCCTGAGCCAAGGCGCTTACATACTGAATTAGATGGATAACATAATGAAAGAGGATAGCAGAGCAAAGCAGGGAGGGGTAACTGGGACTGGAGAGCACATGGCGAAATGGAAAAGGATTCTGGGGACAAAGTGATTCCCACTCAGAAACTCAGAACGAATTTTGTCTTTATTCTGCTGGAAGAGGAAAACAGCTGCCCACTCCCTCCCCCTAACTCAAGTATTTTCAAACTTCTGCATTTTAATTTGACACAAAGATTGGTTTGAGAGGACTGAATGCTATATGTGCTGCCTCTGCGGCTGAGGTTAAATCTGGAAGACCGGATACAAAATCTGCTATTCAAATTGCTCAAAAGGACAAACATCATCCATGGAAAGCCCTGCTGCCTACTGGAAAGAGGGCTTAGCAGTTGGTGTCACCCTGCTGAACCCATAATTGAGGTGGGATTGATTACACTTTTCTCTGTTCTGTCATCACAGAAGAAGTGCCAATAGAAGCAAACTCAGAAACCATAGCAAAAAACTGTAAAGAAAATAAGTGCTAACAGTTATTGGGAGTCTCTGGTAGAGAGACAGAACAAAAACTGCAGCTAGCAACTCCAGGAATTTACAGTATTTCTGTTCTGACAAATTTTCCAGTGTATATGTTATACATATTGTAGCTATACTGCAAAAGGCTTAGCATAACCACTGACTGTATAAACCATAATGTATAAATAAGCAACTTAATCACCTACATTTGTAGGAAAATTAAGAACAAAGATACCCAATACATTATCAAAGTCAACATGAGACTGCTAAAACTTATGTTTCAGAAGGGAGCTCTGTTCCATTAAAGCAGACCTTCCATAAAAGTAGTGACTGCAGCATGAAAGCTAGATGAATCCCTAACAACACAGCAGTCCCTATCTCCTTTTCCTTGTCTTGTTTTAGAATGAATTAGATATAATCCCATCTGGTGTCCAGGCAAGAGCAGCTGAAAATTGTCCTTACCAAAGTCTTCTCTGTTCTGGACTTTTGAAAACAAACAAACAAAAAAAAACAATTAAAACCAACTTTTAAATATGTTCAAATTCCAAAATGCTCCTATGAGGATTTCTTGTTTCCCTATAAACTAAACATTGCTTCGCACTTTTGCCTTTGGAAGAATATGAGGAGTGAGCTACATCATGTATGATATTTAGTGTAAAATCTATGTCCTTGCTCCTGCTATATCACTCTTAGCTGTAGTAGAACTTCAGTTATGAAGGTCCCTCAGAAGAGTGACTAAATGGTAAGGCTTTTTTCTTACTCCAAAGAACGACAGTTTTGTTTTTCTTTCTTTCCCTCAGTAGCAGTTACTATTCTGTGCAAGTTGCCAGTTTTTCCAATTAAAAATAATATTCTCATGTCATGGAAGCAGAGAGCACTAGGTCTTTATAAAATGGGATGTCTTCAAGTGACACTCAAAAGTGAGCTGGTATTATTGTATACATTTGTTTAAACAATTCTGAAATAACTACCCAGAAAGCCTTCTCTTTAGGAAAATGCGCATAATAAATGAATTCACAAGGTAGAACAGATGAAGGCATCAAATATTTTTGGTCTAGACTTGCTTCTAACCTGGTTGAAACACTTAACGAGTCAGTGGTTTTCTCCTTGATGGCAAGATTTCTTTTTCCTTACAACTCCTTCAAGCCAGGATCTTGTATGGCAGTTTGTGTAAAGTATCAGAACCATACATTAATGTTCTCTGTGCCTGACTGATAGTTACTTCTCTGCTTCAGAAGAAGAAACCGTGCCCTGCTTTTTCCCTAGAGAACACCTCAATTCAGCCCTCCAGAATGGGCTCTGTTTCCTCTGTAATTAGCTTTGGTAGGAGGCAGTAAGTATAAATAGGCTGCATGTTGTGCTGCAGCCTCCACAGACAGGGCCACAATGGCAAGGATGTAGACATATTTATTCAGCCACTCCCTCAAACTCCCAATAAGCATCTCAAGCCTCTAAGTCTCATTATGAATGATAGCCGACAGCACAGCCAGAGCTGCATTAGCCATTTTGTTACAAGCAATACACAGATTTTCCTCTAGAGAGGACATGAAATGTTTTAAGAAGGAAGACAGCATTAAGTATAGTTGTTTCCCTCTTCCTCCAGGGCTTCCACAAGGACATGCTTAAAGCCACCAGTGGAAGAAAATACACTGATGAGCAGCAACCTCCATAACTTGCTACCACTAACTCTTAAGGCAAATGACAGAGTAGGATTTAGGAAAGGATTACACCTATATACGAGGGATAAAAATATCTTCCATTAAGATTATCTTTTCAAAAGGATAACGACTCTGTTTTAGGGTACAAACCAACTGCTAAGAGAGGGGAGGGAATTCTCATATCACTATTATGCTTACAGATCTCCCAATGCAGCAGTCACAGCATTGAGATTGATGGAGTTCAAGAAACGTTTGGACAAAACTCTCCTCTCAGACATATGATCCGAACTTTGGATCATCCTGTGTTGAGCCAGGTGCTGGGTTCAGCAATCCATATAGGTCCCTCCCAACTCAGGGTACTCTGTAATACCATGTGTGTTTTGCAGCTCTGTGAAACACTAGCTAGCGGCGGACTGGCTTACTCTCAGCTTTGCTGATATGATTCAGCAAGCACTTCCAACCACCCTAACAAATGCAGGTTATCCGTCCAATTATTCAAAACCAGAGTGCAAATAAATAATAAATAGCTTCCCTATCAGAGGCTAATTATTTTACAATTCTTTCAGAAGGCCAGTTTTCATCCTCAGATTATAAAACCTACTTTTGAGGAAGACTTAAAATGCCAGCCTTGGCTAGAATAGACATTCTCAAACTGAAGCTACTTACTGTGAAGAGATCATGTAACCCTTCAGTTACTTCCCTGATGTCTTCCACAGTTTCAAAGGCTTGCTTTAGAAATATGCAATGTTACACTGACTATCAGGAAATTGGTGCTTCCCAGTGAATTATTTTCTACAAAATTATTACCAATCTAAGTCACCACATCACAGTATGCCTGTGGGTATACTGGCACCCAGTGGTCCAGACCCTCAGATGCAAGTTTTGTTATTTGTTAACTCAGAAAAACCACAGTGCATTGACCAACCACAGGAAAATGCTTAACCTCTCAGCTTCCAGTTCGGTTTCTTCATTCATTTGGTGCTCTTTACGCATTACATAAAACAAGCTATGCTTTCATATCACTTGGAGCAGAAACAATGAAGTGCTGGTTTTGCCTGTTCATTTTTTTAATCATCATTACTGAGTTGTAATGATACAACATGACAGAAAATACAGCAAAAACAGCAGAGCAGCACAATCCTAAGCCATAGCAACTGACAACAAACACAAATGCAGCAGCCAAAGATGCAGAAACAAAGAAAAAAAACTACTTACCTTCTGAGATCCTCCAGTAAACAGGGAGCTCCAGAGAGATACCTTCATCTCCACTGCCAAATCTCAAATGAGGCCTGGGAAGGGGTGGATCCTAGCTCCATTTCTTCCAGTGACCCAGGTGCATACAATGTACCTGAGTGGCCCTGGGTTGGCCCTGCCTTCCCATCAGGTGCTCAATTACTGGTTCAGGCCATGACTTAGCATTTCCACTACAAAAGTGTATATAGAAGGGCAGGATAGTCACATTCTGTGATACCAATGCAGTTGAAATAGTTGTTCAAACTGAGCATTCTCAAAAGACAATTGCTATCTCAGGGACTGCAAAAGTGTGATTTTAATTCTCTTTTGCTACCCAAGTACTAATACCATGGGGAGATAACAGAAGACAGACTAAACAAGACTTATCAGAGAAAAACTTTGAGAATTGTATGATTTCTTGATTAACCTGCTGTCCTGATTTCTTCAAGCATTATCTTTTTTACCCTGAGATGATTGAGACATGCAGGTGTTTTCATCTTCTAGCAAGAAAGGTGTCATACGTACAACTTAGTAATGAATTTGAAGTGCTTAGGTCTGATCTAATGCCTTTGGGGTCAACAGGAACCTTTCTTTGACTTCAAGAAGCTTTGAATCAAATGGGTTCTTCCAATAAAAAGAGTTAAATTGTTGTTTTTTTTTAAATAATTGAGTTTTTTCTTAGAGAACAGTAAGAATGGGACTCTGTGGTGAAAATAACCCATCTCCAGGAAGTCCACACTAAAATGTGAATTTATTAGTCTTTGGCAATCCTTTTCCTTCTCCATCTATTTATTATTATGTCCTACCAATGTTCAATTACAAATATTACACATTTATTTTTTTCACTTTTGACATTCTTGTTGACTCTAAACCTATTTTGTTCTTGAATAAGTGGATTTGGTTTCTTCTACTGTCCCCAAGATAACCTTTTCCACTATTTTTATTTCTCTATTCATATCTATCCTTCATTTTTTTTCTTGTCCTTAGTTCCCCACAAATTTAATTTAAATTAAAGCCATTTTCAATCTGCTCTTTGTAGCCAAAACAAGCTCCTTTCGTTACTTCATTTCTGTTACCTTGATCCAGTTCTGATTAAATGGATAGCTATAGAGGAAAATATCAGAAATCTCCATTACTTTAATAATCATGATTCACTCTCTGCAGAGCAGCAGCTTAAAAGTGTTCTATCCATAAAGCTACAGAAATAAAACATAAATAAAAGCAAATCAAAGAACACCTTTAATTAAAAGAGTTTTATCTCAGACTCTCCCACTCTACTTGCTGTTAGTATGGGATTTTGTGTTACTTTACTGACAGCGTGTTAAGTAAAGCAGTTTCTACATGGGCAAGATGCCCACTGATTTTTATGATGTGAGGCCAACTTATGCTTGCTGAAGGAACCTGAACAAAAACACATCATGATACTATCTTTCAGTTAGTATATCAGCCTTAATGCAATTTTACTCCAATTATAATAACAGCCAGAGCTACATTTTCACTCTCTAAAAAGAGACTATTTGTCTAGCATTTCATCCCTGCTAATAAAGAAACTCAGGGAGTGCATTCTCTTGTTGAGGATTGCCATGGGCAGATCTCCAGCTCACAGTCAAAGACAATCTCTTGTACAGTTTCAGACCCTCCTAGGGTTTAACTCTTTCTACCAGCACATTGGTTTCAAATGCAAACTGTCTCTTATGATTTCAATCCAATCTCAGAGATCTATTTATAAATAATGTCTGCCTTTATTTTCAGGAAACACCAAGGTCCTTTGATAACTGGGGTACTGTCAAAGGCATTCCTGAGTTCATTCTAACAGCGAATGCCAGCAGTTGACACAATCGGAGCATAAAGTGAGAATTTCAGACCTACATCCACTGCTTTCCTCTTTCCTACCAGCAACCTTTCTCTTCCTAGGAAAGAATAACTGAATATGATAGCTGTAACAGCACCTCCCAGCACTTGTTCTGAAAAAGAGCACATCCAGCCTCATAGCACTATTTATGCTCAGAACAGGCACAGATTTTGATCCCTTGCCCTGGATCCTAGGCCACAGCCAACCTGACAGTATTCACAGTAGGAAAAATATAAACTATTCAAGATATCTCCTGGGCTTTTCTTGACATGGTATGATTCCTGTAGCTCAGTAGCTGAGGAATGCCATGGCTGCAGCTGGCAGACTTGAATTATGAGTGGTGGCATGCCATTCCAGAGCAAGTGCCACCCATGATGAGAAAAACCCAGCAATGATGAAGAGATGGGATCTCTGTGTTCAGATGAATGAGAATGGGGCTTTGTGTTTGCCATGGCTACGTTAACTGATTGGAGCTCGTGCCAAAGCATGCTTAGAACAGTGGCAGCTGCACAAAGATGTCTGTTTAAATCTCCTTGCCTGATTTCACAAGAAAAGGCAGCAGAACAGCGGCAATTTACATGTCCTCTACCATTCTTGTTAGGTGATCCTGCTTCCTGGCTATGAACTTCTTGTTTGCCTCATTACTAAAATGGGGTCACTTGGTCTAAAAAGCATTTGTAGCTTTTCTTAATTCTTATTTTAAGAACTTTTCCTTATTGTGTTCTAAATTATTATTTTAAATGCTGCAGTCTCCAGACTTACCTAGTGAATTTAGCCACAAGTTACTAGTAGATAAGATCCACATGCTTTCTTTGAGTGCTTTACCACAAATATCACAAAAAGCAAAATACCTTCACTTAGTCCAGAGTGAAAATAGAACTGATGTGTAAACAAGATGCAAGCTAGAAAGTTTTCCTCTTTAAATTTTTCCAATCTTTAATTTAGTTTCCACCACACTGCTGTTTAGTGCTTCCAGGCTTTTGGTAACTAAGCCCAGAGGGCAGCTAGCAATGTGTTAGCTACTCAGTGAGAGAAATGAAATAGCCATATTACTAAAGGGTTAAATGCATGTTTATCAGTAGAAGTTTATCCATTACTTCTAGTGAATTAGAGATGACACTGTTGTCAGAGAACAACAGAAATGTCACTTCATGGGTACAGAAACTTCAGAGAAATGAAAACCACATAAAATATTCTTGTTAGGTTCTCCATTATGTAATGTCAGGTGCAATAAAAAAGGTCCCTTCGTGTCACTTGGTCTGTTCTACATCCTTCTTTTTTTTTTTTTTTTTTTTTNTTTTTTTTTTTTTGGGGGGGGGGCAGGGGAGGTAATAGATTGCTTTTCTTCATTAAAATTCTAAACGTTTAAAACAGTGTTTGACCTGTGCACTCCTGATGGTTTATATGTTAATCTGAAGATTAACAACTGTAAATGTAATTTGAAAGTAAATAACTTATTCTGATTCTTTTTGCTTGCTGGCATTTCACAGTCTTGATCAATTCCTCTACTAGAGAAGCACATGCAAGCTTATTCAGTGAAGTCTGACAATCTATCTATGACTTCTTGTTTGCTCCATAGCAGATGACAGTGGAAGATGTTCGTGGTGCTTTTCCTACAGTGGACGTTCCAGACCATGCCCATTATACAATTGGAGCAGTCATTCTTATTGTGGGGATCACAGGAACTCTGGGTAATTTCCTGGTCATCTATGCTTTCTGCAGGTATCGTGTTTTGTATTTTTTTTTAAATACTGAGATGAACTTTAACAACAACATGTCAGCATTCTGCATGCAGTGCAGACATATTATCACTGTAAAATCACTGTAAGTGCATCAAGAGACATTGCTTTATGAAACAAAGTGGCAACCTGACTTTTCCATCTGACTTCTTCCTGTGAGCCATAGTCCATTAGCAACATTGCTAAGGCTCATCCAGATATGCCAAGCAATGGAAACACAGCTAAAGCTGAAAACTAACAGAAATATTTTTGTTATTGGTTGAGCTTCTGCATTGGATTGATGGGATGTTTTGCTCCTCTCTCATTTATCTTCTCTATTTTAGGTGTTTCTTTCCTCCTGCCAGTTATCTTGCAGTTGCTCTGCCTCCTGTTCCCTGCTGGCAATGACTTTTATTTTCACATTTTCTAATACTTGGCTTATTTCCTTTTAACTAAAGCCACATCCCAACTTTTATATCCGAAAGAAATCTGATCTGTGGTAACAGTGTGATTTTTTCACTGTTCCTTTTTATTCACACTGTTCCTGCTTTTTCACTGAGCACTAACGGAGCATTGGCAGGATGTCTGGACCAGTGAGTTTCTGCTTCATGATTGATCATTACGCACTGCTGTAATAAACATAAAATATAAAAACTATGTGACAATTTGGACTGAGTTAACTTAAATCACATGAACATGGATGAAACTAATCAGGCTCTTGAGCCTGTATTTAACTGGTACATTTATCTGGTAGATTGAAAAGGTAAAAGGGTAGGACATTTTCCCAGGTAATTTCACATTTTCTGTTAGATTTCATTGTGTGCACTCAGATACCAGCGTCATTGTGAATGACATGGCCTTATGAACAGATCAGGTGCTGGCATGCAGACCAGATACAGGAGACAAGAGTGAAATAAGTGACCTAGCTTAGCACTTTGGCTGGTCCCTCAGCAAATCCAGCCATGGCAGTTGCATTTCCAGTGAAAGACACAGCCTGTCTTTATTTGAAAATGCTACGAAGATAAAAAAGGACACTGAAAGAAGAATAACAAGTACATCAGAAGTTCAGAGTACACCTCAGATGCCTACAGAACAGTCTCAAAAAGTCACAAAAGTCTAAGACAGCCAGGAATCTGAAACAGAGATTTGTTCAGCAACTTAGCAAATTACTGGATAAAAACAAGTAGCCTCTAAGTATCTACTAATAATATCTCATTGCTCCAAAACTGACAGTTAGGAGACAGTAGTTCTACTCACTGATTCTGGATCAGAGCAAAGAACCCATCATTTATTCAGATACTTCATATTTTTGTCACAGACCAAAATTTTGAGAAAGGAACTAAGAAATTACACTTAGCTGCAAACTGAGGAGCTCTCAATAGAGTTCTATGTGTACCCTTTAAAGCAGTATACTACGATGTTATGAATAACATATGTAGGGAGAAAACTCTGAAGGCTGGCTACTGCTCTCTTCGATGTCAGTGTATGTGCAAATGAAATGAATGCCACAGAGAAGTACTGATGTGAAACAAAATGCTTGATGTGGTACACAGCAAGTTTGCTTAATCCCTGTATTTGGAAGGCATCGCTGATAAGATCACCAGCATGGAGATATGCACTATCCCTCCTCCAGCTTAACACGACCCAGATCCAGCAAATCCATAGAGCACATCAGCCTTAATTTCCTGTTAATCATGGACATGCAGTGCACTGGGTCAGAGTACTTAATGAACAATGTGATTTATCCCCATCACTGAGCTGGTTATCAAAACAGTTCTCTAAAATGCACAGCAGGACAAGGATGTAAAACAGCCTTATGTTATCTCATGAGGGAAATGAAAAGCACTCTGTCCTAGCTTGTTCTGTAGAGCGCCATGGTGTTTGTGAAGCTGCCAAAGCTCACAGGAAGGGGTAACAATGTAATTTAGAGTGCAGCAGTGTTTAAGAAACATTCCTTCTGATCTTTTCTTTGCAGGAGTAGGACCCTTCAGAAACCAGCCAACATATTCATCATCAATCTAGCCGTTAGTGACTTCCTTATGTCCATTACACAGTCTCCAGTTTTTTTCACCAACAGTCTCCATAAACGTTGGATTTTTGGTGAAAAAGGTTCGTATATCTACTTTCCAATAAATTACTAAGTACTGTCTTATTGTAGTGGTAGTTAATTTACTATTTCCTAATCCTAACACTTGCAATTTCCAGCATTGCTTCAGTGTTGAAACCAATGCTTCCCTGAACATTTTTGTCCCTGTGCAACAAATACATTCCCACCACAAAGAGGAAAATTACACAGCACAAAAGACAGAAAGGAGACACTGATAACTGAAGACACAGGACTGGTCTCCTTGCCAGTATTCTTTCCCAGTCATCTCATAAGATGACTACTGGCAGAGCCCTGTGACAAAAAACCACCAACTAGCAAATCACCAACTTAATAGAAGCTCTAGATAATCTGCTCAGAGACTTGCACCAGGAAGCTTGGCAACAGTGATTTTTCTCAACAGAAATATTAACTGAACATTCCTGTGCAGTAAGCAAATGTTCTCGTGGGAGTTAGCGTTAACAACTAATTTGCAGAAGACATCTGGTCACTGCAACTACAAGAGTAATTGACTAGAAAGTGCTAAAAAGTTGCAGAAATACTTAGAAAAAAATGAACCCTGATTTCTGTCCAAAACATTTTACAACCTAAGTAGTCAATATCCAAGGAAGGAACCTAAAACACAACCTCTGTTCCAGCAGGTAGAAGGCAGTATACCTTTAATAGATTCTCAAACTGCAGTTGGAAACATATGACTGAAGTCAACAGCACAGCAGTGGGATTTTCACCTTTGGCATAAGAGGTGTGCAAGTCTAAGGAGAAAACTTGCTCCTAAGGAGTTCACAATCAATAATGCATACAAAAAAAAAGCCTGTAGAAGAAAGTTGCTTTCATTATTTTTATAACTGTAGTAAGAAGACAACTAGTCTTCGCTTCTTGACTAGGTACTGATGGAGGGAAATATTGGTGAAGTAACATTGCTATTTTGATTTCTGATGACAAAAAGCATGGCTGTTTATTCTTACTTCCACAAAAGTGTTCAATTGCACACACACATAAAGAAACAAAAAATATAACCCCCAACTTCTAATCATGATGTTGTCTGAATTGTTAAAATTATTTACCTTCATAATCTGAATATTTTCTACAATTATGCTGACCTTGAGATACAAACAATAGCGTGGTAGCAAAGTAGCTAGAAGACATCGCTGAACAAAATAGATGTTTCCATGGTACCTTCAGTAAAAGTGGAGTTAAGCAAGATATCATGGGATTGTTGAAAAATTTCTATGAGGAATATCATAAATCAGTGAGTGAAAATATAATTAGCAAGATAAACAGTAGCTTTGAAATAGCATTACAACTGCTGGAAATCTGAAGTTCCATTGGTTTATGAATCCCAGGAGACATTAGTTTACAGGAAACGCAGACTTGAACCTCCCATAAATTCATTACCAAGAGTGGATTAATTTCACTGCTACTTCTGTCATCTTCATTGAAAGGCTGTGAGCTGTATGCCTTCTGCGGAGCTCTTTTTGGCATTACATCTATGATCACTTTGATGGTGATTGCCTTGGACAGATACTTTGTCATCACAAAACCTCTGGCTTCTGTTCGAGTGATGTCTAAGAAGAAGGCCCTTATAATCCTGGTAGGCGTCTGGCTGTACTCTTTGGCTTGGAGCCTCCCACCCTTCTTTGGATGGAGTAAGTGAAATGAAATACAAGTGTTTTTCCCCTCATAACATAAAAACCGGTCTGTTACATCTTTAGGAGATGGGTGAATAAATGGCTTGAATATTAGGCTTAAAAAAATCAGTCTGAGGAAAATTGATAAAATATGTATTGAAACTGAAGATCTCAGTCAGAAGAAATACAGTGTGAATAAAAGCAACTTACATGACACTGGCAGTTTTCCTTGAGCTTATTAGTCATTGCACAGACAACAGTAGATAAAATAAAAGCTAAGATTTATGAATGATGAATTTGCCTATTATCCCGTATCTACTCCTGTTGAGCCAAACTGAACAATATAAAAGTGAAATAAATACAGTTGTACTTTTTCTCATGACAGTTTTCCACCCCAGAGCTGCTGCATAAGAGAGTGGTGGCAATTTAAACGTTTTTATTCATATCAAAGAGGAATACAGTCTGAATATTTTATTGAAGTACATCTTCAGTAGGTCTTGAGTGTATTCTAGATGAGCAAATTGCACTAGATATCAGCTGCACTGTCCATTCAGACATAAGTTCCTTCACTGAGGATTCCACTGGGAGTAGCATTTAGTAATAACTAAATAATTTGCTTCTGATAAATTTTTTGTTCACAAATTGGAATGCACACTTGATCATTGCCACTTGTAGCAGTGAGAGTTCCTGTTATTCTTCCTCATTTGCATCCATCTCAGTACCATTAATTTGTTTCTGTGAGTCACCAGTTTCAATCAGTAAGCTAGAGTGAACTCATCATTCAAAACTCCAGCCAATTATTGTGTTCCCTAATTCCAGAACAGAATGTGTCAGCTCAGCTGAGGAGGAAATTCAGCAATGTTTTGTTTGCCCGAAGAATGCTGGGGGGGGAGGGGGGGGGGGGGGAAAGTTACAAAGTTGAATTTTAGAAATTTTCCTTATTGACTTGTTACTGCCTGTTGGTCTGCCTTAAAGACAAAGCATGTTTAACTAGAAAAACCCCAGCACTTGGGGAAGCAACCTTGAGTTAAATGAGGCTGGGGTTGAAGAGCTAAGTGACGATAAATTCTTAGACTGGAATTTTAATGGTAGAAGGCAGAACACTTACTTGAAGGATGCTAAGTCATTATATATAATAAGATTCTAATAGTATCCACAGTACTAACCCCCATACAAAAATTGGATGCATCTGAGCACACCTAGTGCAGTATTTTTAAGAGTTTAACAGAAAATACCACTGTAAACAGTGAAAATTGAAATAAAAAGAGACGTACTTAGCTGTTGAGAATGTCTTTATTTGTCTGAAAGTTTCTCTAAAGAAATTTTGTATTATTTCTGACAGAACATTATGCGTATATGCCTTTTTTTTCTAAACATGTACTCAACTTTATTTCATGACAAAATTAATTTGACACAATATAGCTCCCTCCTTTGCAGAATAAATTAATATGTAGAAGTTTTAAAAAGTAACAGTTAGAGCAATCAATTTCATTTCCCTCCTTGGGAAGAAGGCAATTTGAGAGAATTTGGACTTTTCTTAAAACAGTATGGATCTGATCCAAGACCTACTGAAGTATTTGGAGAGACACACTTGGACTATGTCAAGCTTTAAATTATATTCAAGGATTTGAACAAAACGAGATGAGATCTGAAAACATAATCATGTTATTCTGAGTATCTTTCTCTAACTCCCACATTCAAAATCCTAGTAAGAATCACTTTGTGGTTAATGCCTTCTCCTGCCTCTCTTCCTAGGTGCTTATGTTCCTGAAGGCCTGCTGACTTCCTGTTCCTGGGATTATATGACTTTTACACCATCAGTCCGTGCCTACACAATGCTGCTTTTCTGCTTTGTGTTCTTCATTCCTTTGATTGCTATCATATACAGCTATGTCTTTATATTTGAGGCTATCAAGAAGGCCAACAAGTAAGTAATTAAGAGTCTTAAGTTTTTTATTTCTTTGTCTAAAACACTGTTGTTTTATTTTCTTAAAAGAGAGTATCAAAAGAAAATTGGAAAGTCTCACTCTTTCAGTTTATATGTATAACTGAGACAGAAAGACAAATAAGAATTCTGCCAATGTGTTAAGAATTTTGATCCTTAGAAGGGCCATTCAGGGTTCTGAATTGACACCAGAGATGTTCAGTATATTTCCTAAAGATACAGAAAATGGTACAAGACAATGGTACAAGCAACCTGAGAAATCAGAAGGATGTGAAAGGACTACGGAAATTAACCAGTTGTGAAAAGAAATACTAAATGACCATCAGAGATGTTCAGTAACAGTGTTTCAATTCCACTGAAAAAAGTGAAAAATCAACTGCAGACACTACATTTTACAATGAGTGAAAAAGAGAAATTAAACACAGGTGTCAGAAACAAAAACTATCACTGTAAAAATACCAGTGTCTGCCACTATTTTTTGTAGATATCTGATATGTAGATATGCATAAATTCTTCTATTATGGGACCTTCTTTTTCCTCTCCCTACATTTTGCCACTGATTAGTGCAACTGAAGTACATTGAATTGCAAGGGTTTGGTCACATATTAACACATATTTAAAGTATATGACTTATAGTGTAAACTAGCATAAAAGTAATTGTCACAATTTCCTATCTCAATTTTGTTGTCAAACATTTATTTCCCCTAGGTCTATACAGACATTTGGATGCAAACATGGAAACAAAGAGTTCCAGAAACAGTATCAAAGAATGAAGAATGAGTGGAAGTTGGCCAAGATTGCACTGATTGTCATCTTGCTTTATGTGATTTCCTGGTCACCATACTCTGTTGTTGCCCTGGTAGCTTTTGCTGGGTAATTATGAATAAATCAACAAAGGAAGGTGTGCAATTGGGAAAGACAGATAAAAGTCAAGGCTACTTGTCAAGTCTAATGCTTAAAGCGTACTCAAAACATTAACATATTTGGAAGCAACATTTAACAAATGAGGCACATGCTGACTGAATTTTTTTCCTAAGTTTGACTTCTCAAGGCAAAAACAGAAGAAAGAAGATCATTACTTTCAACATAAGAAACAATGCTGATGATTTCTGAATACACGTTCTAAGTGATAGCATATTTGAACTATCCAAATTTTAGATAGCACCAAAATGCTAAGTAAGGGAACCAAAGAGAACCACCAAGTGGAGATATTTACTTCATTTACTTGCAAGTCTATTTATTTGCTCGTGTTACATCAAACTGATAAAATTCCTTCCATGTGTTAACTTGTACATCCAAGGTACAAGTAAAAAACTGGAAGTCTGGATATCTTTGCTATAGGTAGATATTTCTTTTATGAAAAAAGTTACACTGAACAGGCTTCTTCATTTTCCCATGCTTCAGAGTAGGCTTTCTAAAGTGGACATGACTATGCTTTAGAAAATCTTGTCACCTGCAAAGATTCTGAAATTCTCAAGGCTTGGGTAGAAGACAGCACAAAACACTTCTGTTTGCATTTTTCTAGTCAGAAAAAAAAAAAATGTATGTCTTCTTAAATTGGTGCATACTATAAATTTGCTTCCAAAAATTTACTTTGAATGGAGTGCTTTGGGAGGCAGGAGTGACCACTGTAACATACCTAAGGGGGACACAAACATGGCTTCCTAAACACAGCACTTCTAAAAATCTCATGCTTAAGCTGAAAACCCGCTAGAAGAACTTTCACCTTGCAGCACTATTTGCCATAAGATACCTCAAAATGATAGCAGAGGCTTTATGCTAAGTATTTGTAGCTGCACAGAACTGTCACTTTGTCCTGCGTGATTCAGGATCTCCTTTAGGAGGATCAAGTGCCTGCTGAACTTGACTTCTAGCCTATGTCTCATGCTGACAAAAATCAGAACAAATAGACAATTTTGTAACTGTATAGTATTTGACAAGTGAGCATTTACAATTTTGCTCACAAAGACAGCAAGTAATCAATGCAGCTAAACTCAACTTTTTTTTTTTTTTTTTAAAACAAATTCCCAGAGTATATTAAGAGTACAAGCAGGAACACAAGGCCAAAGAGAACAGTTAAAGACAGAGCTTAAACCGCTGTCTCAGAAAAAGAGGTGTCATAAGGAAAGGATGTTAACTTAGGAAGGAAAGACTGACTAACGGTTTATTTTATCTAAAACCCTTTCTACTAGTCCAGGAAGAGTTCTTCATAGCTCCTAAGCGGATCCATGGAGAATCTGCCTGATAGAAATTGCCTATAAAATGCAATTGTTATTATGGTCTGAGCAGTTCTACTGACCTTTTTCTAAAAAGACTCTATGAGCTACTTCAAAGTATTTTCAAATTAATTGGCTGAAAGGAACATGGCAGATAGACATCAGTCAATTTCTGTGCCCTTCAAAGGCACAAAACCTTTATACATGCATGGCAACAGTAACACAAGTGGAGTATATATCACAAGAAGACTCATTCCCTTCCAGTTTCAGTTCAGATCAGTCAAAAAGTTTGAAAAGGAGAATTGATTAGTTATTTTTCCCTATAATGCTCCACTCTGCACACTCATTTAGTGACAGGTTACTTAGCAAGTACGTGTGCTGAGTTTGAAACAGGTACTCTAGTGAACACACATTCATTCACTACTGGTGGACTTTAGGGTAAATAACACAGGAGTTACCACTGAATTATAGTGGTGCTGCAAGAGAAGCAACACAAAAATTGCTTTTCCCAGAAATGCAATAAGGCTGGTGCAACTTTTTTCAGGAAAAGGACATGAATTTTTCTCTCTCATTGTTTGAGCAGAGAACATTCCCTTTTATACACTCTGTGGAACAGTAATAACATGTTGTGTTATCAGTGTATAACTGCATAGCTATTAAAAGCTCAGTACTAAATATGTACTTTATATGTACTAAATAGATAATGTATTTGCATTACTCTAGGTATTCTCATGTTCTAACACCCTTCATGAATTCAGTACCAGCTGTGATTGCCAAAGCTTCTGCCATCCATAACCCCATTATTTACGCCATCACTCACCCTAAATATAGGTAAGTTTGCTTTTATAAAATGATTTCAATGTAGCAGAGAATATCAGACAGTGACTTTATCAATTAAGTGACTAGTACCCAAACTCTCAATCACCTGTTCATTTTACCTTTGCAAGACAACATTCTCCTCTCCAAGCAAACTTATCAATGCCATATAAATGTCAGTGGAATTTGTACTTGGAACAGTTTACTGTGCAGATGGGAGCTAAAGATGTTTATGGAATGCTGATCTGTACTTACAGATCACATGATAAAAGAGAGAGACCTCCCGAGCTCAGAGGAAATCATTGTAAATTTAACTATCTTCATGAGAGATCCAGACATCTGTCAGCGTAACGAATAGCAGTTTGTTAAATTACCCAGGTCAGTGAGGGATGCAATCCAATCAGTTACTTCTTCTCTATTTTGTGCATTTTCCCCATCCTTCTTCAAGCTTCATTATTTCAGATAATATTTCTTCTGAGCTGTAACATCTATGGTCATTATCATACCAAGTTCAGATGCAAGCTGTGGGATCTGATGGATGGCAGCAAAGCCACACATACACTGTTTCACTCTTTACACAGACCAGTAAGATAATTTGACAGAAGCGTGAGCATGAACTTCTAAGTAAGAAGGCTGGGAGGGAGAGAAAAGCTGTGCAAAAGAGTTTACTTACACTGCTTATGAGAAAAAGAATTTTGTAATGTAGCTACATTTTGTACTGCTCTACAGATAGCAAGCAGACAGATGTGCTAAAGGAAGCTAGAATAGCTGCTTAGGGGAAGATTAAAACAATTTATTATGTAGTACTTCTGCAAGGTTCAGTTTAAAGGGACAGAATTTTATTTTTGCCCTGATTAAGCTGAAAGCAGATGAAATATTTCAATAGGTCCCTTCAGTTCAAAGAGTTATACTTTAATGCTCTTGTCCCTCCCAAGTTATACATTTGAATTCTGTAGACCACAGTTAATAAGTGATATTGTAGGGTGATTGTTTGTGACACATTGGATACCAGCTCAAAGTACCCAGTAATTTTCCAGACTATGCAGCATTAGTCTATATCTCTGAACAAACGCATTAGGTACTATGATTCAATTTCTGTGCTAGCATTAAGAAATCTGACCGGTCCTACCTCTTGTCCACTAGAGCAGCCATTGCAACCTACGTTCCCTGCCTTAGAACCCTGCTGAGAGTTTCTCCTAAAGAGTCACAATCCTTCAGCAGTTATCCCTCCTCCAGAAGAACCACCATAACCAGCCAGTCTTCTGAGGCAAGCGGGCTGCAGAAAGGAAAAAGGCAACTATATTCCATCTCTGACAGTGAATCGGTAAGGAAGGCACTTCCTTTATGCATATTTTTAACTGCAGAGTAACTGATTTTCATAGAGAGTTCTTCAAAGTGATTGCTGCTTTTGATCAAACTCATTATGCCATTTATTGCAAGAGCTCCAGAAAAGGTAAGGAACAAAGTAAAATAAAAGAAGGCCAACGTGTAAGAGCAAAATGTAACACATTGTATTCTTGTCCATTTTTGATGCTGAAGGAAGAATGGAGACACTGGACTACAGGGCTTTGAGAAGGCAAGGGATGCTTAAAGTCAGAGCACCCTTAAAAACCTGACCATTCTCATAGGATGAAACTTGTCTGATCATACATTTTGAGTCTGAACACAGAGAAAAACTGACTGCTGGACACTAAACAATTCTCTAGTGAAACCAAGGTTTCAAGGAAACAGCGCTTTCTGAAGGTGAAGTGGGCTATATTCAATAACGTATTGAACGATTCAGCAATCACCAGACTTAAATCAACAATTGCATTACAGAATCCTTTTCACAGAAAACCTCAACACCTTACTGCTACCATTCTAGTGAAGCCAAATGTGTTGCACAGCAGCTAGATACAGGCAAATATCTGGTGTCTTGGGCTCTGTCTTACTACTCAGATACATTAGTAACTTTGAAATTGTTTTAAATGCAACTTCCAAATATATTAAAAGGCCATTATTTTCTTGCTGATTATTTTTAATAGTCAGAGTAAACACTGTATCTAACGCAGCCACACTGAATTCTGACAGTTGTTCTTAATGGTGTCATTTCAGTTTCTTTAGATTCTATTTTCTTTTGACTTCTCAGTCCAATCAAAAAGCAGGGAAAAGGCCAACAGAGTGAGGAAAAGAAGGTAGTGAAGAAAAGAATGTTTGACCCCTGCAAAATTCTGCTGTTTTGTTCTTCCATCGTTTGTTTCCCCATTCATTCAAACAAAGCTTTACAAAATCAGGAAACCTGCACAGAAAGAAGGATTTCTAAAGCACTGGCCAGGTGCATAAGGAAAGTTCCAACAGTAGTGTATAACAGAACATCATCCTGCTTGAAATTTGAAGTAAATCCTACCAAAATAAACAAACAAGAAGTAAGCCAAATCTGACTGAAGAGATTTGATAAGGTTTTTGGACCTTTTTAAAGCAAAACACTATGTAGTTGTACATGGTATAACTTTCCTGAAGCAACTTTTACACAGTGCCCCCCTCTTTCAATTTCCATTTTGGTACGATACTCCTTGGTCAGAAGTCTAAGATCAACTAAGATCAAGTGATTTCTTTTGCTGTATTCATTTTAGGGCTGTACTTAGACAGAAACTGATAACACCAGTATGATCTCCAGACCTGCTAGCAGCCAAGTTTCCTATGAAACAGGCAAAGGTACAACCCAAACTAGTGACCTAAGAGGCAAACCTAAACTGAAAAGTCACAATTCTGGGATTTTTGGGAAGGTAATAGATTGTGTAGTAACTGAATTCTTTGACAACAGGTAGGTTAACAAAGCTGCACATGTTAGCATAATTAATCATGAAGAATCTTGCCTAGAAGATGGGAATAACCTGTAAGTTAACACTGTAAGTAATGTCCATGAGGCTGTAAAAGGTCATCAGCTTTCACTTACAGTTCTGGTTCATTATTCAGCTGTCTTATTTGTATTTCTGGCAAGAAAAGGAGCTGTTATACTGAACATAGCATCTGCAAGAAATATGTTCCGTGCTTAAATGTATAGTCCATAATATTTTTATTTCCCAAATTACTTGATTCATCTTTCTGTTGTCTCACCATTTGATATCAATAAGCTTACACAGTGAGTGGTAGAAAACTAGTCTAGCTCAATTAGGTTATTTTATATCCTGTAGTACAAAGTTACTTTTAGTATACGCTGCACTACCCCACTGTTCCCTTTCTTTTTTCCCCACTCTTTTGTGTTTTATGTATGTGGGACATGGTGACATACCTATACATTTAGGTCTTTCTTGCCTATGTTCTTTTTCAGACAGTTGTAGACACAGATGAAATATCCATGGTGGAACTGAATGTCACAGACTATTCTGCTACATCTACTGTAAGATTTTAATATCTGGCATGGGTTTAACTGAGGGAACAAAAACTAAAGGCACTCCAAGTCTCTGAGCACAAATTAAGTTACCTGCTGAGATTTAAAAGTCACATGAAACTCCCATTAGAACACAGAAGACTTCTAAGAGTAGGCCACTGCTGAAACTAAGTAGAAATTGACAGAGAGTACATATGCCACAGGGTCCACCTTAAGCTCTACTTCTTAAAAAAAACTAAGTTGAATTCAGTAGGTTATCTGCCTGTAATTTCCTTGGTGGTGAGTGGAAATATTGATTTAATACTAACTTTATTTGAACAATGTACACAGCAAGTTGAAGTATCTATTTGATAGCCGTCCTTTTAACACAACCAATCTTGTAGCAAATATTTCTGTGCAAAATAACACTGTTGACTATTTATTGTTCTGTTTTGGGTAGTGTGAAACATCTGAAAAATGCAGTGTGGAGGAAATTCAGGTAAGTTTCTGAAAAGTGTCATATCACTTATTCACTAAGTTGTGATCATAGTGTCTCTACTTCCATTTAACAAAGCTACAGCATACTGTATAAATATTTTTAACGTACTCCTCAAAAGGGTCTACTTGCCCTAATTCTTAACAGTGAAGTAGAGCTGATAGGGTGGAAAAAAATCAGTTTTATCTTCACAGTAACAGTAAAAACGTAACGAGCAAATTTAATCTTAACTGGTAGTAGTGATTCTTCCAAGCTATTGTTAGCTTTTCTCCTAATCCTCTCTTGGAATTGTGCTTGTGGTGGATAGCATTACTATCATGATGAAAATAAATCTTATCCTGTTTCACTTCATTCTCTAGTTTCCTGCCCCTTCAAAACATCAGTGCTTTTATCTCTGTTTTACACTACCTCTTGTCTTAATGAACCAAAACTGCTGCTTTATCACCTGTCTAGATTTTTTTAATGGAGGGACTGTCTACATTATTGATCTCTTATACTGTTTGAGTACATTCTCAGCACTTCCCCAACACCCCNGAAAGACATTTATCTTGTATAACGCATTTTTTCCTCTCATGTTACTCATAAAACATTTCAAAAGTATTCAGATCTATTTCTTTCTCCATCTTTTGAGTTCAGCTTTGAGGTAATAGTGGGTACTGCTAAGTACTGATATAAATGTCATATTTTTGAAGATGATGCAACCTGATCTCCTTTGTGGATTTTTATTTTTTCCATTTCTTTTAAAACCTTGCATTTTTAGAGAGGTAAGAGCCTGAGTGGTATCGGACTAAGAAAAGGAGAGCCTCACCATAGACCATCCGCATCTCAAATACCCAGCATTATAATAACATACAGCAGTGTACAAGGAGTAGAGCTGCCTTCTGGATACAGTACTGGTTTCCTGTCTCCAAAGAACAAAAGTCACAGGCAGAACAAGAACTCCAACAGCTGAGTGGCACAAGCCAGAATGCCACCTCAGCCAATATCTCTGGAAGAACCATGAACCAGCTGAATTCAGAAGATGTTCCTACCTTACTCCAAAACAATTCCACAGAAACACAAGACAAGAATAAAAACAAGAGGAATAAGTTCTGGAACTGAATCCTGTGGTTCACTTCTTGATCTGAGTCACACTGCAATTCTATTGTTTCTTTTAGTGGCTCAAGAAGTTATTCCTTTCACTTGGAATATACCCGAGAGGAGTAAAATCCACTGTTACATGGATCTTACATACAAGATTCCTTTGATTAATTTGAAAGAAAAGGGAAGTATAAGATCCAGCCTTCATCCACTTACTGTGGTTTTAATTTCAAGGCTATTTGGGGGCAAAACTTAAGTTACTTTCTGGTGATGCTTTCTTTATTATTGAAGTTCCTTGTCCATATGAAAACACTCAGTGCTTCTTTCAATAAGAAATATTCATTTTCTTGAGCAATGCAATTGAAAGATAATGCACTTTGAGAAGTAATTTGAAGTCTCATATTTGTTTTATTTTCTGAGATTCTATGGGATGAAAAAAGGAATCTGCTTTACCCAAGTGCTCCCTCTGGAGCACAAAATAAATGGATAGAATAAGTTTGCAGTCTGTAGAAGTTTACATCACAAGAATGATAAGGTGTAACCAGCCCACAGTGGAGATACATACCTTATAAAGCCTAAAAGCATATGGCACGAAGAACTACTGAAGCGGTTCTTAACAACAAGTGCCTCAATAGTTCTCCCTTTGGCTGAAGGAACAGAGGAAACCATCCAAGTCATTTAGTCTTAAGTAAATCAGTTCTTCCCTATGTCATATCAGAGAAAGCCATAAGGCTATACAAATGTAACCAGCTTATTCCTTTGAAGGTAAAAAAAAAAAAATTCAGTTTGTCTCAAATGGCATGAGTCACTGAGTTAGCCAAATTTTTGAAACTTACTTTGAATTGAAGTTTAAAATTGAGGTGATAATGACTTATGATGAGGGGGCTAAATGTCAGATCACAAACAAGAGGTCATTTCAAACGGGTAATAAACAACCAAAAGAAACAAAACATGGAAAAATCTAGGGTTTTTCTACGTAAATAAAATCATAGGTATTAGAAATGAAAAAAGTACAGTTTCTCCCTTCACCTACCACAACAGGATATTGCTTCTACACAGAAAACAATATTAAACTGGCAATATGTACAACTAGCTATAAGGAAAAAGAAGGGGGAAAACCATCTCCAAACAGGAAGCCTGTTCAAAGATATTCATCAAGCCTGAGGAATTCTTTTTACTTACTCTTCTGGCTTATAAAATTATATGAAAGCACGAAGCATATATTTGTCCCAATTTTTTGATAATACAGAAGAAATGCTAATGAGTACTAACTATTTCACACAGGCTTCAAAAGGGTGAACCTGTTAAGAAATTAGGTCAAAGCTTACACATGGCTTTTCTTGTATTAATAAGAAACATTTGTATATGACATGCCACTAAGAGCTAGACTTTTCACTCCTGTTACAATTTTGTTCCAAATTAATTTTCTTGAAGCCTATACTCTCCACTCTTTTGCATTCCCTTCCACTTTTAGAGAGTATTAAAAGAATACACTGACAGCTAGAAAAGCCCTATGAATCCACAGCATGTTGTTCTCTCTATCCTTCAGCTCTAACATGTACTAGAGATTAGTTTGTATCTATAAAAAGAATTGCAGCTGTTAGTGCTTGTCTACTTACAAGAGGCTTGAAAAGCATATATTAATTAAGGAGAATTTGTTTTGGGGCACTTAAACTCCTGTGTGTACTCCCTGTGTAACTAACAACTTCACTTTCCCTTTACTTCTACTAGCGCTACCAAAATCAGTTATGGAAAAGTCCACAGAACTCATTACACCTAAATCTCTCACCAATTCATATACAAGGTAACCCCAATGGCATTTGGAATAAATCGTTGTTAGTTCTTATTGCATCTCATCTTAGCAGCTTTATTTGTGTCCTGTATCCTCTATTTGGCAGCCATTCTTTCCGCTTCACTGTCTCTTTACACCCCTTAACAGAGATGACTGATTGGATTAAAATAATTCAGGACTGAGATGATTCATGTTTCAGTTAAAGTCAGCTGTACAGGCTGTTCTGCACTGGTGAGACTGCTTGCTGTTTGCCATGCACTTGGGCATGTTCCAGTGACGTGGAGGTGTGAAAGGACTAGGGCAAAACTGAGGCACTTCCCTTTGGCCTTTCATGCTACAGCAGCTGTTCACAGAGCAGCCCACTGGCAAAGGGAATAGCGAGCAGTGTTGTAAGTTGACAGGCTCTCTACCACAATGGGCTCAAGCTCAAATTCAGACTTGGGTCACAAGTAAAAATATTTGGCCTGATCTTCCAAATAACTCTGCAAAACTGCTGCGGTCCTATAAAAAGGTGCCAAGAACCAGTGTAATAAAAGCCTGTGGCAAGACAAGCCTGAAGCAGTGCCTAAAAAGGCAAAGGCAAGCTGATAGTCTTTCCAGCTTTCACATATTGTCAAGGATCTTAGTTCCTATGTTTTGCAGGTTTCAGGCTAACTCACCATACTTTTCAGAATCTACTTTTTATCAGTAGTGGACTAGAAAGGGATATCACATGACACTGAATAAATTTTCCACACATTCTCATTTATTGCTATCAAAGAACCTGCAGAGCAGAGCTGTAAACACAGATTTACAAAATTACTGTAATGAACAGAAAGGAAAGCTTTCTCCCCACTCTGATAGCAAAGAACGCTTTTCTTCAAGTACTATGTAAAGCCAACAGCAAGTCTCGCATCCAGAAAAAAAAAAGGTACCTTCTTCAATGTTTTTTGTGCGTCTCTGCAGCTCTTAAGACATAATGCAAATAAATCATGCATACCTCTTTTCCTTAATGTGGCTGGTGCCATGCTTTTACATAGGACATTCCAGGAAAAGCTGCAGCATAGCTAGCCCTCATTCATCTCTGACCCCTCAGAGGAAGATAATCACATTTCAGTAACCCAGACAGAGCAGCTGTATGTCCCCACTTCTGAAACAGCTATTTACACAGGACTCCAAAGAGAGAGGTCCTTTTTCTGCAAAGCAATGTTAATATCAGTTATTCCAGTGGCTGAGCAACAGGTATCCCTGTTCAAACACTTTTGCTTACAGCCTTGCAGTTGTTAACATCATAGGAATGTGAAGAGTTGCATGTTATAAAGTACTTTATATAATCTTAAAGAAATAAATTGTGAATACTGGCCACACCTAGCGATCTCAGGCAAGGGCCACAACTCCACGCACTAAAGATTTTGAACAAAAAAGGTTATGATACCTTCCTCATCTCCTATCAAATTTTCAGCCTAAACGCTCACTAACTTGCAAATAGGACAACTTGTAAATCTTGACAACTGTGAATTCTGATATCACTTAGAAGGACAGAGGAATGAGCAGATGTTCAGTGTAAGCCTAATGAACCCAGTAAATTTTCTCAAGAACAAATCTAGCCTAATTAGTCTGACACCAATAGCAAAAACTAGAAAAAAAGATGTTTTCTATAGGAAAGTATTAGCTTTGTTACAACAGTCCTGTCATGTCAACAGCAGAACTGCGCTGGAGACACGACACAGGAATCCTATGTACCTGGCTCACAGAGTAAAGCAAATGGTGCAAGAGCTATGTCAGCATAGGAAAATGCTAGTACATTTTCCAAACACTGATATCACCTCACTGTGCACAGAGATATCAGGACCTTGTGATGCTCAACCACAGAGCTGGTCACGCAGTGTTCAGTTGGCATACTAACTGCAAACATTTTCAGCAATGAGATTGGCTCTCAAGATGAAGATTCGCCCTTGGAGTAAAATCAGGAACAGTGACTGGGAAAAATGGAAGGGGATTCATTCCTCTTGAAGACTGAGGAAAAGTTTGACATCAGTTATTTAACCTACACAAGCAGCAGTACCTGCTTCAGATTCAGCACCAAAAATATTTTTCCCTTTCAGGAAAGCTCTAACCAACCCTTGCCAAGGAGACTTTACAGAGGAGAACATTAAGATCCACCTTCATTTCAGCTATGAGAATAAACATGCAAGCATGAAACAAAGAAAAGTCACAGCAAAAAAAAAAAAAGCTGAATTAAATCTTCCAATGCTAACTATAATTTCAGTAATAAGTAGAATTAATGGAAACACTTATTGATTTTATCAGGTTCAAATCATTTGAATTTGTGTTTCTTCCCCTCCACAAAGGATCTGCTCTCCGTATCACTATCCAACTTGAACATTTTACTTTGTGAGAAATGATTATATTCAGCCATCCACACCCGAACTTGAGACATATGTAAAAAAGCTGTTTGAGGGAACTTTTGCAGAGCACACTTCATCCACAAAGCTGTTACTCATTTCCCACAGTGTTTAGTCTTCACTGTAACTTCCACATGTGAATAAGACAGCAGTTCAGCAACAGTCACAAAAATCTGGGACCACATCATTGGGTGGAACAAGTGCTCCTATGCCGAGTTACATACAGGATGTTTTCTGAATAGGCTGTGGGACATTTACAGACATATTTTCAGTCACTGTATTTTCAATTGACTGGAAAAACAGAACAGAAAACCCACACCCTTCCACAAAGTGATGAACCTGAAGGCTTACATAGAATGACAATGCATACAATGCAAAAGCACTTTTTAGAAAAAATACCAGTACTTTAAGGTGTACTACTCTTGCCCAGATTCACCCTTTGGATTGGTATAACTCTTTTTCCACATTTCTTTTCAGATGCCCAAAGATAGTCCTATGCATAAACATTTACATAACCCCTTAGATTACATAATTGAATTGAAAGAGTTGAAAGTACATCAGATCAGTACTGAAAGTCACTGAATATATCAATACTTTTCCAGTTTATTATTTACTGCTAACCATGCAACTGTATATTAACGTATTTACAAAGTTAAAATTTTTGTTTAAAGCCTAGGTTAGCACTGACAGATAAGCTGTCTGCAAACTGCATTCCTCTTAAGGCTACTAAGCACTTAAGTATAAAAAACCCTCACAAAGATGAAAAAGGACAAATGCACAACCACACACAGAAGTTGGAATCAGAAGCTCAAAATCCTGTTTCTGTGGGTTTTCACATCTTTTGGGTGACCTTAAGTAAACCATTCATTTTCTTATGTATATTTCCAGCTGTAAACTAGGGATAATACCCTCTTCATAAGGCTACTCTCCATTTTTGGAACTTGTTTTAAGCTTCACAACTGGAAATACAACTTTAACTATTCACATTTTCCCAGACCACTATTACTTACACAGAAGTCTAACCTATTCGTTGTTAAGTAATTACAGATGAAAGCCAGAGATTGCAATTAAGTGTATAAGGGATGTGTAGTAATTCATATTCTCAGAAGTTACTTAACAGAAATACTTCATAGAGACGCTCACCAAAGTGACTTCATTTATCATGTAACAAAGTAAAATACACCTGTACAACATTAAAATTGAACATTTAATAGTAAAATGTACAAACATTTGAATAATTAATTGTGTACATTCTTTAAAGAACCCAAAGCTTAACACTCCCTTGAGGAAGCTGTATATTAAAAATTACTGTGAAAAAAGTAGCTATCAAATATTGTTCTACTGTATCATTCTGAAGAAGGCATTGAAATGGACCTGAGGGTAAGCAACTGATTTACTGGGGATAATTTTGAGTGGGCAGTCCTTGAAAGAGGACCGAGGCCAGATTGGTAAGGTTTCTGCAATATTAACGGGACGAAAACTGTCAGTGAGAGAAGGGAGTCATTGACCAGTGGAGTCATCCAGTACACAAGGGTAGCATTAACAGGATGAAACACTAAAAAACTCAAACTAATAAAATTGTCACAACTATCCCTGTGTATTAATTAGAAAGAAACATCAAAGAAAATGACATAGTGCAGGCTGCTCTGAACATCAAGTTGATTTTTCTGCCCCACCCAGGCACACACACTACCCATTTTCAGGGCCAACTTCTGCTACCATTCACAAAAGAACTCCATTCATGTCAAAAAACTTAAAATAAGGCAATTCTTCAAGTTCGAATTCCAAGAATACAGTGGGGCTCAGCCATAAAAAGAAGCAATGAAGATTTTATTCTTAAAAACTTCAAGTAGCATTCCCTGTGCCTGGGAAACGTGGTTAGCACCGTAGAATTCTAGACCTTCTAACACATAAGCCCAATGCCATGTTGTGATTTTGAGGGCACCCATTCTCCATCTGACTTTTAGTAGTATTAATACACTTAGACCAGTCAAGTTGTAAACACATAACTGGAGAATGACCAAAAAGTAGAATATAACTCAAAGTTTCTGTAATACCTCCCCCCTTATTTGTCTGTATTAAACATACTATGCAAAATGAGGAAAAGTAAGAAAAAGGCATAAAACAAGCCAAGATAATTATACCAGGCAGGTTCTCTGATCAAGCAGCCTTGCCACTCACCCCACTGACAGTCCTGGAGCAGTCTAGTCTTCAAGTCCATCCCACCAGAGTCCTGCCTCCCAGAAGTGTCACCATCTTCTAGTTCTCACTAGTTCACTCTTCCAGTACCCAAGCAGTTCCCAATACCTTCGGGTGCTAAAGCCAGCATTAATTAAATACAGACCCCTCTTGACTTTTGAAGGAATTACATATGCCTCTGTCTATGCATGTAGACAGATGGAATCACATTTATAATAATCATTCCACTTTTATTTTAAAGACATTGTTTTTATTCTTCTGTCCTCAACTGAAGTTTAAGTAATAGAAGCGCAGATCAGAACCCTTTTAGCATATAGATATACCTTATTTGAAATAAGGATTTCCAGACATACTCATTAAAACTCACTTTCTGCTGTGGTTCAGTGAAGAAAGAAGAGAGCTTAGTCCTATGAAGGGTTCAGGTAATGGAGTGGCAGGTAACGATCACTGCACAGATGACTTCTGAAAATCATTCCCCATCTAAAAAAAGCAAACAGATAAACATCAATCTTTTAGGTCCTGGAACTTCATGTTCACTTCTTTCTCATCAGATGAGAAGTTAACTTCCATTTAGTTTTGGGAATAAAAGCTGTTCACATTGCACACAGCAAGGAATGTTTTTGTCCGAAGGAATTAAAAAAACAAATATCCCATGGAACTTCATTTCAATAAATCTCACTTAATTCTTGCTTTATACCAAATCATCACTTTAGAAGATGGCCAAAGAGAAAGGAAGCCAAAAAGAAAACATTTCAGGATAGCCATCAGTACCACATCAAAATAATGTGATTGTAAAAAAGACAGACTGAAATAGTACGAAACAATAGCTTAAAGCAATATACTCCTTCTCTTTCCTGTCATAGATCATTTAACAAAGGAACACAATGGTTACCATCAGATTTCTCCCTACTCCTCCCCTCCCCCCCAACCAACTCAAAGCTCTTTGACTTTTCTTATGTGCAGAACCTACATCATAATGATTTCAGAGAAGGGACTAAGGAGGCTGCAGCATGAGTTAGAGAGTTGTATCAGGCAGCTTCCTTTCATTATGCTGCCTCCTGAGATGGGAAGAATCCTCATTACACTGGGTCACAGCACAAAGGCAATTGCTTACTGCAGCAGGTCATGAATGTGGCAATAGTTTGAGCTGCCTGAACTCTAGATTTTAAAAATGAAATTACTGCAAGAGCTTCCAAAACACCACATCTGATTATCCAACATTGTTGGAAGTTATTTCTAGGAAATATAAGATTTGGGGTTTAGATGAGATCAGTTCATTTCCTTTATGAAGTGATGGCCAGAGCCACATGGCCTAACCAGCAAAGTCATATGGGTAGGAACAGATTAACATCAGTAAGAACATACTGCATAGTAACTGAGTCACATGATATAAATCCTAATGGAAAATGGGTTTCAGAGAAATGTAACTTTTTAATCAACTTCTTAAAGATGACTCTCTGAAAGGAAAATCAACTACGTTGAAGAACTTTACAGGGATCTCAAATCACCTCTGAATTTGCTAAACAATACTGTTAAAACAAAACAAAGTAGAAAGTCCTATGGCAAAAAAGCAACATCCCCTACTGACCATTTTGTGTCTCAGTGATTGGTTTCCTACTTGTTGAAGAAATTGTCCCAAATAGCAGTATTTTGTTCACAGTTCTAGACCAGACAGGAGTGGATATCGACCTGGAAAAGGGCTCTTGTTTGTCCAAGGAGCACTCAGTGGAACTTCAGCAACTGAAACACTTTACAAGTCTGAGACTAAGCAATACAACAATAATCTCAACTTCTGCAGAATCCATGCAAATCAGACTCAGGATACTGGTGATCTGAGGAGTCAGGAAGACACTATCTTCCTCCTTCAACATATGACTGACTTACAGGCACCTGTCTTTCCTTGCTTCCTTCCTCAAGAGCTAGTGGCTCAGTTCTACCTACGAAACACTGGTTCCACCAAATTTCCTTGAATTAGGGTATAATTTGTCTGTTAATATTTTGATTAACCTCAATTCAGAAAAAAACTCACCATAGAGTACACATTTCATTGGAACATTCATCCTGCACTAGAAACTGAAACAGTAACAGAATATTCAAGCAAGTTCATAATACTTAAAATTTTGAATTGACGTTCTTCAAAAACTTTGCAGCTGCCATTTTAAACCATTCTGAATTAACTCAGTTTGATTTGTCTTACTACTTAGAAACCAGTACACAGCACATTCACTGAGGATTGCACGAGATTGCGACAGCTAGCATGCTCCCCCTCACACTGCCATTCTAATCCAGCCATAAACCTTTCAAACGTAACTCTTTCAAACATATGACACCACCTCTTCGGCATCCACAGGTTGTGTGGGCAGCTCTACCTCAAACTGAAAAACCAAAGGATGTATTAGAGACCAAGTGGTTCTTACAACAGGAGATCGTGAACTCACACATACAGTAAAAACCTGAACCGTAGGAGTTAACAGCTACTGCTAGCATAACCTTATGCCATAGAAGCAGTTGGAAATGAGGAAGAAATACAAGAACAGTTAAGAATTCTGGCAACACAGAATATGGGGACCAAAGTCATTCCAGGCCCATAGGAATCAACATTCACAGTATTTAGGCTTGTTATCCCCAACTGTCTGGAGCTCAGTTCCTCCCTTTCCACCAGCTGAAAACACTAAGAAAGGAATGGAAGGATGTGCAAATAAAACATTGAGACTGCTATCACAAATATATAGGTTGTTCTGACAGTAATGCCTCTTATTTCCATGGAAGCCACAGCATATAAAGAAAGCACAATAACACTGTCAGAGAAAATTCTCAGACACAAAACACTGCTTTTCCACAGTCACCACCATTATCTATGTACTTTGGCCAGCAATGAACAACAGCCTGCATGCCACGCTCATAAAAATCTGCACAGCTGTTCAGAACATGGCCTGTCTTTCACTTCACTGTAGCCACTGCTGAAACACACCACCCTCTGAGTAACTGAGCTCATACCCACTGTTCGGTCCCCATAAATGTTCAGGAAACACTGATGAATATCAATGGCTTCACTTTTTTCCCCACACAGAAGAAATTAATAACACCCCATTATTTCATGTACATTACCATGTTAGATGTCATTTTGTCAGACTGCCAATTTGCCTCACAGCAACAAAATGCAAGAGATTATAGGTGGGAAGTTCATCTGTTCTATTCACAGCTAGATGAAAAACTCTCATAAAAAGTTGGTCATTCCATTCCTTACCACAGATTTACTGCTTTGAGATTGTGAACATACCCACAACAAAGCAAAATGTTTGTTAATTCTGGTTTGTTTGTTCTGGCAGGTGAAATGGACAGTCTCTCCATTTTGATAACCTAGAGGTAATACAGCTGTTTCAAAATAGCTTTAAAAATCTTCTAGAATGTATACTTCAACATTTGCACAACTATTTAGTTCTGAAGGAAAAGTGGTGCCTGAGTTAAACCAATATTTGGAAGAGCCACCTGGTTTGTTTTCCTCAGCTCTAGTCTTCAGAGGTCACAGTTGTTTCAATAGCCCAACAGAATCAACTGAACAAATCTTCACATCGAGGCACCAAGTAATCAAGCTGAATAAATTGATACTTAACTGCCATTACTTTGCAGTAATAATCTCTGAGCAAGTGTATGACATTAAGTCCCTGTGACCCCAGTAATCCAGATTAACACAACTCAATTTATCCATAAATAGACATGCTATTTGCACTTGCAGTACTGCAAAGCAAAACCCTGATATTTTGCATAGCCATTCCAAACTGTGATCTTTTTTTCCCACACTCAGAGAGCTAGCAGTGACTGTTCTAAGAAAGATGCAATGATGGATTAAACAGTCTTCAACCAAAAATTACAGAGATAAGTGAAACAGGTGGGAGGAAGTTCACGTTGCATACATTTATAGCTGAATATTCACAGTTGAATTCACAGGTGAGCTGGAATGGAGAGACCAAAGTTTACTTGGATAAACTGAAAACAAACCAAAATGTAAAGATAATTTAAGCTCTTCTTCTATCTACTATCTGTCCACAAGATTTGTAGACATGGTGTAGTCAACCCTGACACTGTGAGCCAATCTGGTCCCAAGCAGGAAAACAGCCCACATTAGGAGAGTTAAGCTGTGTTGCTGGAATCCATCCTACCAATAACTCTCCTTGAATTACTTACTGCCATAGCTCTCCTTTGACCCTGTTCTGGGAATGCTATGCTAATAACATGGGTCTGGTAAATGACAGAAACTGTCCAGGAAGGTTCTTCAGACAACCTCCTATTTTTTTTATTTATTTTTTTTAATTCTGAACAAAACTGGGGGAAAAAATACCACATTTTGAGCAGAGAAGAGCTCCAGTTAAGAAAATTTCATTGAACTCCATGTAACAGCTTGAGGATTTGATTGTTTTGTTTAGTTATTTGCTCTCATATGTTAGCAACTTTAGAAACATCGCAAAAGTGGTGAAAGACTTAAAATGTGAAAAAAACAATCTGTTGTACAAATTTAAAGCTACCAAGGCAAAGCCACTTTATCCAGAACTAACCCTCAGCAGAACTACCAGAACTTCCCTGGGCAGCAAACCACACAGATTCAAACTCATGCATCAAAAGCAAATCAAGAGAGTCCCACAGAGAAATAGACAGCTAAAGTTATCAGAAAGCAAATTAGATTCTTTGCTCAGGAAGACCTGCCATCACAGTCCCTGGTTTTCAAATGGTGATTCTAAAGGTGAAGAACAGGAGATTCTGTCCTTCCCAAAGACTAATACAAGTTGTTAAGAACCAGTTTTTGTATTTGTACTGAGTGGGCAGAGTTCCTGTAATTTCAAATTCCCTAGTCTTGAGTGAAGTAATTAGCATTACACACGCCAGCAGGTCCCACCCTGTTCCAAACAAAAATACTGAAGAACTGAGCAGCTACTTGTCAGAACAGGGTGACAGGACATTCTGCAGCTAACATGTGCTCCAGGGAATAGAAATTAAGGTTGCTGCAGTCTGGTAGAAGTTCAGATAAATGCTCTTAAGTCCTCATGATTTTTTTCTATCTCACATAGAATGGAGTAATCTAACCGATCACCACTTTTTAGTCACCAAATATGTTGATTCCCTCCATATGAAAAGTGCTTCCCAACACAAACCACTATGTATGCTATATCACGAAGTCCACTCACATTCAGAAGAACTGCTTGCTATTTTACAGATCCTACTACCTAAAGAAGGCTTCTAGGAGCAGACTTGGTGAGGAATTTAGGACTGCAAAGGGCAAAGGTTAACTCAGAGAATGACAGAGCACATATTCTCATTCTGTAATTCATCAGTACAGATCCACTGCACAAAGTCTCTGGTAGTTACAACCCTTACCCCTTAAACATACTATTAAGAGTACAAGGAGTGTTTTAAATGTCTATAGCATAGGATGAAATTAGTTCAAAGCACAGAGAAGTGCCTTGTCTTGTGCCACATAAAGTCAAATCAGGTTCTACCCTTGTTTATTCCTACCTAATCTTCCTAAAGGGAATCACATGCCCTTAATGCAATACTATTAACTTGTACAAGATGGAGGCTTCCAATACAGCAGAAGCATTACTCAGAACAGGAGAAGATTAAGCAGCTCTTAAGGTTCAGATGCTTTTCAGCAAAAGCAAAAGATACTCAGGTCATCTATTATGCTAACTTCAAGATCCTCTGTTCACAACAGGGGAGTGAAACTAGATGACCTTTAAGGGTCACTTCCAACTCAAACATCTCAACAAAATACTGCCTTACTTCAAAATCACCTGAGTGCACAGTTTCACCTGAAACTATCCACTAATTACATGAATTGCTAGAAACAAATACACAATAACCTGAATTAGATAGCATCAGTGCAACAGAAAAGGCAACAATACCAACAGAGCAGCAAGACCCTAGAATACAGTAAGTGAGCATTCACTGAAATACAATAACTGTAAACATAAAACTAAGGGAAAGAATTTGCTTACCCTCAAAAAGTCTCAAATAGAAAGGAAGCTCTAACAAAATAACCTTGCCACCACTGCCAACTCTTAAATGAGGTCTGAGAAGGGGTGGATCCTGGCTCCACCCCTTCTGGTCACTCAGGTACATTGCACACACCTGAGCTCCCCTGGGTTGGCCCTGCCTTCCCTCCAGGTGCTCCATCACAGCTTCAAGCTGTGCCTTAGCATTTCCACTACATGTCACTGTCACTAGACGAGCGTACGCAAACTTCAAATAAATTGATTTGAGTAACGCATCTTACAGTCCAATTTCACAGCTGCCTCAAGAATAACCCAGCAGACAAATAGCAACTAGACTTGCTAACTGCCCAGTAACAATCGGTTTAAAAAAATACTGCGGTATACGTACAGCTCAAGACAACAGCAGTCGTAAAGATCCACCTCACAACCACTCTGCAATTTTCCCTGATTGCAAACCGCATCACTACAGCACAACCCGCGCCGACGGGATCTCTGTCCCGGCAGCACCGCAGCACCGGGTGCCCTCAGGCCGCGCCGGGCCCGGCCGCACCTCGGCCCCCAGGGAGCAGCACCTGTCCCTGGTGCTGAAGGAGCACGCGGGATTGGGCACGGCGGACGGCCGAGCGGCCGCGCTGAGCGGCAGGCTCCTACTGGGCAGGTTCCTAGCGGGCAGGCTCCGTGAGGGCCGAGGGGTCCCCTTGTCATGGGGCCGCCGTCCGGAGCGTTCCGGGTCCCTCCGAACGCACCCCGCCTCCCAGCCGCCATCTCATCCCCGAGGGCGCCCCGGTAAGGGTCCCGTGTACCTGCTGCCCCGGCGCCCGCCGCAGCTTTGTGTCACTTTGCTGCTCTGCCACCAACGGCAAGGGGCAATCTTAGTTCAAAAATTTGGGTTTTAAAGCCCCCACCCCACCCCCCTTCCGCCACGCGCGGCGGCGGCCGCTTTAAGGCCCCACCTGGGCGGCAGCGCTCCTTCCCCTCGGGGGCGGTGCAGGGCTGCCCTCGGGCTGCGGCCCGGCGCGGCGGGAGCGTCTGTGGGCCCGGAGTTAGCGGCACAGGTGGGTCCCGCCGCGTCGCTGAGGGACGCCGGCGTCGGAGCCCGAGTGGCTCTGCTTGTGCCCTGTGGGGAGAGGGGCTGCGAGCGTGCAGCTGGCGTTTGCCGTAGCAAAGCGCTTCTCTAGGGGGAAGCGTTTCCCATTGGAAGCTGTGTGGGGAGGCAGACACCGGTGGGTGAGTCTAACCCCGGGAGCGAGCTCCGTTTGAGCTTAAATCTCGCCGCGCCGTGCGGTTTTGCAGGCGTGCCCTGCCCCAGCGGTGCGGTGCGAGGTGTCTCCGCACGCAGCGGTGGCGGTGCGGGATCTTTCGTCGCAGCCCTGGGGAGCGCTCGCTGTGCTGCTCCTGGAGGGCAGCCAGGGCCGGGCGAGTCCTGTGACATCGCTGTCAGCTCTGTCCCTGCTCTCCGGAGCTGACAGCGATCTGCACGTAACCCCTGCACGGTACACACATATGTATTTCTGTGCATCTGCCTTTTAATTATTTTTTTATTTTTAAATTTTAATTTTGCTTTCTCCCATCCATTAGAACCCCCTGCAGCAAGGCACAAATGATAACAGTCAGTGTGGCTGTGAGTTTTCCTGGTTTTCAGCCCAGGGTCAGAAGAGGGTGACGCGCACAGAAAATGTTTTGCAGCCTTCTTTCTGGTTTAAGTACTTAGAAAATGAGCCCTACTTTTTAATCCCACTGCTGTTGACTCATTTCACAATCTGACGCTGGTAACGTAGGCGCTGTGGGTCCAGCCATAGAAAGATGTTCGTGTTTGCTGCCACAATTCTGGTGTTATTTCTCTTTAAAACAAATTAAAAATGAACGAGAACTCCTGTTATCTTGGTGAAGTAGGTGCCACAGAGGTGTTAAGTATTACATGTTACAGTGGGTGCCCTTGAAAACCGTAACTGAGAGGGTGTGAAGGTGAAAAGTTTGTAACAAGCACTTAAGTCGTTTTGCAAATGGGGTCTTTGTAAAATAGCATGGAGAGGTGTGACTGCTTTTTTCTTTCCTCCTTCTCTCTTCCCTCGGGTGTCGATTGCAGTTTAACATAGTTACAAAAACTCTTAAGAGTTCTGAAAGTGTATGTTGGCTACACTATGATATATATCCAAACTTCCGGGATAGTTTAAGGAGGGTATTGCAGGAAAAAAAAAGTCACTTAACGTATAAAAGAGTGTAAAATGTGATCTGTCTGTAATGTTGAAAGCATTTGCAGTGAACAATCTGGTAGTATGCAGCAAACCTAATGAGACTGTAAGGTGATATAGGCTGCTGTATACAAAGTGGTTTGAGCTGCGTTTCTGATGGCATTATATTACACAGAAGGGAAATAGTGCTCCATCCTTGTATTGCTCTAGTGCATCTCCTTGGGAATACTATATGCTCACTCAATGCATACGCTGTTGGGACCTACAAACACCATTCTGGGAAATTTAGCAACGAAGCAGAATTTTGTTAAGTCAGATTATCATTATTATTATTTTTAGTACTGATCAGCCAATATATAGTACATATGTACTTGTATATTACAGAATCACAGAACTGTGGGAGTTGGAAGCGACCTATAGAGATATCTAGTCCGACCTCACTGCCAAAGTAGCTCCCTAGCCCAGGTTGCACAGGTAGGCATCCAGGTGGGTCTTGAATGTCTCCAGAGAAGGAGATTCCACCACCTCTCTCTGCAGCCTGTGCCAGTGCTGTGTCACCCTCACTGTGAAGAAGTTCCCACATACACTGATGCAGAACTTCCTATGCTTCAGTTGGTGATAATTTCCCCTCATCCTATCGCCACACACTGCTGAGAAGAGTCCAGCTTCATCCCTTTGCATCCCACTCCTTAGATATTTATAGATGTGGATCAGATCCCCTTTCAAGGCTGAATAGACTGAGAATAGTCTCTCAGCCTTTCCTCATAAGGGAGGTATTCCAGACCCTTTATCATCTTTGTATTCCTCTGCTGGACAGTTTCAAGGAGATCCTTGTCACGTTCCACATGTTGAAGTGAAGATTAGAACCCAAACACAACTACTGCTTCCTCGTTACTCCATGGGATATATAGTTAACACTGTTAATCCAAAATACTGGACAACACTAGGACTGCGTGTGGCAGACATATTTCAACACCTGACTGTCACGCATGTAGGTATGTAGCTTCTTCCCACACTTCCTCTCAACTCTTCTGAGAGTTCTGAGAGTGCAGCTGATGCTACTTGGACACATTGTGCATGTCTGTGGGACAGGAAGGGTGTGTTGGTTCTGGAGATGAGTGATGCTTTCTCGTTTCACCACTTACTCTACTGATGGAGACTGAAGTGGGAGCTGATGATATTCTTTCTGGTTCAAGCTGGAATGTCTGTCTAGCTTGCTGAAGGTCTTTTTATTGAAAAATGAGGTGATGATTTTTTTTTTTCTCTGCTATGTAAGTACTTTCTTTGTTTAAAGAAAACTGTAGAAGGTTGTAGAAAACAAGGCATCTTTGTATGGGCTGAAGGCTCGCAGACTGTTGCAAGTCAGATAAACATTGGAGCCGATCTGCTTCTGAAATGTTACAAGCAGATGATACAAATGATATAACCTTGTTGCCAGAGTAGCAGTAATTGAAGGCTCTCCTAGGAGCGCATCCACTGCTGGTGCTAAAATACATGAGTAATTTGGCCAGACTAACAAAATGGTGGCAACTTGAACAGCTGGAATTTCCATGACTCGTTTCCTTCCATCTTAATTTAGCATTGACACTAGTGGTTTTTATTTCATTCACTTGATGTCTGTGCACTTCCAAGCATGCAGGTGTAGCTTTCAGAAAGTCTGTTCACTGTAATGCAACATGGTCTCCTAACATATGTGAATTGTTTCCGCCAGTGTACTATCTCTGACGTAGCTGTGGAAGGATGGCTGTGCTTTGGGCTCTGAGGTATTTGATGAAGGCTGGAGCGCTCTTTTATGTGCATGGAGCCTGCTGGCACTGGGGACCTGTGGTGCTTGGTACCCATCCAGCTCCCTTGCAGCTGTTCTTATCTGTCATTTGGGGACAACTCTGAGGGGACTTGGTGAGCTCTGAACAAATCTTTGTTTTGGTATCTGAAGAGAAAATGTCACCTGGGTTCTGAAATCTTTTTTCCCTAAATGTCACTCTGCACATCAGCGGCTGCATTTGACTCCATGTAGCTTCTTTCTGAAGGGAGGGAACTATGCCCTTGTCATAGATTTTTCACATAACTGGAGAATGCAGGGAAGAAGGCACCTCAGGAGAAACAAAACTCAGATGAGTAAATAAGTGATTTTTGGAACAGTCTAAGAAGTGGTTATCTAAAGCAAATAAACTTAATCCAAACACCGCAATGTTCTAAAAACAGGAGGGTAGTCTACTATGCACATACAGCTTATTTCATCCTCAGTTTCCTGGGGATGTGTTTTGTGCAGGCTTGTGCTGACAGCTGTGATGCTAGTGCATCTGCTGCACCAGTCCATTTCCCTATGCTTGCTCTGGATATTTGACTTAGTGAGTGCATTTGTCTGTCTCACCTCTGAAAACAGGGCAGGATTGAAATAATCATCTAGGGAGGTCACTGGCTTTCTGGTCTAGAGGCATGGTGGGAATTGGTAGAAGACAGGATTAGTGCTCAGAGCATTCCCACCAAATGAAGTTGTGACTGCAGCATGAGCTTCTTTACTGCTTGAAGTTGTCCAGAATAAGGTACAGAGCTTTCTTCAGGCAGGCAGACGGGAAAGATGAGAGAGGACCTAGAAAGGCCTCTAAGAAGATCATATAATCTTTCTTTCTCTTCAAGAGGCACCTGATATTGTGGGCATATGAAAAGACTCCAGACCCGTTCTGTTAAAGGGCAATGTGGGCCAGGACACTGGTGTATCTCAGTTCTTCTTTGTGTAAGTGCCAAGCTGTACTGAATGTTCATGTGGATGCAGACAGAAAGCAAAGAAGTAGAAACAAGTCACCTCAGTTTAACATGTCATTCAAATGACAGTGCCCCTTTGAGATTATCACTTCAGTTTCATAGCACGCTACCCAGCCTGAAGGATCTCTGAGACCCTCTTAGATGTCCTAAACTGATAAGCAGGTGGCATGTTATGAATGTGAACGTAGGATAGAAATACATAGTGTTTAAGTAGCATTTCTGTTCCTTAATGCTTAGTTGTTCAGCTTGCTGTCTGTGCAGTTTAATTTCATTATAGCTTTTTCAATTTTTTTCCCACTGAATATTGAAGTATAGGAAGGAATTCATAATCCATAAAAATGTAACCTCTTCTAATATTTTTTTTTGTATGTGTGTGTGTGATACTGTCTTTGCTAGTGAAGCAATGACTTGTCATGTTCTGTTTGCCCTCATTTTTGACACATTCTCCTGAACCTTTGAAATAGAACCAAGGAAAGATAATAGAAAAAATGCAGTGAATTCCTGGGAAAAGGGAATGAATTATGCAATGGGAACTTCTTTCATTTGTGCCTGTGAACTTTTAAAAATTAAAAAAATAATAATAATAAAATCCAGTACATGACTTAAAGTGGCCTACCAGATGAGTTGACAGGCATGAAAGTTCTGTAGTTCAGAGTATAGTAAGTATATATATTCCCCTCAAAATCATCACTGAAGCATCACTGGTTGTGACTTTACGTATAGAGACATAATAAATGCTGTTAATGTAAAAAAAAAAAAAAAAAAAAAAAACCCAAAAAAAAAAAAACAAAAAAAAAACCTGA
>VXAB01013902.1:73891-104237 GCA_013399175.1 Odontophorus gujanensis
CAAAAAAAAAACCAGTATAAATACCTGCATTAATAGGTATTTGTAAGACATTGGCCTGGTTTCTTTCAATCTGTCTTGCTATTTTCTATGACTTTGGTTTGGGCCTGTTCTCTGGCTGAGTGGAACTTTCACTCAAGTCCATTGCAATTGCCACGTTATAATTCAAATTTGGCTCTTGAAAATATAGTTATGCTGTTTGGTCCTCTGTCTGTGTGGAGGATAATAATCCCTTGTACAAATGGCTTTTCTGCCACTGGCCATACAAAATGAGCATTTACTGCCTCATGGCATTGCAAAAGTTATTGATTGATTTCACAGATAAAGACAGAGGTTGTGACAGTATTTGTTTTCTGTAGTTCAACCATCAGTTTTTTTCTGTGACATAAGGATGGGTGCATGAGCAGACTTATTCTCAGTGTTCAAGTGGGCTAGTGCAGTCTGTGGTTTTGGTTGTCTTTTAAATTATTGGCACAGAGCCTTGGCTTATTTTTCATCTTAACGCAATGGGAATCTCTTTGTAACATGAAGGTAAAAGCTGGGGTGCTGCAAAAGTGTACTAGGGAACTTCTGGAGGTCCTGCACATATTGATGACTTAAAAATGGTGTTATTTAAAGTTTATAGCTTTGTCCTAAGAGGAACTTTTCATTTATCTTAATTCTGCCAACAGTTCAGCACATTCCCTTCCCTCAGGTTCTCTGCGTTTGTCCACTCCAAAGCTGAAATGTATCTGACATTCCAAATAAGAGTTACAAGATTTTTACAGAACACCTAATGGGAAGGGAAAATAAACTAAAAATTATGGAATGAGTTTAGGAAACAGCTAACTAATTGTATTGTCAGCCTTCCACTTAATTTCCACACCTTTAGATGAGTTGAATAAAAAAAAAACAGAATAAAAAACCAATGTATATGATGAACCTATGCTTTTCCTATGTAGATTATATGCTGCTTAGCAATAACTGATAACACCTGCATTCTATGAGAAAGAAATTCAATTGTCCTTTGAGAAAAAAGTGTAAGTTATGGAATCAGGAGCCAATAATGAAATTAAGGACTTTTCTTACGGTGCTAAATGTTTGTAGTATATAATTTGCACTTAACAGATTTGCATGAAAGAAACTTAAGCAGTCCTTTGGTGCCTTTCCTGCTATGTATAGAAAATGCTTTTTTGTAGTCTGTTATGTATTGTTGTGCAATAAGTATGTTCTGAAGCAGAAGATAAACGGCTATATTGTTATTTAATAAATCAGTAATGAGATCTGAATGTTTGGGATTTTAGCATGAGGACTCCATTTGCCTGTTTTACTTAAAAATGTGTTTCACCTGTGAAGTAATTGAATGTGAAGAGGGGCTTGAGAAGCCCAGAAGGATCTGTCCCCCTCCCTGGGGGCTATATTAGACCTCTGAGTCATGAAGTCTTTGCATAGTAGGTGTCTGGTTACAAACCTTTTATGGACTCTACTCAGCTGAGATATCAGCATCTGCATAATAGCTCCCATCTATTCTTAGGTGATATCCCAGCACGACTGAACAGGCAAGGCAGAAAGACTTGCTTATTTGTATGAAACTCTTCCCTCAATTTTTTTTCACACTGTCTGTCTACCCCATCCTTCTGTTCTGCAGTGCCTTGCTGGCTTGTGAGAGAGGTACAGAATGGCTTATAACGTGACTCTGAATGGACCTGGACCATGGGGCTTCCGACTGCAAGGGGGCAAGGACTTCAACATGCCCTTGACCATCTCCAGAGTAAGTGAGCAAAAGGCTTCATTGAGCTTGTCTAGGTTGGAAAACAGCAGTGAACTGATTGTATGTATACTCTGTCTTGGCCAAATAAAGTAGAGGATCTTTGCAGGTAGGTTTGATTAAAGAATCGGAGAATACAGTGTGGAATAGAGGTACATCAGTTTCAAGGAAAAGCCTGATGATGTCTCACAGGCACATCTTGTTTGTGTATTTTTAAAAATGTTTGAACTCTCTTTTCAGTGAGCTTCCAGCTCTATTTTTTACAGTGTTTCTTTTTCTGCTGACAGGGGCCTCACTAATGCAGTTTATTCAGGGAGAAAGGATTACAACCATGAATGTGAATAAACAATGGCATTTCTAGAAAATAACTATGTAACAGCTTGTAAATATATCTAATCTAGGTCTGTTCAAATTAAGTAGATGTGTTCCTTCTTTGAAGCAGTTACAATAACTGGATAAAAATTAGACTTGTCAAACAGACGACTCAATAATGCTTAAATGAGGACTTAAATAATGCAGGAGCCTTCCTTTTGTAGCTGATGAACCACATGTGACTTAATTATTAATTACCCAATGTATCTATTGATTATAAATGAGTGCATTTCTCCTTTCTTTTTATCCCCTCTATGAACAGTATTGCAAGGCATTGCAGTGCAGTGTTCTTATTATCTGAATTATGTCATTTCCACAAAAATTTTTAGGATCCAGTGGCTCTCAAAAAATTCACAAGTGTCTATCTTCTTTTCTTACCGTGTTCTATGTAACTTTGGTTTGGCAACTCTGCTTTATGCTACTTCTTACAGCTCCCTCCTCCTTTTTTGACAGCCTCAAATCCATTCTAGAATGTTCAGATCTTTAGAGGTGTCTCCACAGATCATCTGCAGAAGGCTTGGTGTTTTGCAAAGCAATGATTATAAGAGTTATTTAAGTGATTAAAGGAATATCAGGGTATTTAATAAAATAAATAAAATGCAAACAAATGGTCTGCTCCACTAGAGTGGGGAGGTATGGAAACTATCTCCACAACTTTGAAATCAGATTTTATATTGGAAAAAAATCTGTTAAGTTGTAGATAGTGAATTGATAACTCTCATGAAAGAGAGTCACCAATGAGCTTCTTAAATCTTAACTATCCTGTTTCATATTCAAACTGTAGTGTTCTCTTATTTGTCTCTTATTCTTATGCACAATATTGTCTCCTAGAAATGTATTTACCTTAGTGCTGAGTTCTATAGTGATCAGAAGAACTCTCCATGTTGCAGAAGCAGACTTTATTCCATAGCAATTGCAAAGACAGCTGTCCTGTCTGTTACAGAATCAAAGAATTGTAGGGGCGGAAGGGACCTCTAGAGATATCTAGTCCAACACTCTTGCCAAAGCAGCTCCCTAGCCCAGGTTGCACAGGTAGGTGTCCAGGCAGATCTTGAACATCTCCAGAGAAGGAGTATCCACCACCTCTCTGTGCAGCCTGTGCCAGTGCTGTGTCACCCTCACTGTGAAGAAGTTCCCACGTGCATTTGTGCAGAACCTCTTATGCATCAGTTTGTGGCCATTTCCCCTCGTCCCATCACCACACACTGCTGAGAAGAGTCCAGCCTCCTCCATTCGCCTCCCGCTCCTTGGGTGTTTATAGACATGGATCAGATCCCCTCTGAGTCTTCTTTTCTCAAGGCTGAACAGACCCAGGTCTCTCAGCCTTTCCTCATAAGGGAGGTGTTCCAGGCCCTTTATCATTCTTGTATCTCTCCAATGCTCTCTTTTGAGATCTCTTTTTTTTTCTTTTTTTTTTTTTTACCACAACAAAAAGCAAGCCCTGCCGAGATAAATATAATCTCTTCATTAGCCTGTCTAATTTCACTAATGGTTTTATTATCTGTTGAATATTTCTGGTATTTCTTTATCACTCCTTGATTAAGTATATAGAGTTGCCCACATAACTCTGTAGTCTTTTTCATGAAATTTTGAAACTTACCCTGTTTTTATTTTCTTAAGCAGCTCCTTTGTGCCAAGAGTCTTCCACTGAAGGGTCAGGGCTGTGGCACTTGCACGTTATATGACAGCTAGGAATGAAAAGGCACTTCTTACGAGGAGAACCTATTGTTAAAGGTTATAATCTTTTAAGACATACTTAGTCATGTAAAAGACCCAAAAGCTGTATGATTATCCTGGGGTTTTGAGAACTTGTGATGAGCATAAGTGAAACTCCAGTGTTTGGATTCCCAGAAGTGAGGAGGAATTACCTCTTTACACAACTGGCTGCATTTTTTAGCAATAGAAGCATCAGAAAGCACTGTTATGTGTTTTAAAATCTTCCCTGGAGATGCTCAGCTTTTAGCTGAGAGGTTTGTATTCTGCCCTGAGGGAAAAAGCAGGCATGCAGAAATGAATAGTTTCTTTTAGGGAGAGCTAGAGTAGGAGCTACTTTCAATTGGAATGCAGTATAATATGTGGCTTTTGCCAAAGAAAAAATAGATGTTGCAGGAACGTTATCTTTCACATGAGTATATATTCAAACAGATCAGAGATTTCCATTATCAGCAATTTACAGTCATATGTGAGGTAAGCCCTAAACACAACTGTACGTGCGATCTCACTCTAGGGAAAGAGGAAAATGTACTGATTTCCAAGACACTCTTGACAAGAGATAAGGCAAAAACAAGTAGCAAGGAGTTGAAGTCACACTCTTTTAACAATGAACTTAAACAGTAGTCTGGGAGGACTTAAAAATAAATTTAAAAAAATTGTGTGTATATATATATATATGTATAGTCCGCGCTCTATAAGAAGTCTTACCCTTTAGAATAAATTATGTCCTGAGATGCAATGGACAGGAGGCAGGAGAATGATACCAACAGGCATAGTGAAGTTGAGCATCTATCAGTCCTGCTGCAGTGAATGGGAGCTGTACACTGTTGGCACTGGAAGAGCTGTCACAGGTGGCCTGATCATATGTGCAAATCTGCTCTTCCAAAATTAACATGGGCAGCAAAGCAGTTTGATTTTTCATACTGCTTGCATGAACTGTCTGGATGCAAGCAGTTTATAGACATAATTTTGTGCCGGTGTAGTTTAAGTACCGTTTTATTCTGTTACCTAAGATTGGGTGATTGTAGATGGATGGATGCAGCAGTGAAATCCCTTCATGTATTTGTGAAGGATGATTTCTGAACAGCAAACTTCATCAGGGAGGTAAATGGGCTTGCAGGTGATAAAATGAGCTGAAAGGCACGCAGAAATATTGCCTCAAACAGTAATAGCATGTGACTGGTATGTTCACTCTGACTCCCTGTAGGGAAACTACTGAATCACAGCCTGAGCCACTGATTGATCACCTGAGGTGAGCATTGAGTCAGCCATGGGGCACAGGTGANACCCCCCAATCATTTTTTTTTCCAAAGTTTTTTTTTTTTTTTTTTTTTATTATTTTTAGCATTTCCTAGGTTTCAGATCAAAAGCCTGAGCCTGAAGCTGAAGGAGACAGAGTAAAACCCAAACAGTTTTTATATTTTATTTATTAAATGAAGTAGTTGAAATCTGATCATCGTATAAAGTGCAATAAGGAAAAATGGGAAACCTTAATAGGGAAGAAACCACATTAGCTGGTATACTTATTTTGATAAAAGTAACCTGAAACATTTATTTGGGAGGAAAATAAAACAACAAAGCTACTCTAGCATTTCACATTTCACCTTCCTATGCTCTCTGGCATAAATACATCAATTTCCCGCTGTGACTGCATTTGTTTCATTGCATATGGGGTATCAGTGCCTTACAATAGGCAAATGGTAGCAAAAGGACATCCTCTTGGCTTCTTTTCCCCTGTACTTGAAGGCAGGATATGTCAGTTTATGTAGGACAATTGCTATGCGTTCTCTTACTGTTTAGTGACCATACCTTGTGACTGTAAGAGTGAACTCTACCTTCAGTGAGTTTAATGAAGGCATGAACAAGATCACTTGAAATGCTGTGTCCACATCTTGTGTTACTCATCCATATCTGGTAAATCTAATCACTAAGTAGTTACAGTTCTGTAACTTAGGTGCAAGGAGCATTTATTTTAATTCCAAATGTGAAGTCCTTCATAACTTCAAAAGACATAGATTAGCATTTAAATAGTTGATATTCTACAAAGCTAATAGGTAGGTCTTATGTCCTCTAAAAGCCTTCCTTTTTATCTACTGGATAGAGATTTTTTCCCTCTTTTATTCTCCCTAGAACTCAAATGACTTTGAATCAATATTTGAGAGAAGGAGTGAGCCATTAGACTTAAATGGATACATAAGCTGTGCTAATATCTTGCCACAGAATTACAGGGGTTGGAGGGAACCTCAAGAGTTTGAGTCCAAACCTCCTGCTAAAGCAGGTTCCCTACAGCAGGCCACATAGATAGGCATCCACATGGGTCTTGAATTTCTCCATGGAAGATAACTCTACAACCTCTCTGACCAACCTATTACAGTGCTGTCACCCTCACCATAAAGAAGTTCTTCTGCATGTTTATATGGAACTTCCTATGTTCAAGTTTTAGGCCATTACTCCTTGTTCTATTTTCTGTGCACCACTGAGAGGATCCTGGCTTCATCCATTTGCCTCCTACTTCCTTAAGGAGATGCTTCAAGTTCTTTATCACCTTTGTGGCCCTCTGCTGGACTCCTAGGAGATTCCTGTCTTCTTTGAATTGAGGAGCTCAGAACTAGATGCATTCTTCCAAAAGTGGCCTTGCTGGAGCAGAGCAGAGGGGGAAATATAACCTCCCTTGGCCTGTAGGCCATGTTCTTTTTAATGTGCCTCAGAATACCATTGGGTTTCTTGGCCACAAGGGCACTGTGGTGGCTCACGGCCAACCTGTTGTCCACCAACATATGTATAGGTGATTTTATATTCTTTCAGTCTTCTATAACTTCAAAAAGTTATTTGTGATGGAGAAGAGCTGTCAGAGCAGCTTTTATGAACACTCATATCTTTTTGTAATATGATATCTATTCTATGGGCATCAGTATTTCTTCAGGAGAATCTTTAAGCTGTAGGTTGCTTCTTGAGCAATAGTAGTCTCACCCAAAATCACAGGGTACTGAAGCTTATTATGTAATTTGTTGTATGTATATGTGTTGATATTATGAGAAAATGCTGATTGCTTTAGATGGTATGTATCTTCAATTTCTAGCTATTTTGCCATTCAACTCTGATACGTTTACTGCTTTAGATATCTGAATTGATTACATTACTGCAGGCTTTAATTCTACAAGTAACTCCTGAAACCCCTAGTTTGGTACTATTTATTTGAGATATCTCAGTAGTCAGCATTGACACTAAGTACAGAGGGCCTTTATATGATAAGGTTTGTATGGCAGCTGCTGAGTCACAGCCTGAACCACTGATTGAGCACCTGGAGAAAAGACCTGGGCAGTCGTGAGAGCATAGGTGAAGGCAATTCACACACAAAAAAATGTGTGACTGGAAGGGGTGGAGTCTGGTTCCATTCCTCTTAGACCTCATTTAAGGGCTGACTGCCACTGAGGAAGGATCTCTTGTTGGAGATTTCTCCTTTGTGAGGATTTTTTTTGTGAGCCTAGATTCTTGGAGATGGGTGAGCATTCCACTGTTATTCTTTCTTTGTAATGTTTTCTCATTGCGCTGGTCCCATTGCTTTTACAAGGTTGTATTGCTCAACAGTCACTAGTGGCACACATGTTGGAGGGAACTAATGCCCCAGTGGTGTTCTCTTTTTTGGGTCCTGTAATTGTTATGGGTTTTGGGGCCTGGGGATCAAAATGTTACTGGATACTGAGGATTCTGTTTGAGTCTTTACTCTGAACAAAGCAGAATGGAGTTCTCAAGTTGGTTATTCAGATTCTCTGAGAAGTGGAGGATTAAATATTCTGAGGTATAAGGTATGCAGCAATCCTTGTCTTGACTGGCAATACCATATCAGGTCTGAGGAGTAACCATGCTGGATGTTTCACATAAGCTGCTAGTTATCTTGAAGGGTTTGATTTTTAACAAGCTCTTAATATTTTTGGTGATACAGAGCGGTTTCATTACAAGAGATATATATTTCTTTTCCTCTTTGGTTAAGTAGTCATGAAAGAAGATGATTTTTATTTCTCTCCTCTAAGAAAACCTTCTGAACTATCCACACAGCTTATTCTTACATCTTTAAACTCAGAAATTTCAGGGAAAATGTTGTTAGGTTAATTTAAATCTCAGCATCATAATGTAATGTGGTTTGAATGTGTATTGTCTTCATCAAGTAACCTTCAGGAAGGTTATATAATGGATTGCAGCTCTTTATCAAGTGATTTTTCTGTTAAAAAAAGTATATGCTAGTTAAAAAAGCAGCCCCTTTTGTATGTTTTTGTGTGATAAAAATAATCACTAAATACTAGGGTTAATGCTAAAGGTCAGCAGCAAATAAACAGTATTATATTCTCTACACAGAATCTCTTCAGATATCATGAATTGCTCTATTTAAGATTGTTTCTCAATTTGAATGGTTCTGAATAAAACCTGATTCTCTGACTGTTCTGACATGATGTAACATTAGCAAGTTTGAAGCCCTTTCTTCATTTCACTTGCTAAACGCAGCTGTTTTCTCAGGGTTGTGATTGTATATGAATCACTAGTACTACTGTGGCTTTATTTGTAGAAGAGTTAGGTTCTACTGTCCAATTTTTTATAAAGTCATGCAATTTCTAACTCAGTTAAAAGTGACAGTATTTCTTGGTGCAAAAGAAATGCAAGCGTTCTGTGGTGACTTTGCAGCTTGTTCTTCAAAGACTGAAAAAGAATCTTTCCCTTGAAGAGGAAGGAATAGTGTTAAATGTGATAGGAAACATGGGCCCAAAAGTTGTGAGGAAACTGAGAAGTTCAAGAATGGGGGTAACTAATTATTTTGTCTTTATGTAAGAGGAAGAGATTTCTCAACCTCAGGAAATAAGTCCTCAGCTCAGAGGAGTTTTATTCTTTTTAACATGGTGTTCATTGCCAACAGGAAATAATGCTATGATAAATTTCTCAAACTTTGACTTAATATTTATTTAGTTAAAAATACAATTCATGTACTATTTCAAGTAGTTGTTAGATTTAATTATTAATAATTTTGTAGATGCTTTAAAACCAGTAAATACAGCAGGAGATAACAATTAAATTACATATTTAAGGCTACTGAATGCTGTAAAATGCATAAAGCTTTTTTTTTGTGTTAAACTTTTGTTAGTGTTGGGCATCTGAGCTTAGGAAATGGCAGTCTTCCACAACAGAGCAGATAACTTGGTCGTTAACTCCATTCTGATTATGTTACTTCAAAATGCTATTCAGCCAGTGTGACATAAAGAGGGAACTTTGCTCTGCAAATATGCTGGCATTCATTTTCTACAGTAGCAACAGCAGTTCTCATCTGGTCACTCTAGTTGTCTAATTAGCAGTGTAGAGACATTATTTTATAGTTATATAAAAAGTAGATTTAAAAAAAACCAAACATGTTTTTAGTTGTACTCAGAGTACAGTGTATTAAATGAGATGATCTTCAGTTATGAACTAGCACTGATCGTGTCCAGCTAGCTTCAACCCACTACTGGATATAGCTGATTTATTTTGTGTGTAAGCAGAGGCTTCTGTACAGAAGTTCCTGAGATGTCAGAATTTTATAATAAAATATTAAAAGCTGTCTAGCATAATGAGATTCTGCTCTTCTTTGTTCACTGGCTTTTGTTACAGAAAGAACTAGCTGCTCGGTGTGTGGATAAGTTATTAATCCCTATTGAGAGATCATAAGAAAGGAGGGGAACATTGAACATGATAAAAAAAAAATCGATACTTAAAGACGTTTTATGGAAATAAATTCAAACTGTGTCTGACGATGTCAGCTATGCACACTTTAAAATGAATAATGTGAAGGGTGGCTTGAATAGCATGTGGAAGGGCTGTTTCTTCTAGTACTGTTGCAGTTAGTCTTAATAAAAAAAAGTTAGTTTAATGACATTTCAGAATAGGCTTCTGTAAAATTAGAATTTCAGAACTTAGACAGTTAAAACAAGAAGTACGCTGTAATACTTAGTAAATTGCACTTCATAAATTTTTTTGCCAGTACAGAATGAGGATAAGAATGTCAACGAATGTACTGACCCATAATTTATATAATATGATATAATTAAAAGTAAACAGCTGTCACCTGTCAATGTTCTGTATAGATGATGAAAATTTTAAGTACGTAATAATTTAGGCCCTTAAGTTATGAGAGAAACTAAATGAAATAAAATCTTGATTATATGAGCTGTCAGTAAAAACTGGCCCTGAAGTTTTGTCTAACTCTACTGTTAGAACTGTTCCCATAGAATATCTAAATAGTTCATCAATAACAGGTTGATAAAATGTTTTTTTCCCCCAGATATGAAGCTTTTTCTGTGTTATTCTGAAAACCTTTCAGGAACTAATTTTTCCAGTCATTTGCAATGTCAATACTCTGCTTCTAGAAGTATCCTAAGAATAATTATTTTCCACCTAATGAACATCTCCAGCTGACATCTTCAACGTGCTTACTACAAGGTGACTCTTATTGTCAGCAGTGGCTAACAGCCATTTTTCCAGAAAGTCAATGAGATCCCCCTCTTCTTTTAGGAAGGCGTGATGGATCAAATGTCTTCAAGGCATGCAAATCCTGTGGGCTGGGTAGAGTTACTTTCTGCGCCTCTCACATATGTAGTTGGTGTTCTGATTATCTGTGCCACAGGTGTTTAGTGCCTGGACACTATGAATATAGGTTTTAACCTTTCCCCAAAATCCTTCTAAATACACTTGATTTGTAGTGATGGCAGCTGAGGATTAGGAATAACAGCCTTTCATGTGCAGGAACCCTATCTCTTCCCTTTCCTTGCATAGAGTCCAAATTCCAGCTGCTGGGCTATTTTGGCTCTCTCGCTTGCTGCTCTTGGTTAGTCATGTGTAACTAAAGGCATAAGCCCTTGTTCTCACTAAAAGTAACCGGTTCAAAGAGTGCACACTGTAGGCAATTTTTGTCTTTTCGGTTTAAAGCCAGTGTTAGTGATAATTAGTCTTTGTGGCAAGCAGAAAAATTACATTAAGGCACTATAGTACTAACTTTACCTGGTTAGGGTGGCATTTGTGCACTTCAGAAGCCTCTGTGGGACTCTCATGCTATATTTAAAGCATCCTGTAACTTAGGAAGCTATTTGATTTGGAACGAATGCTGCATTTACCTCAAGCTTCTGGAATGGGACATAGTATCCAAAACTCCAAAAATACTACATGTAACCCCAGATTCTGGTACATAGTGCCAAATCAGAATGCTCTGGTATTAGGGTGAATTTGGTCTGCCTTTTCTTGATCGCTGGGACTATCCTCTATTTGAGAATGTCAGTGTTCTCTCCTTACCTAGTTATAGCTAGTTCAAAAATGGCCAAGGCTGATTAGTGCTATAGCAGGTGTTTAAAAAATAAATACCCAAAGCAAGATGTTCTATGTTACTGGAGTTGGCTAAGTTAATCTAGGAAATAAATGGTCTTCCTACTGCCTCACCTTTTTTTTGTAAGGAGTTGCAGAGTACAAATATCCTCCTGACCATTGTCAAAATTTCCCTCCTGTTTAGAAGGTTCTCATCTCACATGTTTACTTAATCTTGGATTTGTTACATCATTTTAATTCCTTTTGTCAGCTCTGTGAGGTGGAGCAAATGAGGTTTTCATTATTGTTTGGTTTCCTAATTGCAAGCAATGATTAAAATTCCTGATGTTGTCATCTTCTAAAATGACAACAATAAACCAAACACGTTTGAGCAGCAATCTCTTCAGCTTGTCTACTCCTTCATACTCCTGCTTTTGTGTGTAAGTTAAAATGTGCTGTGCTGGTGTATAGTTCTTGGTAGTTCAAGGTGGGCACTTGGACAGAAAAGGTGAGCAGATCATTGGGTCCTATCAATGTTTGTCTGTTTCATTCCCAAAGTATAGGAAATATATTGTCTGCCTTTGAGAGAAGGAATATCCCACACTTTGGAATTGTATGCTTTAGTTGCAGCAGCTGACTGCAAGGACAAGTAATGGTACTGCTGTGGTCATGTGGGGAAGTCCCAGTGTTGTCTTTTGGCACTCATCCTTGCTTCATGTGGGATGGTGCTCTGCTGTCTCCTGCCTCTGTGTGCTTGGAATGCTGTAGTGGGCTGCCTCCCCTTCCTAGCATTCCTTGCTTTGCCCCACCCATTCTCCCTTACTGGAGTCTGTCATCCTTTCTTTGCTTCAAGCTTTGTGATGTTCAAATTTATTGCACTGACTGGAAGAGCAAGGAGATGAAGACTGCGTTCGGGAAGTGAAAGTTACAGGTCCTTCCACAATGTGTTATCTCTTCTTGTAGAAGAGTGAGGGAAGATATGAAAAGAATATGTAGGATGTAGTAATACAAGAAGTTGGCTAATGAGAATTACCTTATGGAGGCTCATAATCATGTGCCAAACTGTGGGTTTTCCTGTTTCTCTGGTTATATGCACTGCTATATTAAATAGTCTGCTGGTCTATGTTGTGGAATACAAGCTGCAACAACTAATATCGTTTGTGTATTTATGGGAGAGTGTATGTCAACTGAGAATTTATGGAAGACTCTCCTCTCCCTTTAGTACTGCACTTACTGAGGACTACAAGCTAATTTTTTTTCTTTCTTATTGGCAGCTTCCTTGTTTTGCTATACTTCTGTGGAGCTTTGCTTCCTCACCCTGCAAAAAGTTATTATAGAGTGTAACCTCCAACTTTTTCTTTGAAGAAAATATGCCAAGATTGTAGAGTAGGAAATATTACTCTTGAAAAACACTAGTAGACAGTGATTGTGAATATTTTTCTAGTGACAAAACATATTTGTTTCCCTATGTGGGAATATGTACTTCTTTTCTAAACCTGTGTTGGATTCTAGGACTAACATAATGTACTTGATTGATTTTTCTTGAGATCATTCTTTAGGTAACCTAGAATCAGGAAGGCAAACAAAGTGGAACTTAAAAAATAGTCTACCTGGTAGAATGACAAAAACAAGCATTCAAGGAAAATGTCATGTGAATATATTCTTTTGCGTCTTCAGTGTAATTGGAAAGACACTAATGATGTGGATCAAGAAAGTCTGAATCTTTAACTTGTATAGATCTGGTGTTTTTCCTTTATGCTATTTGGTACTGTGCTTTCAGCTTTGGCTGTCAGAGGGAAATAATGGGAGAGGTATAGAACAAAGTTTATGTAAGCTCTGGAGAGTTGGAATTAATCTATTTTTATTTTGGGGTCATTTTCATAGACCAAATTCCAATACCTTTCTTAGCAAAATGTGGGAAGAAGTCAAGAATTGATTATGCACACAAATGAGATTGCTGTCTGGAAGAATATGAAGCAGAGAGCTATAGGTATTTTTCCAGGGCATGTGAATTGTCATAGAGCTTATCCCAGCTTGTGGGAACATTTGGGGGAGTGTGGGGGGGAGTTTATCACTTCAACAATATTGAAGACATATTTGCAGTATGATTGACAAGATGAGGAGGTGGTATATCATTTCTTTCCGCATCAAGGGACTGGAAGCAAGTGAATCCAAAACTAGAACTTAGCTGCTTTATTTATCCCTTGAACAGGTGCAGTATGAGCAGCTGCAATAAGATCTTTCATACTCTCCACCCATGATTCCCTGTAGTTCATGTGTCCTAAAGACAACCTCAAAAGTAGGTGGGGCGCTCCAGTGCAGTATTATACTTTTGTAAGTACCGTGCAGGATGCTGATCCTTACCATGGAAAAACAGGACTGCATTTGAGTTGCATATGATTTTGTGATATAGTTAAATGTTTGTCTTATATTTTCTTTTGATTGAGTGTGCTCAATAATTTAATTATTTAATTTATATTTGCCTGTAACATTTTTGTTTAATTAAACTTCTTATCAGCCAGCAAACAGAACAAAAGAACAATTGTAAATTTATTTACCACTTAAAATTATTTGCCTCATACTAACAAGACTTTCAGTTAGCTATATTTGAGGAAAACATTGCTAAGAGTACTTTTGAAGAGGGTTCATTGTAGACAAAGGGAATATTAATAATCTTCCACTGATTTTGCTAGAATTTGATTGGATCTCCAAACTCCGGAGACCATTGAAATACTCTTGTCAGACAGTTGATTAAGCCTTTCTTTTTTTTTTTCCCAGTGAATAGAGGGGAAAAAAAAGGACTTTTTTGCATTTACCTCTGGAACATCTACAGCAAATTTTCTGGCCTTGAGGCTAGCAGTCCTTAATTTTCAACTTCTGCTGAAATATCTGCTCCTGTCTCAGAGTAGTGACTGCCTGGATCATACAGCTGCTGTACTGTGAGGGTGTCTTAGTGTATACCAGTTCTGTAAAAAGGGTTAGTGTAGAAACAGTTATTTAAAGGAACAGCTTTTTCCACAGCAGCTCACCTATTCTAGCAATATCAAAATATGGATTGAGAGGCATAGAAAAAAGGTTCCAAAATTTCCCTGAAAACAGAAGGGAGTGAATGTCATATTCTGAATCTGTTCATATCTTCCTTCTTATACTATAGTTACATTAATGTGATATTCAGTAAAAAATTTTTTTCAGTGTGTCACAAACTAGAATTGTTCTGGATAAACTCTGAGTCACTATGTAATAGCTGATGCATCTAATAATTCCCCAGTGTTGACTGGAGTACGTTAATGTATTTTGGTGAAAACAAATAAATATCCTGGATCTCTGTCTTTATTTTGGATTAAAACTTTAAAATAAAAGAGGGAAGGGGAGGAAATCAAATAATAGCATATCTGTTAGCAAACATACCACTTTATGAGAGGACCTACAATGTCCTTGGTGTACTTGTAGTTGTTTAGTTTCAAATTTCTGGTTGGTACTCAAGGAATGTTCTCCCCCTATTGTCTCCTGAACATATACTGAATGTGGTCTGTGATTTGTCTTTGTATTTAGGTGGCCTATAGAAAAATCTCTCATACTTTTTTTTCCTAAATGTCTGTGTTGAACAGATTCCTTGATAAGTGTGTACATATATGTATACACACACAAACACGCCTTCCCCTATAACTTAAATCATAGAATGGCTTGGTAGGTACTGCAGAGATCATTCAGTTTTGTCTTACCTGCTGCAGGCAGGGTTGCCAAACTAAACCAAGCACTAGACCAGAATGCCAGGTGTCCCTTGAATACCTCCAGGTAGTGAGCATCCACAACCTCTCTGGTGTGCACTTGCAGCAGCTCACCACTCTCTCAGTGAAAAAATTACCCTGACATCTAATCTAAATCTCCCCTCTTTTAGTTTAAAACCTTGTTCTATCACTACTTTACCCATGTAAAACATTTGATTTCCCTTCTGTTTATAAGCTTCCCTCAAGCAATGTCTTCTCGCAACCTCTTCTTCTCTGGGCTGAGTAAGCCCAGCTCCTTCATCCTGTCTTTATGGGAGAGGTGCTCCAGCAGTCTGATCATCTGTGTGGCCTTCCTCTGAACCCACTCCAACAACTCCACGCCTTTCTTGCACGGGAGGCCCCAGACCTGGATGCAGTGCTTCAGATGGGCATTGTGAGGTTGAAGTAGAGGGGGGCAATCACCTCTCTTGTCCTGCTGACCACCCCTCTTCTGATGCAGCCCAGTTAACTGTTGGTGTTCTGGGCTGTGATTGCACACTGCTTGCTCATCTTAACTTTTTCATCTACCAGAACACCTAAGTTCTTTTCAGCAGGGATGTATCGCATCATTTATTTTGTTCCGTTTATCTTGCTTTGCTACCAGACTAAGTAAAAATCTAGTCTGAGATGATAGTATGTTTGTATTTTGTTTCATTCCTTTAGAATTCTACAACACAAAACTTTGGATTTTTCTCCTAATTTCAGTGGTAGTTATTTTCTAATATTCATCTGCTTTGACTAGCTAGACAACAGTTTTGCTGTCCATTGGGTGAAATTCTAAAACCTGTCCAAAAAGCTCAGTGCCTCCAGCAGAACTTATCAGAGCAGACACTGTGAACAAATGAATAAATAGCTGCTGGTTCAACTGTGCATCTCGGTACTATTCCTTTAGTGATCTGGTTACTTTGTATTGCAAATAATTGCACTGTTATCATTCTTAATTGGATAATATAACAGGGAGAGAGTGTCACAATATCAAGTTTCAAAAGAACTGCAGTTAGAATTGGTAGTAATTGGAGCCTCTGCTTAGGCTTGAAATACGGTTTTCCTTTAATCTTTCCATAATTGTGGTTGTGTTCTTTCGGTGGAAGATAAAGTAGCTGTAAGACTGGACTAAGAGCAGAAATACTGGAAGTATAAGCTTATTTCAAGATAATGATGTTGCAAGCAAGGCGTTTGTATTGGTGGACTTTGATTTTTGTTTTAGGTATCTTTTGCCATTCAAGTATTCTGTGGTGTCCTGCTCAGAGTGAGATGGTATTTTCAAGTTTCAGTTTGGATTGAGTATTGTCAAGAGAAATCACAGGCTCTGATCTGACAGAGGAGGTAGGACTGTAAGCATGCTGGCATAGGACCATAATGAAGAAAGCTGACCTGACACCTACTGTTCTATAACAACTCTTTATTACAACTGTGTTATAATGAACACAGATGTCATCAATTTTAACTTAAACTAGGAAGCTGGAGGAATAAATAGTTCTGCTTCTAGCTCAGTGTTTACTTTCCTGCTTACACTGGGGTTTAGAACAAATATTTTCAGTTCATCTGTGTTATTTCAAATAGGTTCTTATGTTAGTAACACTCCACTTTCATTACTTGTGAAGGCAGGGAAGAAGGGGCAGAAGTGTACTGTTTCTCAATAGTGTGAAAAATTGAGTCAAAGCTCTTCAATTCACAAAATTTTAGTCTGAATATCATTAAAAATCCTTTTGGTTTCCTATATATATATTTTACCACGTGCCAAGTCTCTGTGATAAGCTCCATTTCAAACGTCTGATCTTTTTTCCCATCTTTTTAATACTCTGATGAAGGTATGGAAGTATGGATGGAGTGAGATGCTATTGTTGGCAAGCCCTTAATGGACTCTGCTGGAATTTCATTGCAAGAGCCATGACTTCTGTTTTATCTGAAAACTCACTGGCTCTTGATGACAGACAAACTCTGTTTTTAGCAATGCGCTGAAGGTCAGGCAAATGACTGCTTTCCAAATAGAGTAACTGAAGATACGGGGACAAAATTATTCCTGGTATAATACCAATAGTTCTGTGAAGCTACAGGGGAAATAGATTTGTAAAGAGCCTTGACAGTTGAAGGGTAATACTTCTGTTCTCATTCACTTGTGTGAAAAGGAGGTTGGGGAAAACAAACTCTTTATTTCTGCGAGTAATGCTACATTCCCTACAATAAGAATACTTTATTTATTTATTTATTACCTGGTGTAAACCAGGCTAAGTCCATTAAGGAGTCTGAGCACCGTGGACTGTGCTTTTGTTTTTTACCCTAATATCTGGAAATCCAGCTTGAAAAGTTTTAATCCAAGAGCGGGGCTTTAAGTTTTCTGACCACATATTTCTTAGGGTTAATCAAGGGAATGTGTAGGAAGTGCTAGGCTGCTTTCCTGGTGACATTTAGGATAATTATTTTTCACATATATTCAATTTTAGCTATAGTTTTGGCATACCTCATGTCTATACGCTGACTGTCAAGCGGACTGGTTAGATATTTAATTTTTTCAAGCTATCTATGACCTTAATTCGGATATAAAGCAATAATTATTTTGCATTTGGACCAAGAAAGGTCAGTAGTAATTTGTGGAAACTTAATAGGGTTGTATCACTGCTCAGCTATTATGAAGGGGGTAACCAACCTCTTTGTAGAGTGACCATATCAAAGGCTAAAATTATCAGAAACTACAAAGAATTTCTTATAGCAGAAACTTTGTTGCACAAATCACAGCTATACTGATAGTTTCCAAATTCACTCATGAAGAGTGGAGGGGCACACGCAAGTCTGTGGATGCAGTTAAGTGTATGTGTGTCACTGTAGAAGTTAGCAATATCTAATAAGGAAGTGTTTTTCATGTACTACTTCAATTAACTGATCAGCTGGAAATATCTAGAGCTATGGTTACAGAGAGATCCCTCTGTTGGCAATAGATGTCATAATATATCCCGTTTTATATCCTAGTGCCTAGAACTACTACTGGTTACCAGTTTCTTCTGACATTAGGAATTGGTTAAAAAAAAAAAAATTACAGAGGTCAGTATAAAATAAGTTAAATAAATATGAATTGTGTTACATTTTGTTCGATAGTTGCAAATATGATTTTTGCAGTTCAGTGGCAGAACTGTACCCTTTAAATCTTTAACAGTGTTCTAATATGTGGCTTGCTTCAGTAGTAACACATCCTATTTACTTCTCTGGAAACTACAATACCTGCAATAACACCATTTGATGGAGCAGATTCTCTACCACAAAAACAGTGTTTTTCAACATAGTCACCACCATTCAATATGCACTTTGACCAGCATGGAATCTAAAGAGCCTGCTTGCTGTACTTGTAAATTCTGCATGCCTGTCCAGAACATGGCTTATTTTTCACATTGCTTTTGCTGCTGAAACACAACATCTACCACCTTGCTATGCTAACATCCACTATTTAGTCTCCATAAGTGTTCGGTAAGTGTCAATGGGGGTATTTTTTTTTTGCATGGAGGAATTCAATTCCATACCTTTACTTCATACACACTTCTGTGTCAGATGCCATTTTGTCAGGCTGCCCCCCTGCTGCTATCTGTCTCATGGCAACAGCATGTAATGGGATACTAGTGGGAAGGTTCCACCTCTGCTGCCTACCACCACCATCTGCCTTTGACATTGTGGGCCTGCTTAATAAAAGAGGAGGCATTACTTTTGGAGCAGCCCTCTTACTTCAGTCTTACTTTCACCAAGAAGTTACAGTTCAGCAAGTTTTTCCATTAGAAGGGTGAAATATTTCCTTAGTAATAGATATACTGATGGTCATAAAGCACAAACAGCTGTTACAATAATGAGGCAGGGCTTTGTCCCGTTAGCTTAGCTTTTACTAATGTTATACCCCTAAAGGCTCTGCTTTTCCAAATCATTCATGGCATATGCTTTTAAATCCATAAAACAATCCTGTGCTTGCCTTATAGTCTATGTTCTAATGCCAAAGCAAATATATTCTACTTGGAGCACCTGCTGTGGCACCTGTTTCAGCTTCTTTAGGGTAGTACTGAGCATACTACCACACTTAAAGTCCTGTCAACATAGCTCTAATAAAGTCCCTTTGGAAAATGTGTAGCTCTACCCTGAAGTCATTTATCGTAACTCATTAAGGGAGAGTTAATGAGCATTTAGTACTTGTAACAATTTGGATTAGAACCCAAGCAACAGTCTACTCTTCTTAGCTTTATCTCCATACTCATAAAATCAGCACACTTTAACCTAAAGCTATAGTGGGAACAGAGGAGCTTCTGGAATCCTAATGAAAATTAAAGGTATGTTTTCCAAATATTACTTAAGAAGAAAATGTTGATGTCTTACCGAGGTGAAAATTTCAGGCAGCTCTGAAGTCACTTGTAGTGTTAGGAAGCAGTTAATAGAGAAACTAGAATGTTTGTGTTTGGACTTGAGAGATTAAGTTGGTGGTAAGTAATGGAGACTATAGTATTTTTCCTGTGCTTATGCTTTATTTCTAAGATGTTGGCAGTTAAAAAATAAGAAAAGTAAAATCCCGAGAGTCTGTTCTCTGGTCTTCCAAACAAGCTGAGATCACAGAAGGAATGTGCGCAGTGGAATTCATTTCTGCATGAAATTCCTTGACTCATTAACATCCGTAACAGCTTGATTCACACCTCACTTGGGGAAGGTGCTTTTAGTCATGTTGCTTCAGAAGCTGTTTACCTAAGAACAGTTCTGTTCCGTTTGCTTTTTTAGAAGGATTTAACCACTCAATATTTAGACTTTCAATTTTCTATTTTTATTTTTTAGGACTGATTATCAGTGTACCTATTTATAAAAGCATAAGACTTTCTAATAACACACTGATACAGCATAAACAGCACACTGGTTTCTTATCAGTCTTTACATAAGGTAGGCATGACTTTGTGTCATATCTGAGTTGCAGTCAGCAGAAGCCGAACTTGACAGCCCAGTGCTTTTTCTCTGGATCATCACATTGCACATACTTACAGGGTCATGTGTGGTTTAAAAAAAAAAAAAAGTTGCCTTCAAAGAGTCAAAAACAATAATCAATTATCTGTAGAACTGCTCTCATTGCAATTCTCTTCAGAGGGGCTGCAACAGATGCTTGAATTATGCTTGAAATTGATGATTTCATGTCAGTTTGTCTGTGATATTCTCCCGGAGGGGCAGAGTTAGAAGACTAATATAATGTTTGCAAGTAGCGAATTAAGACTGATGTTTTTCTGAGACACTTTTTTTTTCCCTTATGTTTTGACTTTTCCATTTTTCATTGTGTTTTATCAATAACTCCTTTCAACACCTGGATGGCTTCTTTATAGTTGTCTTCTGTATAATTTGCCTAAAATAGTGCTTAATGCCATGTTTTTCACTGTCAGAATTTATTTATTGCTTGCTAACAGTACATTATTATCCTGAGGTACAGGGTCAGAGTGGTTTGAGTCCTGCTACACTATGTACTGTATGTGTGGGGAAGAAAGCATTCAATGTCTCACTGTTTAAAAGCAGAATTTTCTCATGTTTCTGGTGTCTTTATTTGTGAAGACTGATAGATTAGTATTACTTTGTATTTGTATCTTCTCTGTGAAGTGGGTAGCATAAATTATAGATGATATTTTATGCTCAGTATTTCTCTCTGCGGTCTTGGGATTTTCTCCCATTTTTTCATGAAATTTTCTTGATAACATTCTATTGCCAGTAGTGAGAGAAGACTAAAGATAGTTTATTATGAGTCTTTTTCTAGTACTGATTTTGGATATCTCTGAAGGAATAGCATCTTCATAAAACATGCTGTTAACTTTCTAGATAAAGAATAAGAGGCTAATGTTGCTTTGTCAAAATTCAGTGAACCTTACTAGTACGTATCCTGGTCTTGGTATGACCCAAAAGACTCATCGGTATTATCTAGAGTTGTTTAAGAGATGAATAATGGACACAGAAGGTAGAGGGTGTTTCTTTTAGTCTTGGAAGCGATACAAATAGGCAGAGGGGAAGACCACTCAAGAAAATGCCTGTCACCAGCTGAGAGAACCAGATGGTTCTCTGTAGTGCTATTTAAAAAATGCCTAGTAAATGTTAGGGAGGATCTTCAGACTTCATTAGGACGTAAAATGTAAGATGCATGCATTGCTCACATATTATGTTTATGTAATTTTACAGTCTCTTGAAGAGCTTTATAATTCTATAAATAGAAAACCTATCCTTGGATAAAGAGAGATTACTAAAACAGTTCCTTTTGGCACTTCTGTCTGCCACAGGAATTTCCTCAGCTGCCCAACAACCATCCAAGTGATATTAATTTTTCATTTGTTTCTGCTTCTTGGTATCTGAAGTAAAAGCCTCCTACAGTTAAATATGTGCATATTCATCTCATCAGAGATGTTTTCTGCTACCATTGCAGTTGTCTCATTCTTAATGTGGAGCGCTATAAAGGTCCATTGCTGACTGCTATTAAATTATCTGCGAACATGATTCATGAGACTGAGCAATGATAGTGATCACAATACTGTGAGAGAAGGAAGGATTTTAAAAAGAAACAAACAAAACAGTGAAAAAGGCTAGGAAGGATAAGAGCCAGTCAGTCATTCATTGAATAATCTCCCAATTTAAGAGACCCTAGACAGTGCTGGCTGATAACAGTCTGACAACATATTAAAACAAAAATACCTATAGATCTTCTTTGTGCATGGGTGTATAGCTCTGAAAAACTTTACTGTGAATGTAACTCTGCCTGGAGAGAAACTGAGGTCTGAATGGACCTGAGATTTCCATGTTGAAATTAGGGGATACATGTGTCTTTTGTCTTCTTCAGAGACACTTTTACTTTATGCAATCCAAAATGGCACTTGAGTTTCTTTTCTTGCTGATAAATCAGAATGGTGAAGCTTGTATCTTGCAGTTTAGTTAGGTAAGTTTAGCTAATAGTATAGTTTAGCTAATTTGAGATCAAAGTGGAGGGTTGATAAAGATTTTACAAAGATGATAAAGGGCGCATAACCCCTCCCTTACAAGGAAAGGCCGAGAGATCTGGGTCTGTTCAGCCTTGAGGAAAGAAGACTCAGGGGATCTGATCCATGACTATAAATATCTAAGGAGCAGGAGGCAAAGGGATGAGACTGAACTCTTCTCAGTAGTGTGTGGCAACAGGACAGTAGTCACAAACTGAAGCATAGGAAGTTCTGCATCAATGTATGTGGGAACTTCTTTACAGTGAGGGTGATGGGAGCAGTGGCACAGGCTGCCCAGAGAGGTGGTGGAGTCTCCTTCTCTGGAGACATTCAAGACCTGCCTGGATGCCTACCTGTGCAACCTGGGCTAGGGAGCTGCTTTGTCAGGGGGGTTGGAACTCTGTGATCTCTAGAGGTTCCGTTCCAACCCCTACAATTCTGTGATTCTGTGGTTATATTTTTCTCGTGTGTTCCTTTAATTCCTCATTTGTAACACACAAGTTTAATTGGCAAAAGAAAACTATTGTACAGAAATGCTGTATATTTTGTCATCTACAGAATTCATTGATTAATGGTTAATTTGGTGCTAGATGAAGGAGAAAACAAATTGGTTACAGGCTTCAACCTTCAAAACTTTCTCAAAATTTTTTAGGCAAATGAAACCTTTGCTGCTGCCTTCCCAAAACCAGCAGTTTATAATATGCTCTACTGCAGAAGTTAGTGTCTAATGTGGCCAAGGACATCATTGCTAACTCAAATGCTTAATTTTAATGCATTCCTTCCATGTATGTAAATAAAAGCTGTGTGAACATTTATTCCGGCACAGAATATGCAAACAAATTATCATAATTGGTATATTTATCCTGAATCAGGAGAGGAAAATTTCCAATTTGGGCATGCTGAATTTCAAAACTTGCTGTGAAAAGGTATGTAGCTCCTTAAAACCTCTGATTCCAGTGCTACTGAGAAAAATGTCTGTAGCTTCCAAGGGGGGAATGGAGGGAGCAAAAGAAGGTAGCTTTGACATATAATGAAGCACCTGCAGAACAGTTTTAATGTACAAGATAGACAGCTTAGTGATCCATCGTGAGCTATGCTCTGAATCAAGCATAAAGGAGTATCTTAAACTAAAGAATAGATACGTATGAATCCACATTAAATTTAGCTAAATATACCTGGGAGAATAAGGATGATTTTTCACATATGCATCTAAACATTATTACATAAGAATGTTTATTAGATAGATGCCTAATTGATTTTCAGACATCTTCTTTAAACTTCTTTACCACTGATAATGCAACAAAACTTATAGACATCTTTGTAATTTGCTATTAATTTGCTTCTAAGCTGAATTAATTAAATGAAAGAGGCAGTAATGTATAAAAGAGTGAGAGTTGAGGAGTGTATGTAGAGGGCATGTTCTAAGACCCTGTCTGGAGTGTTCCATTAAAACCTGAGTGCTTCAGAAGAATAATCCAGCCTTAACTTGTTATTGCTTATACCATTAAATGGTGGATACCACATCTAGATGAGATAAAATGGGAAAGTGCAATAACCAGAAAGAATTGAGTGAAATGTTGATCTAGACTAGTTTATCTATTAGACAGTGGTTCTCTAGGCTCTTAAAAGATTGAGAGATGAATGCTGATAAATAGCTAATACAATGATATTACTGCTAGCAAGGAGTCAAAAATTTCTTAATTGTCACAGCAGAAAGTAGGAGTCGAAGTTTGTTTTTCCTATCATGTAAGTTGTTATATTTTTCTAAACATATTGTGAATATGCTGCTGAAATGTATGGTGAATTAAAAATGCTTTACTATTTTTGGGAACTCTAGAGACTGGGAGTTGGAACAAAAAAATCCATCTGCAAATTAAAAACCCATTCACTTATCCAAAGATAATTGCAACTGCTTGAACTTTGCACTCAGCTGAATTAGGAATCGTGATATCACATTTTCCTACCTTTATCTGGGATGGAAATTTCCCTAGAATATCTTTCCTTGCAGCGTTTGAGAACTTTTGAGTCTCATTTCAGTCCAAAACTTGGTCATAAAAATAGAAAATAGCGATGAAGGTGAGTGGCATTGTTTGAACTTTCAAACCCAGGTCAGTTTACATAAAGAGCAATTGACCACATGCAAGCTAGCATTAACTAGTTAGTCATTAATTTCTCAAAGCTCTTTCTAAATGATCTGCTTCTTTGTCAGCTTATGACTTCTCAAATTTAAGAGATGTTCTTGTTAAAACTTTCAGTGTGCCCTTGATGTTGCATTTTCTTACTTTACCTGTAATTTCAATTGTACTTTTTAGAATGTATTGGCTTATAAATGATGTTAGTTTAATGAAGACTTTCTGTACCATTTTAGAATATATTCTATCTTCTTTGTAGAGCTTCCTAAAAGTTTTCTAAGAGAAATTTCTAGTAAATAATGCACGTAAGGAAGGAAGCTGGCAAAGAAGTAAGAGAAGAAAAGGCCAGGTTGAACCTTGTGTGTAGTGTGTCTGGCTGACAAAACTTCTTTCAGACCAGAAATGAGACAGGCTTGTGAACTGTGTATTATATATGACACACTCTCTCAGATCTTACTTGGCCTCATGTTTAAATTTGGTTGGGTAGAATAAATATCCTGTATTGAGAACTTCTTTCTTCCTGAAATCTCCAGTATTTTCCAAGGACTCTGGGCTGCCTGGCAGGATGTTGTTAGCCACTGAATGTGGCACAACGTATTGCAGAAGAAATCCACATTGCACTTCCTTTGAGGAACTTATATACTGTTTCTTTTTTTTTTCCTTTTAATTCACTTTAAATTTGAAGTTGCTTGCATTCTGGTGTTCTGAAACTTATACTTTTGTTTCTCTCACAGAACATAGATGAATGCCACAGGAGCAAAACTTTCTTGAAGATAAGATGAGTGTTTGATAGGTAGCTGATTCCAATAGTGCTGGGCAATCTAACTGAAAGAGATTGACATTGAACAGCCTCTTAAAACCTTGAAGACAAAATGTAGTTCATGCAAATTTAGTTCTGATTTAATGTCTTTGTCACTGTGAACATGAGCTACATTTCTCTTGTGCCTTTCTTTACTCCTATAGCATCTGCAGACAAAGCATGTAGTTGAATGCAATACTTTTCATTTAGGGACAGGGCTGCTATTTGCTGTGTCAAATTGGCTTCTAGTACTTTGTTGATCAGAGGAGGAGTTATTCCTCTGGCAGGCAGGAACAAAAGGAACTCAAAAAATATGCACTTAGAAAGAATAATTGACTGTAAACATGGATCAAAGCACCCTGAGTTATAAACACACAGGAACAGAGGAGTTGCTTTATAGATTAAAAAAACTCTTTCAGTATCAGGATGTGCTCAAAGTAAAAGCTATTTTATTTTGAGCTGTTTAATATCAGAAGTGGCTGCAGGCCACCAAATGTCAATTGAAAACACACAGTATTGTCACAGATGCCATTTCAGTGAGGCCTTATTGTTACCGAGCAGATCAAAACCCCTTCAAAATTGTAAAGCATTGTGGTCTTGGTTATATGTATTGAAAGACCTTAAGCAGAATGAACTTAAAGAGAAAATCTTACCATAGTGACCGATAGGAAAAGGCATGAAATCTTCAGTTTCTTACTAATGCTTGCAGGGATAGATGAGACAAATTGCCTCTATCAGGAGATCAAAATGCAGAAGGTAGACTAAAAACTGAAAGCTGTGAAAATCTGAAGGGTATATTGATAACTAAAATCTGTCCTTTTAAAAGTTTACCCTACAAAATTGCCCTAAAATGAGTTCAAACTGAAAAAAGAGAGGTAGGGAGAAGGAAGTGTTTGGGGAAAATAAAAAATATGGCATTTGTGATCCTGCAAGCACTCGCAAGCTTAGTGTAACTTGGCTTCTGGGAGTTGTCTTGTGGACATCTTCAGAAGGTGAAGCATCAGTACCTTAGCTATATTTTTGAATGTATTTTGCATTAAGGATATTAAACTCTGGTATCAAAGAAGAACTTAGCACGTTATCATGGCACAGTATATGATGATGAAAGTAGACTGAGTAGGTGCAACAGCTGCTTTTTGATGAAGTGTGGGAGAATAGGGATTACTAATGGCAATACCATACAAGATTTAGATTTAGAGAGCTGCCTAGTCTTATGGCTATGCCAACACATCCTTTACGAAGCTTCATCCACATTTGATCATCAGAGTAGGATTTGATTATGAGACAGAGAACAGCTGGAGTTCCTTCTAACCACAGACAGAAGGATTTACCCTCAAAACATCTCCTAAAGCTTTCTTCCCATAAACAATGCCTAAGTCCTTCCTTTTGCTTCCTGGATGAAAATCTTTTACATTTGGTTTATTTTATCACCTGGGTCTATTTATCTTGACAAGAAGGGTATTTCCTCTGTCTTTGAGGAGCTTGTGTATTGTAGATGAACAGTAACCCTGTGGTAGTATTGAGCAGGAAGAAAATAGTGTTGATTACAGAGGTGTCATTCCACTATGCTGTGGTATCCCCAAGGCTGAGGTAAACAGGATGGCTCTAGTGCTAATAGCAGTTCTACTGATGCAGTACAGATTTGACCAGTGTTCTGAACTCTGTTTGACTGGGTGTCCAACCAAATCTGATACTGTGTCTCTTGACATGCAAGAGAGGTAGATGAAAGCTATTTTGGGTGTTCTCGCATGTATTGTAACCTTGCCTCCTAACTAGAGATGAAACAGCTTGAGAGGCCACTTCAGTGTGCCTCTGCAGTGTGCCAGCTCAGCTCTGCTGGTATATATAGAAACTCTTCAAGATGTCAATAGCATATTTTGCAGATCCTTTATGTATTCATTTAAGGTGAGCTTTGTTGTCCTATTAAAAAACAAAAAAGCAACAGAACTATTCTTATTAAAAACCCTCATATTATATTGGAACATTGACATTTTATTTGGGAGGATGGTAGCTGCAAAAGGGGAGTTTTCTCTAGGCTTGGTTAGTGATATTATAGAATTCTTAGAGTTGGAAGGGACCTTTAAAAGTCATCCAGACTTCAGCAACACCTCTGACACTGTCTCCCACACTATTCTCCTGGATTAAGCCCGTGGCTTGTACAGCTACACTCTTTGCTGGGTGAAGAACTGGCTGAATAGGTGGGCTAAGAGAGTAGTAATGAATGGAATTAAATCCAACTGGCAACCGGTCATGAGTGGTGTTCCCCAGGGGTTGGTACTGGGGCCTGTCCTGTTCAGTGTCTTTACTGACAACTTGGATGGAGGCACTCACTGAGTGTGCCCTCAGTAATTTTGCAGATGACCCCAAGTTGGCTGGAAACATCGAGCTGACTGGGGTAGGAAGGTTGTACAGAGACAGGCTGGATAGCTGGACTGAAGTTGAACAAGAGCAAGTGCTGAGCCCTGTACTTCGGCCACAACAACCCTGGGCAATGCAACAGGTTTCGGACAGTGGCTGGAAGACTGTGTAGAGGAAACAGACGTGGGAATATTGGTTGATGCTCGGCTGAACATGAGCCAGCGTGTCATTTCTTGTCCAGAGTTGTTATTTATATTGGGGATAAGGATGAGAAATTCTTCACTTAAGAAAGAAAACATAAAATTCCTCAATTAACTTATTCACAGCATTGATGAGAGAGGATCTGGTGTCTCCATTCTAGGGATAACTAATTGGACTTGTACGGGTGTTCGTTACTTTACTGTTAACTGCTCTGTAGTGGGATTTCAGTGGATCATTCTCTTGTATGTAGAATGAGGTGGTTTTCCTGCCACTCTCAGGCACTGAGACTCAGCACTTAAAAGCCGGTGAAGGAAACATTGAACAACATGAATTGGAAACATCAAACAACATGAATTGGAAACATCTATATAAAACAGTGGCAAAAACTTAAGAGGAAGACTTTAATGCTGCTTTCTTCAACCTTTATTTTCTAGTGATCCTTAGTGTCTATCCATTCCTTTTCTTGTAGAAATATGTACTACAGTCACTGTAACTGATAGCTCATGTCCTGTCTCTGAATTTCAGCCGGACTGTGGAATTGCTTCCTCATCGTATTTTCTTTTGTAGATATCCAGAGGAGATCAGGGTGTTAATTTTCAGTGCTTTAACATATTTCTAGTGATAGTGAAATATTTTTCTTAAATAAGAATAGGAAAGAGTAATGTGTTGAATTGAGGGCTGGGGTCAGGAAGAGGACAGGTATAGCTGAAGTCCTAGGATAAGAGGCCCTGACTAGTGCTGCAAGCTGTTGTATTAGCACATTCTCACTTGTGTAGGCCTTTATGTATTTTTGCCTGTCTGTAAATTAGGAATTTCTTGCAGCAGGGGGGTTATGTCCAGCTATCTGTTTATACAAACACTCTTGATAGTATTTTAACACTCAGTCGCTGAAATGCTTTCTGATATTGTCTCTCCCCCTTTGGAGTGGAGCTGAGGAACCTTGCAAGGAAATGTATCTTGTTCTCAAGGTGGTGCAGCAGCTGCACCTTGTATGCTGCCTCCCAGAGCTCCTGCTAAGTAGTTCATACTCTGAACCCAGTGCACACTTACTTTTTTTGAGTACAACTGTTAGTGTTTGCTATGTATTTACCCAGTACACATCTTTACTCACAACAGAGGGTAGTAAGGATTCTCTGTAGTGCATACAAAGCAGCATGTGATACTACCTGCCTGCCCACGGGTTTTAAGCTCGGGGTCTTGGAAGTCAGATGTCTATCTTGTTGGAAACTTCTGAGGGATTGAGCAAGTGTTTCTGTGTCTCTCTGAGAGATGATAATTAAACTTTACTTTCCAACATATGAAGTCTGTGCTTGAGCTTGGGGTGCTAAAGAAATGCAATTAAAATCAGATCTTACTGTCAGTGGTATCCTGGTTTGATTTGCTGTTTGTTTTTTGTTTTGTTTTTTAATTGCTATTTTACTTTGTGCTAATCAATTGTGAGATATTACAGTTATAACTTGAATCTTGGGCAAACATCTTACTGTGACCCCTGCAACACCTGGCAGCTGAAAGCTGTGCTGTAATCTAGAGCAAGTGAATTAAGGCCATTACAAAGGTTTTCTGAAATAGCTGTCTAGGTTTTACCTACTTACATTTTAAGACCAAAGCATTAGTGGACAAAATGAAAACTGCATTTTAACTAGACGTGTTATGTTTACATACCCAGTATTACTTCTGTAATGTTCTACTAGAGGAAAAGCTGGGATGAGAGAAAACTAGTTTTTACAGTCTAGAAAAATAGATGGGGATTTTTGCTCTAATTCTGAGGTTTAATTAACATTAATGCTTCATTTTAAAAATATTTTAAAAGAACATTTTTAAATAGAAAATAACTCCTGAAGGTTTCACGAAAACACAGACCTGCCTGCAACCACTTAATAAATGTACAGTTGATCAGAGCTGAATTTTCAGAGTAAGAAGCATGCCAACAGATAAACACATTGCATTCCATTCCCTTCTGCTGGATCTTTAAAAATGGGAACAAGATAGTCTTGAAAGTGCCTTAGCACTTGAGATCTGGCTCTCTTGTATCTCCATATGCATGCTGGTATTTTTTCCCCAGCAATTCCTGAAGGTTCTCAGTGTCCTCTGTAACTGCACACTCTGGGTTCACTTGAAAGTTTCCCAGAGTAGTCTGTTAGTTAATTTCCATCTAAAATGGGTATAATTCTGTATTTCAATATGGATATTTCCTACACATTAGACTTTAGAGTTTTACAGTGCCTCCTACGTAAGGCTACTGGGAAACAAGTAATCTATATAGCTTTTTTCTTAGTCAGCAGGAAGAATGGAAGAAGTAGTAATTCTCTCCTGATATGATTCTGAATGATATAATAAAACCAGAACTATACTTGCTAGTCTTGCACAGATTGTCACTAATGTCTATGAAAATTGAACAATCTGAATTTTTAGAGAATAAGTGACATCAGTGCTGTGCTGGCTTCTGAAATGGGAACTAGAATAGTAGAGCTGTACGAATGAATCCAGCACAGCGTTTGTTAGTGTTGTTATACTTAAATGAAGATACAGCTACAATTTCCCTTCCTTTCACTTTAAAATAAAGGAATCCTGGCTTGTAATCCGTGGTTGTGATGTTCATCATGTTATTCCTGTAAGTATTCCATAGCTCAGAGCCTCTGGCTGGCTGATGCAAAGGCTGTAGCTAAAAATTAAAGTGTGCCCAGAATTTTTTGTTTTATAGGCTTTTCTGACCAACACATCTATCATTGTGGTTGTGTTTTCTTAAAAGACGCTAGGCAGAAAATATCCCAATAGAGTAAGTGAAATCAATATGATTCTGTCTTCCCTCTAAATTTGTCAGTAGTGGTTGCGTACTGTATGTTTATTTTTCATTTTATAAAATCTATGTTTTGAACTGGAAGAAGCAGGAATCAGAGAAACTGAGAGAAGTCAATGTGTTTCACCCTGGACTAGGGACATGGGGATGTTGCACATAGGAATTTCAGCTTAGTCAGACATTGTTTATGCTTAAT
>VXAB01013902.1:116518-171125 GCA_013399175.1 Odontophorus gujanensis
GGGGGGGGGGGCAGAACTCAGGGCTGATACTAAGTCAGCTGGGAGGCAATGAAGGCATTAATAGCCAGTCAGTCCTTTCAGGAGGGAACAAGCTCAAGGGCAGAATATGAGGGAGTTCAAGTGTAAGGTTTTTGTCTCACAAGAGAAAGGGAAACAGTAGAGAGATGATGAACAGGTACCATCCAGTTTGACAAGGGTGAGTCAAAGAGTAAACAGGAGAGTAGAATTTGACTGCTGCTTCAATATCTTTACATACTCATTTTCAAAACTCACAAGTACTTTTTCTCCTATTTCCTTTTCTTCCTTACAATAAACTCTCCAAGATTTTTGCTCTTTCCTTTTCTGTCCTGTAATCTTTACTGCTGCCCCTTGCTCAAATCCCCTCTATAGGGGACAGATACTACATACTTGCAAACACTCTCTTCCACATACTTTTGGATAACTGTTTTACTTATAGGTGCCCTTTTTTAATATTTCTGATCATATATTGCTACAGGTATGAACAATAGACCTGAAAACAGCCAGTCCCACAGTGCATCTGAGTGTAGTGCAATGCAGGGAAATAATTAGCAAGTCAGCCATCCATCCAAATGCTAATATTTGCATTGCTATTGACACAGAACAAAACTGCTGATGGAAGTACTTATCAATTTCATTGCAGGTACAGATGAGATCCTGATAAGGTGAAACTAGGCTTCATCCTAGACCCAAAGTGATCACGATGACTTATGAAGTACTGTGGGTTTTATATTTGTGATTCTCATTGAAGTTGCTGAGCCTGCTTGCTAATGTCCCAGGCAGAACTTAGTGAAATTAAACTGTGGTATTACAGGACTCAGCGTTTTCCTTGCAAGGTTTAGAACCAAGAAGTAGCTTCTATGCATGGTATTTAATTCAGTGTTTGGCTGAAGATGAACATATTGAAGTAATGATTATGAAGAACACTGTCTGGCTGTTTTACATCCTTTTTTTTTTTCCCCAAAATTAATATTATTGCATTTAATAAGTATTTATCTGAAGCCCAGTTCTGTAAGCTGTATTCTTCATCCTATCATTTGTGACCCACTCCATAATTACTCCATTTAATTAGAAGATATGTAAAGAGGGTAAAATGATTTCTAAATATTTCTGATTTTTATTACCTTCCTATGGACTCTTTTTCTAGTGATGAGACATTAAGGTACGCTGATTAAGATGCTCAAAAAAGTGTAATGAAATGAGAACAAGAGCTTAATGTAAGAATGATTTTAGCTGTCCTGAGAACTCAAGAAGTGAAGACAGACATGGACTGCCAGAGTTATAAAATACAAAAAAGTGTTATGAGCATGTAAAAGAGCTACCAGCTGTGAGATCATATCTCCTCTCTCAAAGTATGGTAGTATGTTTCTCTGAGAGTAGGAATAAGCTGTTATTGCATTACAAAACTCAGACTCCCTGGAAGCCCTTCCTTAGGCAGGCAGCTCTTCTTAGTGCAGCTGAGTCCTACTGAACCTTTGTTGTGAATGCAAAGGTATTAGCACTGAAGTCAAGTGCTCTTTGATTAAAGATATATTTAGGTAGATTGGAACAAGTAGAAATTTTGACAGTTGTATCAGTAGTGCTATCAAAATTGAACTGCTTTTCAAAACTAGATCCTCTTTGCTTTTAAACTTCAGTAAGGCAGAGAACCTGTACTGGGAGCCAGGGGAGGTGTATCTCCCAGTACAGGAGATACTAGGGCAGAATTCAAAAAATGCTGGAATTACTTGTTTGGTCTTTCTTAAGTGTGGAAAACAAGCTTTTCATTTTCATTTTTAACTTCAAAAATAGAAAACAGAATGCAGAAGTGAAATTAATTGCTTTGACTGGAAAAAAAAATCTTCCTGGAACATTTCAACATCAAATCTATAATTATCACGATCATTTGTGAAATTTGGACTTTCATCTTCCTCGCAGCCCTACAAAGTAAGCATATTCCGTGGATATTTGGAATAAAGTAACTCTGCAATCAATGAATTAAAATGTAAACCAAGACAGATATGTAGAGCAGCACCTTCGTAACCTGAAAAGCAGAGAAATCTAAGTTAGAAGTGCTGTTGCAAGATATGATCTAGCAAGGAAGGGGAAAGAAAATATCCTGAACTTGCAGGTTATTTTCTCTGAGGAATGATAGCTGTTATGTAAATAATCACTTTAGAAGTACATACATTTTTCATTCCACAAATTGACTTCATATCTTCTGCCCTTTTCTCTGATGCAAACCTGTGCTAAGTTTAGCAAGCTTTATCATTCTGTTGTTAAATATCACAGTTACAAACATACAGGACAGTGTTATGTAGCAACACTTTTTGCTTTAAAGTAGTATCTTAAAATCTCAAATTAAGTATGAAATAATTATCTTAGTTGGATAGCACTGTGAAGGGCAGAGGAAGTTTATGAGCAGCATTCAAAAGAAACAAAGCTCCTTAGTGTCTTTTGTGGTCAAGTAATGAATGAGAAAAACAGAGGTAAAATAAACAACAGAATCACAGGGGACCCTGGGTCTGGATGCAGTACTCCAGATGGGATCTCATGAGGGCAGAGCAGAGGTGGACAATCACCTCCCACACCTTGCTGGCTGCCCTTATTTTGATGCAGCCTGGGATAATGCAATACAAATATATTCTAGTTAAGCATCAAGCTTGCTGTATGCAGTTGTTTGTTGTGTACGTGTGAGCGACAAAAAGCATTTACATTGCTGAGCAACTTTGGCAATAAAATTCATGATCAATGGGTAGAGCAAAAGGTACACTTGGTGTCTGTGCTGCCTGGCTTTGGATTTGACAGTGTCTAGGATCCCCTCAATAACTCCATAGAATTACCTAGGTACCAGTGGAAGAAAAACTGGAATCTCACCTAAATCTTGGCCTGTTCATTAGTTTGTCCAGTCAGTTTTCTGCAGCTCTGTGTTCCGGAGCTTATTTTCATTCTCTTTTGTCTACCTTTTATGATAAGTGTGTATGTCTTAAATATGAGCTATTTTTTCTCTTAGCTGAGATGGTTGGTGGAGGCACTTCTGAAGAAAGCTGGGTTAATCTTGCATCTCTGAGGAAAGTTTGTTCAAGACAGTTAATGATTAGCTTTTGTCCTTGAAAATTGAAGGTATATATTTTTCAGATCACTATTACATTGTATTATGGTGTATTCAAAGTGTGAATATCATTTATTAGTGCTTTTTACTGTTTTTTAGTCTCTTGATTCAGGAATCATACAGTCATAGAGCGGCTTGGATGGGAAGGAACCTTAGCACACCTAGCTTTAACCCCACTGCTGTGGGCAGGTTAAAAGAGTAGTGTAATTCCATTAAGAAATCTTCCAATTTCTGTGAGGATTACTCATTTCTTCCTATTTTGCCTCTTTGTTCCTTCTTATGTGGGTATTCTATATGTGGCAACTAAAGCTAAATCTGCAGCTCAATGTGAAGCCATGTAGTAACACATGCATTCTTACTATGACTGGCCTCAACTTTTGTCTTGCTCAGTTTCCTTTCTCCAATAGGTGCCACTTTTACCTCCATCACTGGAAAGAGCAACGCAGCCCTCAGCACAGAAATATTGAGCCTGAAATTGAATATTGTCTACAATCTGTCTGTTGTTAAGTTGTGCTATGAAAAATGAGAATCTGTAAAGACTGTTTATTTTTATCGAACCAAAAGCATCTTCTGTAGGTTTTGTTATACGAATAACTACCTTATTAATCCTGATAGCCTATTATTCTCTAGTCTCAATGTTGTCTTGTACCATTAAGTTTCACTTCAGGTTAATACACTACTCTGGAAACAAATTTTGCCTTCTCTCAATTGTATATGTGTTGGCTTTTCAATTTTACTTTATATCCAGGAGCATATCTTTATTTCCTTTTTCCTACTATTCACTTCTTTTCTAACTTCTGTAACTCCCTCCCCTATTCATTTCTAAAGCAAATGGTTCCAGCTATCTTAGTTACTTCTGCTTAGTAATAGCTTTTGTGTGATTTTAAGTATTTTTATTTCATTTTTATTTCTCTGTCCTAATTACAAAATGTAATCTTTATCAATTACAATCAAATTTGCAACATAACTCTAATCGGACAATCGGATAATCGGTTGGCAATAGGACAGCAATAGCGTAACTGCGATTCCTTTGATTATTTGCACTTCCTTCATATCATTTTCCTGTGACCCTAATTTTTCTTGGAAGATTTCAGAAGGGTATTCATTTGCAGTTCTCAAAACCTTAACAAATACATACTTCCTGAGCATCCGAAAGTACTTCAGTTAACACCTGTAACTGTGTTTTATTGATTTTTCTTTGTAATATTCCAATTAAATGGTGAATTGTGTGTTTTCCAAATATTTTTGGTGGGGTTTATTTCACTTCTTAAAATCCTTGTGGATTTGTCAAACACGGATGAAAGGTAGTGAGTATTGAAGAGCAGTGATCTACTGTGGGGATTATAAATTATGAAAAAATTAAGCTTGTTTCTTTTTGCACAGGTGTTTAAAGAGTGGTAATTGTTACATAGTTAAAGGTGTTAAGTAATAATCTTCTGAGGAGCTGACCTTGAGATGCCTTGGTTGCAAAGCACAGTCGTTGCATTTTAAGACACTTTTTAAGTTCCATTTTCCAGAGTGCTGTCCAAACACGAGTTTATCTCCTGTTAGAGCTAATTGCCATTGGTGAAAATCCAGTCATAAGGTACTGGAAAATGGATGATGCAAAGTCAAAGGCTCTTCTGTAATGGCTGACTTTACATTGTTCGGAGGAAATAAATCAGATGTTGTTTTTCACATCTAAGACCTTTGCAAGTGAGAACATGGAAGAAGCTTTATGATTAATAGGAAAAAGCATAAGCTTTGCCTAATTTTCACTACTGCTGAAGTAGCATTTTTGCAAGGAATGTAAAGCTTCATTTGGAAAAAAACAGGAGTCCTGATTGCGAACTTTCTTTTTTGATCCTCAGATCAAAACGTCCAGTGCCAGTTTCAACCACACCACCTAAAATTGACTCACCCAGAGCTGTAATTCCCCACCAGAAGGTATGTGACACATTTATACTCAGCCAAAGTTTGTCTTTATCTACCATGGTGAAGGTAAATACCTACTACTGCAAAATAGCTTTTGTTCCTCCAAAGTAAGTAAATATTGAATGAATGCATAGGAAGCAAAATTGGTTATAATGTACCTGATGATCTATATTTTGCTAGTTTCTGATTAGCAGAACCAAAGCACCTAGCAGCCCTCTGACTGAATTCTGGTCAACTGGAATCTGTTGCCTTCCTTTTTTTCATCTAAGTGAGCGGCTACCAAAGATGCTCAAAATATACATTTGCTTTTGTATATACTTCGGAAAAAACCCTTTAGACTGTGCCTCAGTGTAACTAAATCCTGACTAACTCCGGAAATACACTGATTTGGAAAGCAACTGTATTAGGGCAATTGAAGATTTGCATTATATTGCATTGTTGATGGATTATTCAACTAGCATCAAAATAAAAAAAAAAAAAAAAAAAAGATAAGTCAATTTAGCGAATAGCAGCAAATGGCAGAGGAAATGTATGGCTTGGTTTCTGCTCTTAAATGTTGTTAGCTTCCATAATTTAAACGCTCATATTTGAACAATCATTCACTGACTGTCTCTGACAAGATATCAGATATTTTGGAGGAACTGAGGAGGTCGGGTGACAGATGGTATACATCCTTAGGCTAAAGCACTGAAGAGGATGTTTGTATTGTTGATGCATTTAATTAGATGAATTGAGAGGAGGTAAAATCTCCATTAGTGCAATTCTATTCATTCTGTGCCAGTTTCATCCCAACCTTATAACAGAAGAAACGCTTATGATCAAAAGACATGGGGAATGAGGTGGTCTTCTCCTACTTCAAAAGTTCTGAGTTCCAGAGATAAATTTTGAAATATTTTTAAAGATAAACAGCATACTTTCCAAATTCAAAACTTAGAAGGGTGGCGTTATCCATGTAACTATCACAGACACCTACAAGCTAGCGAGAAGCTAGAGAATGCAACCGAGAAGAATAACATGACTCAATTTTATTTTGTTAAATTTGAAATGAACCTGAAGAGTTATTTATTAGCTGAGACAGGAAAAATGTTAGTTCTTTCTGGATCTTGTAATCCTTTTAGTGAGGGAAGAAGACATCAATAAATAATCTTGCTCAGAGTTATTTCTCCTTACATAATGATTTTACAAGTGTTATCTAGGAGAAAGTTATTGGAAGACTCAACCAACAGTACTTAAAAATTCCTAGAAGAAAAAGAGTGCATGATTCTTTCAATTAGATAGATGTTTCAATGCAGCAGAAAAATACAGGGCAGAAAGTAGGAGAGAGTACTTATTTTCCTTTAACAACTACACAGAATGCTGTTAGTCTTCAAGGCAACAGGTATGTGATTTCTCCCTTCAGCGTTACTCCCCAGCACAAGGCTGATGACTCTTTTTTGAGATCTTATTAACACCTATGCAGGTATGACAAGTTCGACTCCTTTAACCACAGGCCCATAAAAACCTGTATTAAAAAAGCACCTAATTTTTATAGTTTTGTTAGGCATGATTCTTCCATAGCAGGTGTCAATTTTAAAATGACTATCATAGGTATTCAAGGATGTTTACTACACAAAACTGTTTTCCACATTCAACTGCCCTATAGAGAAGTTAACTCTACACACTACAGGTTTATTAGAAGTCCTAAAAACATCTTTGATGCAGAAGTAATAAAGTAAAAGCACACTTCACATTTTCTATTTTGATCCACCTGAGTGGTATGATATCAAAGGACTTGATCCTTTTTCAAGCGTGTGTTGTCTTACACTTGAGCATTCTGTGTATCCTGACTTAGGAAAGTTTTATAAAAGTTGTTCAATGTAGCTGATTCTGAATGGGGTACAGGCAGTAGTTGCAACTGGAAAACCCGCAGAACCTTTAGTTGGTGAAAGTGGCATCTAAGAGAAGGCATGGTGGCAAACAGATTTTCAAACAGGTTTTTTAAGTAGGATATTTAGCCTAGTGGAGCAGGTGTAGTGGAGTGCTGAAGTGGGGGGCCATTGGCAGGTTAGAAGGAGTGACCCTTAAGTTTTGGAGAACAGAAGCAGCTGACCAGATATAAAAACAAAACTATTGAAAGCCACCAGTATGTCGTCTTGGGCTATGACATGTATCTGAGTAATAGAAAAACATCTGAAGTGGACAGCAGTAATTTTAGCTGTTAGAAAGTAAAAAAGGTAATACTGAGTGCAGAAAGTGGAATTATTCTCTGAGGATGGTTTGTAATGAAATGTAGGTGTTGAATCATGGGAAAATAGGTCTCAAAATCCAGAATAAAAAGTCTTTAATGACACGAACAGCATTATAAGGATGTCACAATAAGATATGTTACAGTAAATATACTTTAAAATCAATGTTTCTTTGTTTCTCCCTATATTATTTCTATTAACATTGTCACTGTAGAAACGAAGAGTTCTTTGACACATAGGCAAGAAGCTGCCACCACCACATCACTGCTTGACAATGTTTAGACTTTGATGCTAACTGAACTCACTTGAAATGAGTTCAGTTGCTTTACCAAAATAGCAAAAAAATGATGTTACAAAACAGTCATGACAGTGCTGTCCTCAAACATCAAGGGAAGTTTTTCTTACCTCTTTCTGGGTCAAGGTTAAGGCATGGCAATGTTAGATTAAAACAAAAAATTAGCATGTGCAAGTTCAGTGTCTTATATTATAAGCCATAAACTCCTTCATACATTACTCTGATCAGACTGTGGCTTCCACTAATTTTCAAGCATGTACTTCTTTGCTATGGTCATGACTCTCTGCATGTTAGAAAAAATAAATCCTTAAAAGAGCTAAGGAAGCACAATGGTATTTTTCCTATATATCTCAAGTAAAACATTCTCTAGTTACCTTTGTGAGCTGATCAGTGTTAGAGATGATACAGGTTCTGCAACTGTAAGTATGGCTTTACACGTAAGAGTTAAACTTTGTAGTTTCAGTATTTCCTTCTCTAACTTTAGTCTTCAACTTGAAACAATTTTGGTTTAGGATAAGTTTTAGTCGAATATTTTACCACAGATGTAGAGGAGGAGGACATAAGTAAGGCTGACAGCATCCAAACAGCGAGAAGAGTAAATATGAATCGAAGCCATTACCAGTCAGTGAGCTTCTGCCAGCTTTGCATGTGTACGCAATACAGGTGAGGATTCAGCTCAGTGCAGTTCAAAATTGTTGAGCGGAACCTGAAAGGCCGAGCACGTACGATTAACTTTTCTGCATGCTCAAAAGAATGTGAAACCATGCTATTTCTGTTAACAGTGGAGCTTCTGCTCTTTGTATAAAGGTATTAAGAAAACCTCTTTCACTGTAATAATATAACTACTGTTCTCAACACATTACAGAAACATATTGAGGATCTCATAATACTAAGGACTTGTTTCCTGACAAATTTAGGCACCTATATGGCTAAGAGAAAATAGATGAGGGAGGATAGGCCTCTTCAGCAAACGGTACGATGGAAGAGAAGCCTGAGCCAAAAGCAACTTGTTGAATATCTTTGTGCAAACTCACTTAATGCCATTGTGCCTCTATTTCCTTTTTTATACAAAGCTTAAAGTAACACCTTTCTCTTGGGTATGCTGGGAGGTCAAATTCATTACTGTAGTGGAAGAGATATAGAACTGTTCTCCCAGAAGTGCTAAAAGCCAGAGTCATTTATAATGACTGTATGGCCATAGAAGGAGACAAATTGAACTTTGGCTTTCTAAAAAGGGGACTTGAAAAACTGATATCTTTATATATGAATTTGTTTCTTGCTTCTCCAATATATAAAAGCAGCATTTGCTTTTCATATAAATTAAATAACTGTAAGGAGAAGAACTAACAATATAGCAGAATAGAAACTCAGTTGATTTGTAGCTGTCTTGTATTCCTATGTGACTGAGACTCTTCTACATTTGGCAATTTTAAGCTCATTCACTGTCATTGCACTGGGAAATTAAAACTCAGTTTTCCTTATAGTAAGAGATTGCTGCAGGCCCATTGCTCAGTGCTAGAGCCTCCTCTTCTGGTCAGCTAAAGAGCAGCAACAGACTGGCATAGATGTGTAAATGTTATCTTGCTCTTTCATTCACAGATACTATGAGGCAGATTGACATGAGAGACAGTCAGGAAATAAGTGGATGTTTGTTACTGTTGGCTGTGTTTCCTGAGAAGTAATGCTGACAGCCCTGCTCCTGCTCAGTACTAGAAATGTGACCTTTGTATTTCAGAAATTGTTTTGCTGTATTGATTTTCTTTTGTGACTGAACTGAAAGGAAAGGAAAAGGGAAAGAATAGTGTTATATTCCAAAATGTAGTCCCAAAAACAATTTGGAGAGATCACAACAGCAAAGATAGCTGATTACTGAGCAGAATATAAAGAAGAAATTACATTGCTGCTCTTTTATCCACTTCCTGCTTTGTCCCTTTTTCCCCAGATGAGGGGAAACACCTACACCAGAACTGATGCGAGTATTAGCTTAAAATGGGGAATGCTAACCTGGCTCTGCTGGCTTACTAGGAACTCCAGTACTGCGTTCCTAGTGTGCTGGTATTCCAGCTAGGAATTGCTTGTGGAATGAAAGCAAAGCTTCATTCATGTCACAAACCTTGGTAAAATCTCCGACCATTGTTTCTTATGGCTGTCCTGTAATTTTCCTTTCACTTACTGTTAATATTCAGTAACACTAAATAATGAAAATGAGTTTTGACTGAGGAAACATCTGGATTTTCTCACATTAGCAGTTGATGCTGTATAGTGAGTTCTATTTGGATGTCTTTTTATTATAGCATTTAGAAAGGATGCCACTGAGTTTTCAAAGTAACAAACTAATATAGCTCCATCAGAAACATTTTCTTCTCAGTCACCTCTGTAGTGTTTTGTATTTATTGTTTTTTCCCCCTTCTGTTAGTATGTAATGTTCATCTGCACAAGTGGTGCCTTAATTTGTGAATAGAGCCTTGTGTGTTTGCCCCTTTTTAAAAACATTTTTAGAGAGAATACGTGCTTTCTATTGATTCAGTAATACCTGGAAACACGCAGTGGGCCACTTAAGGCTGGTGGGTTGCTGTTTTCAGTGTCACAGTATAATGACTGAAGTAAATAATTCAATTTTATTTATTAATTCAACAAGGAATAGCACTTAATGTTTATATCTCCAGCCCTAGGCAACTATTAATGCCAGCTAAAATCTCTTTGTGTTTATTAACAACAAAAAATTCTAAGTTCATTTCATTGGACTTCAATATTTGATGCAAAACATTCTAAATGTATTAGTTATGACTAATTATCTCTTCCAGACCTTTAGCTTCCAGGATGGTTAGGTTAGAATGTGAAATATTTATTTTTCTAGTGAACATCAGCATTGAAATCAGTAAAAACATTAATGATAACCTATACTAACAAATGTAGAGAATCAGAGACTAAATTATTCTCAGCTGTATGGTTCATGTAAGGCTATGGCGAAGTGCACGTAGGATGTTAAACATGGCAGACAAAGCAGTGCCAGACCAAAGGAGCCAAAAAGCCCCTGCAGTCACCACCTGCTCTTGCACTGGCTTTCACTGAGAAGAGCAGGTTGTGAGCTCCATCCTTTCTTCAGAGTTGTGTCCCATTCTTGTTCCTGTTCCCCAGGCTGGACTGCAGGCTGCTGGCTGGACCTCTAAACTGTGAGTGTGAAGGTACCTGGGTGCCTGTTTCAGCTGTGGTGTGTCCAGAAAAACGTGCAGAGACCAATTTAGTCTGGAGTCAGGGTTCTAAGCTTCTCAGATAAACATCAAGTGGTTACTATTGGCTTTAGAGAAACCTATAAATCACCAAGCATTCAAATATTTTGTTGGGAATTTCAGCTATATAGAGTGTTTTACCCAAATTACATAATTAGAGACACAAACAAGAAATACAATAATTAAGCAGCTACTTTTCCAACTATCTTATTAATTATATTAAATATGTGCAGGATGAGTTCCAGAACTCAGGATTCTGGGTTCAAAAGGCAACGATGGAAGGGATGCTGGAGTATTAGAATTTTGCTCGTCACCGAGCCTTTAGAAATTTTAACTTCCGTGGTTTTCTTCCATTATCAGAAGGGCTGCTATAATCTTTTCATTTACTCTTCTTTTCAACCACAGCTTTGACAAAAGCATTAGGTATTTCAGAGTACACTATTAAATGCTGAGAATTGTTAAAATCACCAAGTGAGTACTTCTGACAACCTTTTATTTTCTTATTTAAACATGGAACACTTTTGCATTATACCCTAGTTTGGGTAGTTTTGTAGTTGATTATGCTAACTGTTCCTTCATATTGCATGAGGCAACCTTCCCAAAGCAACAGACACAAAAGAATTTTCAAAGACAGTGCATGTAGTGAGCCTGACCTGCTGAACAGTTATGCTAAAAGATGAAGGCAGTGCTTTGCTTGAATCAAAAAAGGAAACCACAGAGGTAGGTATTGTCAAGACAAAGATAGGCTGATAAGCAGAATGGTAAAAAGTGAGTTTGGTTTTTTTTACATACCTGAAGCACAAGTAGTTTTCTGATAATCTAATATTAGATTAAAAAAAAAAAGAAGAAAATGAAGAGGAAAGGCATAAAATGCCTACCTGGAAGAGCAGTTTGTATTCCTCTTTGATAAAATTGTCCATGCTGTGAAGTAGGCAGCCTTCCAAAAAATACAGAGCTGCTGTCACTGTATCCTGCCAGTAGCTGAAAAGAAAAGGTGGTTTAACCTGAGCTGTGCTCAGTGCTTCCTGTGAAGTGGTGAGTGATTTCCAGTTCCAATGATTTCGATGGTGCTATGCCAGAACGAGCTTGAACTGATGGGCAGAAACAGGGAAAGGATCTTTTAGCTGACATGAGAACAGAAGTCTTACATTAATTTTCTGTTTTGATGTTACCCTTTACTTCAGTTACACTAAGTTGTGTTAATAGTAAATAATTTCTTAAAATGAAGCACCTTTTTACCAGGATGTTCTGCTTTTTACCAGGATGAGTTTCTGTTAGTACAATTCTAACTTGAGACTTGGCACAGATTTTGTGAGTATAGTTATTGTCAGGACTGTTTACTGTGCCTTTGACTGCAGCCCTAGTTAGAAACAGTATCTGGGACATAACTGTTGAATCATACAGCCATCATCCATATAGTAATGCACATGTTCCTTCAAGTGGAAATGATGCAGAAATTGTCAGAACAGAGGTGTTCTGTCTGTTGAGTGGATGTACCTATTCTTGAGTCCACTTGGTCTATTTGCTAACGATGCTGCATGGCCTAATTAGCATGAACCAAAACCTGCAAGAGCAATGCAAGGTGTGGGCTTCAATAACTTCAAGCGTGCTCATGGAAAATAGAATGGTGTGGTTTAGAATATTTATGTTTTTGTAATAATGAGATTGACTTTTATGTTTGTATCTTATTTAAATAATTCTGACCTTAGGATATCTTCCAAGTTTTCTTAATTATCTTAGAAACTAATAGACAGTGTTGCATTTGTATACGATCACTGCTATGAAATTGACTGATAGCAAATGCTGTTCTAATGGTAAGTTTTAATTTGTTGATTTAAACTAAAAAAAAAAAAAGATAAAAATCACTCACGTATGTTTTACTTCCCTGATTATAAAACAGTGAGCTTCTTTGTTGAAAATCTTCCCTGAAAGGTTGGATGCTTTGGCCCTTAATCTAGTTTATCAATATGTTTAGGAAGCAGTGATTGCAGATGTGCTATGTTTTGCATGTGTTCTATGATTGCTCTTTTGTTTTTTCTTTTCTTGGCCTGCACGTTTGCTACTACAGGAACCTGCTTGGGAAATCAATGGCAACAGAGCAACCTTCAGTCCTCTAACTAACACGGCGCCTGGGCCTATGGGTAGTATTTTAGCAACCAATGGAACATTTTCAGGCTACTTCAACAAGCAAGAAATCAGCTTTTCAAATAGCTCTTCTTACTTACAGACTACCACAGTTAGATCTTCCATGTCCTCTCAGTCTGTGACTCCTGACATTTCACCTGCAAAGAGTAATCTAGGCTCAAAACTAAGTCCTGTATTGACTGATGGCAATACTCCTGTACGCCAGCTGAGCCCTGCGAGGCAATATAACAACCCTATTGGCCTTTACTCAGCAGAAACTCTAAGGGAAATGGCTGAGATGCATAAATTAAGTCTCAGACGAAGGGCTTCGGAAGGTGGACTTCCTAGAGGGTAGGTAACGTGGTAAAATATTTAATATTTCAATAAGTTCGTAGTAATATTCAAAAAAGAATTTGCTGGAAAATGAATGTAATAACACCCTACCCTGTTGTGCATTTGTGTTGTAATTGTAATTGAGGTCTGGAATGAGTTTATAAGTATATATACCCAAAAATATATACACAGTACCATTACAGAATAACTCTTGGTCTTTGGTATTTGAATTTCAATATGAATTGGCAATAATCACCAGAGCATGAGAAGGAACACAGTGACTATAGCAACTGTAATCATGTCAGAGCTTTGGCATTTTCAGTTTTAAACTGATCTCTCTAGTTTCATAGAGCCTAGTATCCCTACCAGCCATTACAGAAGCTGCTAACAAAGAGATCTGACCTTTGCTGCTTTCTAAAGGAGAAATTGCTTTGACCAGCAAGCCTGACACGCTAGTGTACTGCAATGTCCTGCTTTGATCCCTTCCTTAATGTAGTATCTTTCCTATGCAAAATGAGTTAGAAGTGTCGTTCGTTGAGTTGTCTGGCTTGAACATAATCTGTCTCACATCTGATCATTGTGTACTTAATTTGTACATTAAGAAAGCATAATCTGCAGATGCTCTTTACAACATTTGTTCTCACACTGTCAAAGTTTTCAGTGTGTTAATATATTGCTGTACTATTGTTAGATGTGTGAACCTGGGCTGCAGCGTATGAGTGAAAGCAGTAAGAAATGAGTTCTCCTACTCTATCTTCTTTTATTAATCTGTGCTTTATGGTATTTCTTACTTTGTTTGTTCATGCCAACTTTAAAATGAAGTTTCTTCCTATGAATATGGGAAAAGGTGTAATTTCAACAAGAGGGAGTTGTTTACATGAGAAAGCAACAGATTTCAGACAATCCATTCAAGGTGTGGTAAATAAATGCATGTTTTCAACTACTTTATATGCAAATACAGAAGAGTTTTATTCTTTTCAAGAGTAAAATTTAGGGGTTTAAAGTTTTTGGAAAGGCTATTTTATTCCTAAGAAAGAGTATATATACATGCTTTAGATTATTCTGTTTCAGGTAATTTATCATAACTGTCTTGGGCATTCACGATAACAAAGGGACTGGAGCATCTCCCATATGAGGAAAGGTGGAGGGGCCTGGGTCTCTTCAGCCTGGAGAAGACAGCTGAGGGGAGATCTAATCAATGTTTATAAATAACTAATGCAAAGGAGGAGATTGGGTGAGGCCAAACTCTTCTCAGTGGTGTGCAGTAATAGGACGAGCAATGGCCAAAAACTGGAACATAGAAAGTTCCACACAAGTATGTGGATTAACTTCGTTACAGTGAGGATGACAGAGCCCTGGAGCAGGCTGCTCAGAGAGGCTGTGCACTCTCCTTGTTTGGAGATATTCAAGACCCACCTGGATGCCTACCCCTACAACGTACCGTAGGGAACCTACTTTAGCAGGGGGTTGGGCTTGATCTCTAAAGTTATCTTCCAACCTCTGCAATTCTGTAATTCTGTGATTCAGCATTTCCAATCCTAATTAATTTATCTGAAGAAATTCTGCACTCTCTTTTCATGCTGGATAGTGAAGAAAGGCAATTTGTATTTTAAAGAGAACAAGTTAATAGGGAAGATCAGCAAAGCATCCCTTGAAATGCTTCTCATCTACAGTTTTCTTGAAGAAAATATATTTTTTTTATTTCAGAGTGCAAAGCTTTCTGGGAACGTATCTCACTGTCTCTCTCCTATCATCTTCACATACCTTCTTTATGTTTGCAAGGATTTATTGGGGGGCTATATTTTGGATGGCTCAGTGTTCTGCTTCTTTATTATTGAAGTTACAGCTGCATCCATCACTCACTGGAGTGAGTATGAAGCACTGCTTTGATACCGGATGGATCTGTGATAGGGCCGTGTAATACAGTGACTGTGGTTGTTGGGGTGCAGAAAAGATGTTGCTGCTGAAAAGAGTCCTGTCTTCATTCTGCTGTTTGTACATGTTTTTTTCTTTTCTCCATGTACCCATTCAAAATGTACAGAGGCTGCTCCAAAAGTAATGCCTCCTTCAAAAAACTTTATTAGCCCACATGATCAGAGATGGATATCAGTGGTATGGCAGTAGAGGTTGAACTTTCCCACTATTTTCCTGTGTGGCAGATGGCAGCAGAGGAGCAGTATGACAGAATGGCATTTGACATGGGAATGTGTATGAAGCAAAGGCTTCAGCAGTGGTGAAAGTGACAGTGTGTCACCTCTTCTGGTGCAGATTTTTACAAGTGTGACATGCAGGCTCTTGTTCATTGCTGGCAAAAATGAATAGCTAATAGTGGAGATTACACTGAAAAACTTGGTTTCATAGCTGAGAATTTGCTCTATCTATCAATGTCATTGTGCTCTTGGAAGCTGTTGTAGTTCCCATGAAAATAAATAGGAGGCATTACTTTCATAGTCATTAAGTTCTCCATTACTGCCCACCTGTGGCAATATGCAAAATTACAGAGCAAGGTTCTACCCCCGAACAACTGTATGAGATTTTCTTTTTGAGTTCAAACAAAACGTTAGGGATTGCTGCCTGACTGCCTGTTATGTCTGTTGCAGTGATAATCAGTCTATATTTTAAACTTGAACGACAAACAAGGCAGTATATGAAAAATCATCTAACTGTTCTATTTAAAAAAAAGAAAAAACCTCCTAAACCAGCCCTTATTCCATCTTCTCAGGCAATTCCTCTGATGTTTAGGGCATCCTAAATCTGTTTACATGCATATTAATTTAGGAATGCATTAAATCTTTCCCACTCCCATTGTAGTGTTACCCATTAAAGAGGAAGGTGTCATTCTAACTGCTCTTCAGGCAGTAAGCTGGAATATGTAACTACCTTGTGACTTTGTCTCATCCATGTTTGTCTCCATTTCATATGTGGTGGAGCACACAAGGAAAGCACCTTGAGCCCTGCAAAATCTGCTTTGGACTTTGCTGCTTTAGGTGAGATATGGTATAGAGGTCATGAGATTCTGGAACTTTAAAATTGTGCATTAATGAGCATGCACTTATCAGTGGAGTATAAGCTATAAGAAAATTCAGCTTTGGGGATGTTTGGATTTGTTGAAACACAAATTCAATTTGCTGCTTTTAACTAAACCATTTAAACTTGTTTGTGTGAATTGCTGTCAGAGGTTTCACCATGGAAAATCCTGCCAGCAAGCTAAAACTAATTTTGAGATTTTCCTTTACTTTTCTAGAATAGTAGATCACCTGTTGCACAGATACACTTTAAGACTGAGAATCCTGAGCCAGGGTTAAAAATACAGAGGTGGCTTGTTAAAAGTGCAGGGCTTTCTGCCCTCAAGGGGGAGCATTAGTAATGTGAACTCATAGCCTCTAACGTGAAACTTTTTCATTGCAGCCGAAGTTATTTTTTGCATTGTAGGTCAGGGGCAGTAAATACCTGTCCTGCACGTATTTGCCATGTGGCTTGGGTTACTTGTTTCTTAATGTGTGACCTCTGTGAGTGGCAAGCTGGGGCTTTCATGTGTCCATATTTAGAATTAATAGTGTGCGGCTTTGAACCAGAGAGGATTTTCTCATAGTATACTTAAACATAAACAAAGCTTTACCCTTCAAAGGAAATTGATAACATATTCACACCTAAAAAAAAAAGTTTTCTAGACGTGGCTGTTGATCTGTTTATAGTATATGCATGTAATGATTTTTATCTCTGCACGTATTTTTCTGTTTTTACAAGATATCCATTCATTAAGACCTCTATGGTAAGGACTCCGTAGTTCTCATATTATACATGTAAAGCAGAGGCTTGGATTAGAGGATTAAAGCATCCATCAGAATCCACTTGAGAAAATGATATAGTTACACCGTATTTCATTGTAAATGAGTACCCAGCTGTCATCCTGTAGGATCCTAAAATGGATATAGGATCACTGATATGCTTACAGGCTACAGTTTGTTCCTAATATAGCTCTGCTGGTTCCTGTGACAGATTGTTGTATTTGGCTTTATGTAGGGTTTATAAAATTAGAAGAATATTCCTGAATCAGAGAGACTGAAGAACAGTAATTGCAGAAGGTGATCTGTGATTGCCATTCCATGGAAATGCAAAAGTACAAATCCTTTACTGCAGCTCTGACTCATAAGAGCATTTTTCAATCCTGAAGAATGCAACAGGGTGAACCAATTGCAAAATGCCTGTGTGTATAAAAAAATAAAAAGACAGGAAATCGAATCTAGGGTTCCCCAGGAGGAAAAGCATAACATTCTGGTTTGAATGTCACTCTAACATTGCTGTCCAGTGTTCTGTGTCAGTCCCAGATCTGCTCCAGATCCAGCATTACAGCAGCAAGTTGGAAGGTGTAGTGCCTCGTACTGTCAACAGCGTTCTGGGCAGCTAAATAAGAACAAATGATTATTATCTGATCCTGAACTCTTCATTATTTATTTGCTCAAATCATGATGGATTTCTCTAAATCTGTGAATAACATCTAAGCCTTGAAGAAAATAGGGGAAAATATATGTGCAGTCCATGAAAGCTATTCTAGAAACCAACAGAAGTAATTAGCAAATAATGTCAAAAAATATTGCAATCTGAGCATGCTCTCTTTGTTACTCCCAGCTTTGACCAATGAGGACTTACGTTTTCAGCTTGGCGTTGTTTCTTTTGGAATTACCATTCAAGCCACAGTCTCTTCTTGTTTATGGAGCAAAGTGAAATATACCGTGACTGTATGTTTTTTCAGACTGTGTACGTAGTGCATGAACTAAAATACTCTGATATGGATAGCCAAAAGAAAAAGCCACAGGATGCAAGGACTGTCTTCATTTCACTGTGATAAAATTAGGGATATTTATGCTGAAATAAATTGGCTTACAACATGGTTGGTGTAATATATGTGCACTAAAATTTAAGCCAATAACTTGTTAAATAATTAGGCATATTCCTCTTTAAATTTAATACGTTCTTTGAATATTCTCCAGCAAGTAAAAGACAAAAAAAGTCAGGCTTGCAATACTGCATCTGAGGATGGCCTGAGCAGAACAAATTTCACCCCCCTATATTTAGTACATAAGGGAAGAATATAATCTCTGTAACTTATTTGCTATTTTCAGTTGAGTATATACTCTGCAAATACTTCTTTTCTGCCATACACTTTGTACATCCCTGAATGTGTTGTTATCAGTAATAACATCATGTTGAAGGGTCTGCCAAAATGCCACGGTACCCTACTAAATCCTAGTGGATAAGCTATAATCCCTGCATTTTTTCCATTCTTAATCATGTTGGGGTTTTCAGGCCTACATTTGTTTTTGCTCTTATTTGCAGATGGTCTTAAAGCTTTAGTAAGCTGTAACTACCTTTTCCTTTTGCACTGTTAAAACTACTGATATTTTCTGTTTGTTTGGTTATGATGTTGTTTGTTCTCTTTCTCTTCTTTTAGGTTATAACCAACACCACTTCCAAGTTAGTATCATTCACGTAGTGCCAACTATCTGTGTTATGCTGTATGTGTGAAGATTTGCTTTCCGGGGTAGCATGATGCCTGATGTTCCTGCTGTGCCTTGCTTTACAAGTATTTATATTTTTAAAATCTTGTTGGTATGGCAAGCATCATGTGCTGCCACTGCTGTCCAGAGATGCTCAGTCCTAAGCACACGCTGTGTTCAGCATTTCTTGGTGATGTTTTAGTACTGCAAATGGACTTAGCATCTGTGCTTACTTCGTTTTTGTATGTGCTTTCAGATTTTTTCATCTTCACAGTCAGGATTGGATTCCTCCTAACATTTTAAGTAGTCTCCATGCCTTTAGGATTTAACAGAGCCTTCTTGTCTAAGCATTAACTTAATTTCTGAAGTCGTACTCCATTAGAATTCTAATTTAAGTTGTTAACAGATATTGTTACTGGGAGGAAAAAAATAGAAAAGCAATTGACTGTAATAAAAAATATTCCCCAAATAGGGAAACATGTTTGATTTGGAATTGTGATGGGTCTGCTTTTGATTGAAGTTTACAGATTCCTCAGCTCTGGTCTTTAGTTTTCTAAGATGAGGGCAGAGTATTCTCTCTAAAGTCCTCTTTTGTCTCTGGACTGAAAGTTGTCAATAAATTGTGGAACAGACTGGGCAAAATTCAGCTTAAAATAAATAACGGTTTTAGTTAAACGTTAAATTTAATCTGATGAAAGTTAGAAGTAGTAGAATACATAAAACTGAACTAATATTTAATTACATATGATTTACACTGGTCTAGCATTTTCTGTTGATTTCATTGAGGTGTTGGAGTGATGTCACGCAATTGAATGTTGCTCCTTTGGACAAGAAAACCTTTTGACATCTTGCATTGATAACTGCTCTGTTATGACTGTATTGGAAAGCAGAAGTCACGTTGTAGAGGTGTCACTGTCTTACTTTCTTTGGCATTTATTTTTACTTATCACCCTTAACTTTTTTCTTTAAAAGTGGCAAATTTAATCTCCATCTTTTCATCCACATTATTCTCAGATCTTGGCTTTAGAATCTCTTCAATAAGCCTTGTAGTGTGGGAAAATGAGAACAGTAAGTTCAAGATCATGGGCACCTATGTGTTCCTAATGATCAGATGATCGCTGAGGATATTACAAAGAAAAGAGTGCTGTTAGAGTAAGGAATGTGCATGCTGTAAAGTCACGAGTATGACAAGCTGGACATCTCTGCGCATCACCTTTCAACATGTGATTTCAGCAGAAGAATAATATATTGTTGGGGAACAGCTGATGGAGAGGCACATTAAATGTGAAAATGTCATTTTTAAAAGATTTGCACTTTTCCTTGAATGCATAATTCAGCTTTCTGTTTTCCTCCCTTACAATGTGTCATTAAAGGCTATGGTTTAGTACAGCATGTGCTTATTTATGTCTCTGTTCCTTGAGCATGTTGCTGTTAATGTTCTGTGGAGTATTTCTGAATGACATGTAACTGTATCTCTCCTACTGCCCATCCCCAGTCAGGGCATCCCACCACAGAGAGGCTTAAAGCATAGTGGAGTCTCCTGGCTGGGTGCAGGGGTGGCACATCATTGTTGTTAATCTCTAGACAACTGTCAGACAGTTGCCATCTTTACTTTTTTTACCTTTATCCTCAGTGCAGTGTTGGCAGTTCAGATGTAGTACTGATACGGACCCCATGGCTAACTCATGACTGACAGAAACACTATTGTTCCACTGCTGGAGCAGATGTAACTCCGTCACAGGAAAGAATTCAGCAAAAGACTGAATATAGTCAATATGATCTAATGGTTTTATATTGAAAATGAAAATTGTTCCGTTCAAACTGGATTACGTTTTTCAGAGTTACTGCATTACTTTTGTTGTTGCTGTTGGGGACATATCCATTTTTAGCTTTTGGCTCAGTTCAAAACGAAACCTTTGTGAAACATCTGCGTTTCCCTGTGGATGGATTTTTCAGTTTTGCTTAGTTCTAGTCAGAGTTCTAGTAGGTATACAGGAGCTCTACTGCTGACATCTTCCTGCTGTTGGCAGGGTAGGATCAGCAGACTAATCAGCAGACTGGCTGTTAATCCAACATTGCACAGGTTAAGGATGAGCAGTTACCTCAGCTGTTAGCCACTGAAGTATTGATTTTTCATTAAAACTCCAGACAGTCCAAACTGTAGGATTGTAACAGCATACAGATAGGCAGTACAAAGAACCTAAGTACAATTTAGCTGAAGTCCAACATTAAACCAACTCTTCCTTTTGCTATGGGAAGTTATATTGCTCATGGTTCAATTTCTCAGAAGCCTTTCATTGTAAATGAAGCTACTGGAAGATGGCTGCATGTCCTCCAAATGTGACTGCAACACTGATAGCATGATGACATAATTTGATTAGAAACTGGGCATTTATCACGTTCACAACACTTCGGCCATCTGTAGAATTTCTGCAGATGTAGTGTCTTAAGAGAGAGTCCAGTATCAAAAGGCATGAGTACTAAATTTCACTGTGATTAATTATGCACCGCAACCTTTTAAATAATAGGGAAGCTGGCCTCTTTTCACCTCATTGCACTTTCCTGGTGCATTTTAAGAGCCTTCACTGGGAATTCACTGATGTACATACACCCGTGGACATGCATACATACCCGTGCATGTATACAATTACATATGCATGTGGGATTTTAATACAGTAAATATGAGAAACACGTAGGGATTTTCAAGACTTTTATGAAGTGAAAACTCTTAACCTTTTTCATCTGTCTGTTAGCCAACACGAAGGTGTCACCCATGAGCACAGCCAGCTTTTAACTGTTGCTTGTTATTAGGTTGTCTCTTATTCTGTGAACAGAAGCTTTTGTGGTGAGATGCCATGAACGCACATGTACACTCCTCTGTTAGTAGTTTTTCTCTCACTTAACCATCACACCTTTCTCCTTTCTTTCCTTCCCTTCCTGTTGAATCTCACTCTTGCATAATCCAGTACGGATTTCACGGAGCGTTTCAACCCCAGTGTCCTGAAGGACTCTGCCCTGTCTACACACAAACCCATTGAGGTGAAAGGCCTAGGCGGCAAGGCTACTATAATTCACGCCCAGTATAACACCCCAATCAGCATGTATTCCCAAGATGCCATCATGGATGCAATTGCAGGCCAGGCACAAGCCCAAGGTGGAGAATTTGCTGGGTAAGATTATTTCCTTGTGTGGAATGCTCTTCCTCTGCATGATACATCTAATAGTCTCCATATGCATGACAACAGCTCTTCCTTGACTCTTTTTTTCCAGAATATATTTTTCGTGAATAACACAAATCAATTCTAGATACTGCTTGGAAGCATTTTATTTTTCAGCAGTTAAAAGTGTGGGTAAATAGTGTCTTAGTTTCAGCTAGGATGGATCTGAGCAAACAACTTATTTTTGGTATCTCTGACACCACAGGAAAAGATTTAGTGCTCCGTATTTGAAGGTAGATGGCTTTTCAGTTAACTCAACTGTTCTCTGTAATGAGTACTGTATTAAAAAATAATATATATATATATTACAAAAAAAAGGGAAGGGCTTCTATTAGTAGGTAAAGGATGCCAAGCATTTACTTAGTACTGGCTATGGTTTTATTCTTCAGAATGGAAAATAGTACTATCCTCATCTCTAGTGCATGTGTATGTCTTCTGCCCGTGCTTTGTTATCCATCGGGCTATTGTACAATCCACTGTTCTTCAATGATTTTCTTTTCCAGTGCATGCTTCTGTTAATTTTGTCTGATAAGCTTATACACATTTCTGACTTAACTGGAATTACACGTGGCATGACTGTAGCCCTGTTTCTGTCTTACTAGGTATCCTCCTACCTAAAATAGAACTTAGCTTCTTATCATATGACTCCAAAATATAGATAGAGCAACAAACATTGCTTCTTTTAAATACGTTAGCTGCAGGCTTATTCAAAATGCAGATGCTTTACGTATTTGCTTACAGGCCTTTACTGACTGTCCATTTTCTCACTGAAAACAATTTTTTTTCAAGCCAGTATTGTTCTGTTGTGTTCATCATAACTGTCCCTACAGATGCATCCCAAAGTATACCTTTCGTTAATTTGATCATGGCTCAATCTGCAAAGATGGAAGTAGAACTACATTGCAAATTAAGCAAGTACATTGAAAGATCATTGTATCTGTGGTTTTACTAAGGGTACAGATGATAAGAACACTTTCTACCAAACAGTGTAGCATTATATAATGCAAATAGTAATGCTTAAAAACTTCACTCCTAAACCTAACATTCACGCTTCTGTTCTTATATGAAGTCAGTTGCAGGAAACTTTCTAAATCTGCTGTGCTGTGTGTTACAGCCCCATCTGTAAATTCTTTGTTTTTAAACTCCTAACACTTTAGTGAGTAAGCAACTTTCTCCATGTTATTTCTCAATAATCCTACTATTAACACAGCCTTTCAAATCTACACAGAAAGATGGCATTCTTGCCAGTATTACAGCTACAGATACTCTTCAGGTTGCTAGTTGATCAAGTCTGAGATATCAGTTTGCTTAACAGAGAAATTATTGTGCCAGAAGTTCGTCAAAGAAAAGCAGACTAAATTATATACTGATATGTTTGGTCCCAGTTCTTTGCCTGTGATGTTACTTTTCTCTGGGCTTCTAACTTCACATTACAGATAAGTTCTGAAGCCATGAGGTGGTATGTAATACAGCGTGCATACTTTGACTGCAGATCCAAAAGGCTTCTGTCCTTTTTGACACACAATAGTTGGAAATACTGTTCACTTTTGTTATTAGTGAAAGTAGTACTAGGACAGGGATTCATTTTCCAGTTTAATTATTTTAAATCAGTGTTCTTTTCTATCAATAAGCTCAGTGTCAGGCCCACGCTGCTTAGAAAATAACTCACAGATACTGAATTGCCATGGAGAACTTAAAGGAAAGCTTGCAAATTACTTGTACTGCAACTATTCAGACCTCCTTCTAAAACATCAAGATAGCAATGTTCAAATGCTCTGACTTTGCATCCTTTCTTATTCTGTGTTTCTTTGTTATGATCAATTTTGATATACCAAGAACCAAGAGTTGGTTGCAACAAAACCGTGTGGTCTGGTATTTCAAGTGCATTTTACTAAAACCTCTTTTAGGTTCCTTTATGCAGTTTTACCAAATTCACAGTTCACATAAGCAGACATAAATCAAACAGCTTTATCAGGATTAAGATCTTACAGTTCCAGTAGCAGAATCAATACTGTGACTGTATAAACTAAATAAAGTCTGGAGTTTCTTTACAGTAAGCCAGCTTGGCTGGATAATTTACTGATCTGCAGGAATTTCTTTTCCTTTTACATCTTTTGTTAATAGCTGGAATTAGTCTGATATCCCATGTTGCAATATTTTGTTGTATGCTTACATTAGGGATAGAACTACGTAGTCCTTCCTAAATTTTTACTTATCATCTATCTACTTTGTTACGTTAAGACTGAGTTGTGATTCCGGAAGCGATTCACAGGGTAAGCCATATTTTATAATGAACTGCAAGATAAAATCACATTTGTATGTATTCAAAGAGATTTGACTCTTTTAAGCTTCTTTTAATGCTAATAACATCTGACCTGTGTGGTAATGTGCAAAAAGAGAGATAACATTTCACAGAATCCTACTGTAATATCTTAGGATATTGTATGAAAAAAACCTCAAAAGTTCTGATCTGTTTGGGCAGCCTTTATTGTCAGTAATGTCCATTTTAGGTCATGTTCTTAAGGATGTGCTATATTTCTGCACATACACACCCAGATGGGAAAATTAGACTAAGAAGAGATATGAGAACTACTTATTAACATTGTTATGCACGTAGTTAAACTATCTGTGTGAGTCAAACATCACATTCAGGTTTATGAAGTGCTCATATTAGTGAAGCTCTGTGCTTTGCATTTCCATGCTGGGTGGCTCGTATGTCCAAGTCATTAATCTGCAATAGAATTACAGTTTAAAAAAAAAAAAGCAGTTTGCTGCAGTACAGACAGGGTTGGAATTCTTCCAATGTATTGCATTAATCTAGTTCAATTTATAGGAGCATATTCCACTCTGCTAGGGGAGGTTAATTCACCAAGCTCCATTTCCTGCTGTAATCATCTATGAGAAAGACATTAATATGTCACGTTAACGTCAGTGCATTGCTACTATGAAATCTGTGGTCTGGTCTCTAGAGATCATGGCATATCCATCCACATACTTCTAAACTGCATATTTTTATCTTGGTTGTAATATAAAACCAAAACTTTTTAACTAGAGCATTTAAACAACAGACTTTGAATAGCCTGTGACTTGCACATCACCACTGCCATAGGAGTACATGGTTAAAATCAACAGTACTGCATATCCAGTCTGCAATTGCAAAATTTGCTATCAGATCTAGCAGTTTTTTTAAACTTCAGCAAGTCTGATGTATAACGTAACTGTCGGCCCATTAAAGCAGCCACCTAGCCTTTCCTCTTCCTAGAAATTTCCCTGCCCACAGTAGAGGCTTTGGAACAGGATGACCTTCAAAGATACCTTCCAAGCCCAGCCATTCTGTGTTTCTATTAATGAGGCACAAGATACGGCACGCTTTGTCAGTGCTAAGAAGAATACCTTAAGTACAGCTGGGAACCTGAGAACTAGGTTGCCTTTGGGGGAACGTTTTTTCAGAGCTTGAACTGAAGATTCATTTTTGGGATCTTTTTTTCCAAAGCGCCGCTCCACTCACTCATACTGAAACTTGTGCCCAGCTGGGTCCTCAAGGATGTGAAAAGTCTGCACACGCTGGGGGTAGAAGAAATATAAATACTCTTAAAAAAGTAAAAATCACTAAGTTGCTGGGGTACAATACAGTCCCATATCTCACATGCTGAGAGCCTACAGCATATATTAGCATGTGTTGTGTTTCTGAGCCCCTTGCACTCTTTCTTGAAGGACACTATGCTAATGTTAGTTGCAGACCCACTAAAAGAGCTTATTTTTTGCGATGTTGAAGCAGAAATGTGCGTCACCTGGAGAGTACTGACATATAAGATACTGCCTGGTAGTATTTTTTTCTTAGTGTATATTGTATGAGAGCTGCCATGAAAGTAATGTCTCCTATTTTATTAAGTTGGCCCATGATATCAGAGGCAACAGGTTGGTGGAATGGCAGTAGAGGTGGAACCTTCCCAGCAGTATTTCACTGCATTTTGTGGCAGCGTGACAGAATGGAGTCTGATATGGAATAGTGTATGAAGCAAAAGTGTGGAATTGAATTCCTCCACGTGGAAAAAATGGCACCCACTGACATTCATTGATGGTTGCTGAATGTTTATGGAGATCGAACGCTGGATGTCAGCACAGTGAGGCGGTGGGCAGTACATTTCAGCCCTGGCAGCAGCAAAATGGAAGACCAGTCGTGTTATAGCTAGCCATGCACAGCTGCCACATCATGAAATGAAGAGCACCCTGATAAGCTCATCCATGTGAATTTGTGGGTTACAATCAAAGAGCTGTGTACGGAATTGAATATCAGATTCAATGTATTGGAAATGATGGAGGCAACATTGGAGTTCAACAAAGTTTGCACCAAGTGGCTCCCACAGATGCCCACACTGGAATGAAAGGACACTGCATGCAAGTTTGTCGAGACCTACTGAACTAATATAAGGCTGAAGGTGACTCTTTCCTGGATCACGTCGTTACCAGTGACGAGATGTGGAGTTACCACTACAAGCTGAAGTGAAAGCAGTGGCCCATGGAGTGGTGACATGAATTTCACATCGAGTTTGGCTGGTCTTTCCTACCACACCCACTGCATAGTTTGGGTTTGATGCCTTCTGGCTTTCACTTGCTCAATTCGATGTGAAGATGGGCTGCGTGAGGAACATTTTTCTAGCAACAACGCTGTCACAGAAGCTGTGAAACAGTGGGCCACCTCCACTGGTACAAGTTTTTATGTGCATGGCATGCAGGCTCTTGTTCACCACTGGCAAAAGCGCATACCTAATGGTGATGACTGTTGAAAAACAGTGTTTTGTAGCTGAGAATTTGTTCTCTCAAATAGTGTTATTGTCTTCTTTTTATCTGTTGTAGTTTCCACGGAGATAAATAGGAGGCATTACTTTAGGATCTATCTCCATATGTAAGATATCAGATACATGTTTAGCTTTTTCATCATTCCTCTTCTGCTTTCAAATCACAAAGCCAACTTCCTTGTTGATTTCCTCTGCAAAAACACATTTCAAAGAATACTCAGTTTCTACTAAAAGTAGGCAATGAATCCAGAGTTACAGCAGCTGGAAATTTAGTTCAGACTTTTGTCTAAGAATAATGAACTCTGGAAAGGAAAGAAATAAAAACTAACAGAAGTAAAAGCCTATTACATTAGTTATATAATGAAATGCATTTTCTGTTTTTAAACGCAACCCAAAACTATCGTGGAACATAACGTAATGACACGTAAAACAGTACCAACATCAAGTTGTTTTTATAAGAAATAATACTGGTCAGAATGCTTGAATAAAATATTTTTGCCTAGCAGTCTCCTTTATCATCACAGAAGCTTATGGCTGCTTTGGCTGAGGAATCGTGAACAGATATTTCCAAGCATTTTCACATTATTCTAATACAAGAGTTTGAACAATTTCAAAAGTTATAATGAGCAAAATCATTTTTAATTTACCTGATATTTATCTATGTATTTTTCCTTTTGTTTTGAGTTGCTGTTATTTTGGATGAGAAGCTGTAAGACCAGAGAGAAGTTCAGGTGAAAGCTACCATGTGTTGTTTCACAACATTTCACTTTCTGAATTGCAGTACCCTTCCTATTAAAGATCCTCACGTAGACAGTGCATCTCCGGTGTATCAGGCTGTTCTCAAAACTCAGAACAAGCCTGAAGATGAAACTGAAGACTGGAGTCGCCGTTCTGCCAACCTGCAGTCTAAGTCTTTTCGCATCCTTGCTCAGATGACTGGAACGGAATATAGTAAGTCAAATAACATAGCATCTTCTTCATCTCTGTTTTAGATTTGTCTCTTTATTTTCATATCCCAATATTAGTGACTAATACTTGGGGACATCTTTCTTGCAGTCATTATCACTGAGGGCTAAGATCAGACAGAGAAGACTGAGTGTAACTTAAGGGAATTAGGAAATCCAAATGTTACATCTCACCTTATGCTTTATGAAGCAAATTCTTTGATCTGCCAAGGGTCTCGCAAAAAAAAGAAAAAAAGAAGAAAAAAAAAGAAATTAAGGCTGTGCAATAGAAGATAAGTTGTGATAAGTTCTTAATTACAAATCAAATTTGTATTTGATGCACAGCAATCTTTCACTTTCCAGAATTTTAGACATAGAAAGCCATCCATTCATTAGAGAAGAGATAAAGCACTTTGGTGTCTTATAACAGGCTTTTATAGAAGTGAATTCCTGAGGTAAAAACAAACAAACAGGGGCCACTGTTTGTATTGCACCTATGGTCTCCATCTGCCTTTCATCTAAACCTAGATCTGCTATGAATGCCATAGGAGTTTGGACATCCTTGATTATTGCCTGCAGAAGTACTTTCCTGACCATCTGGTGCTAAACTCAGACCTTGTTTTTAATCTAGTTCAAGAACCTTTCCAACATCTCAGAGAAATATTTGTTTTTTCTCCTTGTATAAATCTACTCTGATTGTGATTCCCCAAACCAGCATGCCCTCTCTGTAGAGTCATTGCCTTCAGCTGTGAAACACTGCTAGTAAACAAAGGAGGAAGTTGTTGTGAAAGCCACTTTCCTACTAACATCTTTCTGCCTAGCTCCAGGGAACTGCTCCTCTCCCCACCGTTATAAAAGCCACTGCTGCAAAGTCAGCAGCAATGTACCTTTACACAGGCTTTTGATACTTCTCTGAAGAGCTTGTAATTTTATCAGGAAGCAGATTTTTTTCTTTTTTTGTTTCTGTTCTAATGGAAATGTTCTTTTCTGCAGTGCAAGATCCAGATGAAGAAGCCCTGAGGAGATCAAGGTAAGCATCTTCTTGTGAAAAACACAGCTTTGTCCTTACTGGTAACCAAATAATGTTTTAAAGCAGCATTAATACAAGCATATACACAACTGTTTTCTTGTCTTACACACTGTCTCTAACATATTTACTTAAAAGTAACTAAAAGTAAAATGCTGTCAAGTGAGAGTAATTTGGATGAAGAAGGTTAACAAGTTGGCACGTATTGAAGACAGTACAAAAAAGCGTGTTCAAATCTGAAAGCTCTCTGCCCATGCAACTTTTGTGCACTTTACTGTGTGTGTGAATGCAGTGAGTTTCTAAGACCAAATCCTGTGTAACCGCTGGATCATGTAACTGTATGAAAACATATAAAGTTGTGATGGCATTGATACTTATGTGCAATTTATTTGGATGATCCTGACTGACATCTGATTCATTTGAAATTGTACACTACAGGAGATTTTTCTGTTCATATCCATAATAATTTGCTTATGTTTTGTTGGAAGTGCAATGAAAGCTTGTATAATAAGGAAGCACAGGACTGCTTTTGCTGAGGTGAAATGTATTTGTCTCCTTATATGACCTAACAGTAATGCTGATAAATTGGGTATGGTCAGAAATATGATGTGATTAAAAGGCTTGTGATGATCATCTTATGTTGTCCTATACTGCCAGGGATCCAATTTACTAGAAATTCTCGTGTACAGCTTAATAATGGAAGTTGAATTGGTGCATCCTGCATGTAAGCCTGATTTTCTGTTTACATACTTCGAATTCCTATTTCACATTAGCTACTCTAAGATATTAGCTGGGTTTGTGATATGTTTGATAGTCAATCCACTGGCTCTTTTTTTGTCATCATCTTCTTTTCACCCCACGTGTTTCTTCCATGAACACTTTTGAACTCAGTGCAAGCTACGAAGTTGAGTCAATAAGAAAGATGGCTGTCATCTTCCCTGTGAAAATACAGTATGTAGTCTTGCAGTTCATGTCTACTGTAGGCCTTCCATTGCAGTTCACCAAAGTTCATGGCTGGGTGCCTGAATATCAGGCTTGACATTACATCCCCCGTGGATTCATTTCATCCATCAAATGTGCAAACTTAATTCTTAGAAATGGTACTGCGCATTACATATTTTGATGTAATAGCATATACACAAATCCTTACTATGGGGGGATTTGAAATGTTGCAGGAAACATAACAGCTCCCCCGTATACACATCTGACAATAATGTATTTTATTAATATGTAATTAATTAAAGAAGTAATCTTCCTGGATGTGGTCTGTAGCTTTGTAAAATACAAGATAGTGGAAATTTAACGTGGTTTTAGGTAGGTTGCAAGTGTTAGCACATCAACATGTGTAGTGTAAAATGCATTTCTTAGTGTAATTTAAATGTGCATTTAAGGTATTGATGTCATTTATTTTATTTTCCACAAGGGCAGTCATTATTCTGAGTATATTTAAGCACATCTGGATTACCAAAAGAAGCTTAAGGACATTCATTAGGTTGTAGAAGCAGAAGGGAAGATAGCAGTGGGTAGTTAGTAGTAATACAGTGTGTGTAGCTTACATAATGAGCTCTGGTGCAGGAAGTGAAATGGGGCCTCTTTCATAGCAAACTGACAGCACTTCCCTCTTCTTGGTGCCTACTTTCAGCATTATATGTACTCCACTGCAGATTTGGTAGCACCAACACTGGCTGTGCACGTGTCCATCATATGTTTTCTTGGGTTGATTGGACCCCTCTGTTTCATCTTTTGGTTTAGTAAAGGGTGGAAGGAGCAGTCAGATGCACAGAGTTAATACTTGAACTTCACTCTACTGTCACAATAATGGAGCACAGACTTCTCATTAGTGTCTTTTCTGGACACTGCACAGCCTGTACAACCAGGTTTTGCCCCATGCCCACAGTCAGGGGACCAGCTGGAAGACTTCCTGGACTCTCATAGAACGGTGGAGTGTGAAGTTTGCCAAGTTGCATTAATCTTGTTTTGGCCTTCTGGAAAAAAAGAATTGTCTCAAAATGTAAACTGCCAGAATGGATGATTTTGGTCCTAGAGTACATTGTGAGCAGTCCCCCTCTGGTGCTTTCCTTTGTCTCAGTTCTTCAGTGTAGTCAGCAAGAACTGCATGAGATGGCAGTAAAATTTCCTCCAAACACTTAAAAACAAAAACAAAACAAACATAAAAATAGTCACTTCTGGATTGTTGCTTCTAACTCATTAAAATACACTCTGAGTGGTATCTGTAAGACCCAGGAGTCTCCAGGTGGTGGAATACTATTTTCTGTTACTATCACTGAATGCAGAGCATGACTTTCTTGTTCTCGTGTTACTGCTATTTTGAAGGCACACATACGATTATAACTTGCTGTGGAAACATCAATTTGCTGTTGTGGCGATAGTTACAGAATGCTTTCCAGAAAGACGATATCTGTTTCAAGTTGTGCGGGTGTTCCTTAATGCCCTTTCCTTGAATGGAGGGATGTATTTATAAAGCAGTGAAGGAGTTTAAGACCCACTGTAGCTATTACACTCCAGTGTAAGTGGAATGAATGCCACCATGAATTTCTGTATTTCAGTAAGAAGTACTTTCATATTTTTAAGTAACTAACAGACAGTTTAGGAAGTCATAAATAAAGAAAACTTAGAAATATCAGTGAATTTGTTGATATTTACACTGTTCAATGCCCTGTGCTATATTCAGCCTGAGGAGTGAAACAGGTCTGGTCTGTTCCTTTCTTTTCCACTGGTTTCACTGTCAAGTTGTGCTGCGATTAACACAGTTGTCTTATGCTTCGAGTTTAAATAATAAGGGTAAATAACTTGTTTGCAATTGATCAAATAAATTTGTAACACATAGTCCTCCTTGACTATACTCTCATCCCACATCCTCCTTCTGCTTTTTGTTTGCAAAATCTTAATTTAAGCTACAGAACACGTAGAAAAGATTAAGCTCTGAGAGGTGCTGAACATTGCTTACAACTTGCTCAAGAGCACCAGTCTGCAGTCCAAACTGTTCACGGGGGGAGGTCAGTTGTTCACAGGACTGTACTTTTGAAAGTCCCAAGATATTATTCTGCTCTTTAACACAGATGATCAGAAACACTTACACTCACTTCTGTTGAGAAAACGGTAGACATTACTGCCAAATGCTGTGTCGGATGGCCTTACAGGACAACACGAGAGACAGATATAAATATGTTGGCCTATAAATCATAGAATGGAAAATATTTGCAGTAATTATGCTCCTGTACTGAATTAACTTTAAGTGACTGCTTGGGTTGGGGAGGGGTGAGCCAAGAAATGTAGCGCAATCCAACTATTTTCCTGCTGGCAGGAAAATAGTTGGATTGCGCTACATTTCTAGCAAAAGCAGACCTGTAGTACTAAGTCATAGAACATGAAGTTAAATCAAATTACTCTTCAGAAATGAACAAATGCAAAAATTTTCATTTACAGTCTAAAAAGGATCATCCAGCTTTGCACTGATTTGAAAGTTGGGGAAACAAATCCAAATAAATTGCCATTGCCCTAATTATAATAAGGCAGGGGAGTGGTAGCCATGTTCCCTAATCCCTTTCTTTCTCCCTCCTTTTTTTCTTCTCTTTGTCTCTCTCTCTCTCTCTGTCTCTGTCTTTCTCTCTCTCTCTTTCTTCATGCCACAGGGAAAGGTTTGAAACGGAACGTAACAGCCCACGCTTTGCCAAATTGCGCAATTGGCATCACGGCCTGTCGGCGCAAATCCTTAATGTTAAAAGTTAAAAGCCTACATTTAGTGGGCATATATTTGAGAAAGAATTACAGAAAGAAATACCTGCTATCCTGAGTTAGAGCATAAGAGTGTAACACACATACAGGAAAGATGATTGCTAGGTTGTTTTCTTTTTTTTTTTGAGTGCCTGTCTTTGGTAGATTTCTGTTGTGAGCCTGGAAACCACTCACTGTCACCATAAGTAAAAATAATCATACAGCCTTGTTCACGTTCTTTGGTACAAAGTAGATTAGCTTTTGTCCTTTACAATATCAAATGCAATTTCAATATATGGATAGAAGGAAAACATCACTGTTGTACTTTTTTGACTCTACTCACAGAAGAAAATGAAAGTTATTCACAATATTTCTTTAGGAGGAAGACTTAGGTTTTATTGACTTTTATTGTTGTAAACATAATTAAATATGAGAAGATAGGATGAAAAGGAAAGCTGGCTGAGCCTGGCCTCGAGTTTGCAAAATGTACAACCTGCTTAGTTCTCGTAGTCAAACGATGCTGTTTAAAATAAGACCTTAGCAGTGTCAATTTTTCTTCAGTATATTATGCTAGTAAAACTTATTTGCTGAAACTATTTGCTGTAGTGTTTGAAACCTATATTTGTGATTAGATGGAAGACAGATAGAATGTAGTTGTTCAGGACCTGTGAGGAAATGCCTTTTTGCTAGAGGTGTTTAGGAGTAAGACGACTATATGGTACTGTTGGTGCACTGAAGTTTTTAAAAGCATCTTTCAAGTCTGAAGGAACACGTTGCCCATTCTGTATTGCTCTTGCTTTGACCCACATTTTTTTTTCTGTATATAGCAGCATGCTTTATCTCAAATAAAAGGATTTAAAACTAAAATAATGATGTGCTTGTTTTACACAGTACTTCATTCCTTTTAAAGACAATAACTGCTTCAACTGATTATTGATAAAAAGTGCACTTTTCTTTCCACAGTAGAAAATTCGGTCAAAAAGCTTTTCCCTATTACCTGTAGTTCTGACTGACCTTTAAACTACCTGAATTAGAATCAACCTGACAAAACAATTGGAAAAGAATACAGCAAAAGAAATGAGCAACTGCTTTTTTACTTGTGAAAGAAAACGTAGCATGATTAATACATGCTAGATGACAAGATGTTGCTAATAACATTATAGATTTCCATTTGAATTATATTTGTTCTCTAGCATATTAATGTATAAAGGCCCTTAAGACATTGCTGGTGAGATGAGACCTTTCTCTTTGAACAGTACAGCAGTGCTTTAGTTCTATACGGCTTGTCAAACTAAGGTGCATCTATCCAAAAGGCCCCCACGTGCTTCTGTTTTTTGTTTAAAGTACACCAAGAAAAGTACAACATCTATTTCTAGTTTAAGCTCTGATCAGTAAATGATACAAAAAAATGCATTTCAGTTCAACTACATTTATGGTTTGCATAGAAACAGTTGATGTTATCCCTTAACAAAAAGCATTAATACACCTTAGTGCTGATTGAAACTAATTTTCTGGTGTTAAAGCAACAAAAGGTTAATTATGTTGCAGATCTGTCTACAGCCCAATTAACAAATTATTATTTTTTTTATTAAATTCTTTAAGCTGCAGATTAGGTTCTTTTATCTGGTAGCAGTAATTTTGATTAAAGAGATTAACGTGTAATTGAACTCTCACAGTTTTTGCAGCTTTTGAACATCCACAACTTATATCAGTGAGAACAAAACATGTTGAAACTCTCACTCTGTGGGCAGGAAAAGCTACTGTTCTTGAAGGATTTTGCAGTAATCAACCAAATATGAATGTTTAAAGAATTAAAAAAACCTCAGACACTTGAAAAAAATCAACAACGTTTGACTATTTTATTTAAGAGTACATGGGCAGTAGTCCATCTTAAAATGTACTTCACTTTTTAAAATTAAGTACTGCTGCAATTCAGTAAACATTACTTAGTGCACATCATTCATTTGTATTTTCCTTATGGGAATGCAAAGTGCAGTCACATCTCACTGGTACCTGTGGACCATCAGCAGGAACTGATACCAGCACAAAATAAAAGTAGTGTTTTCACTTCTCCTATGTGTTGCTAATATCAGACATCAATTCAGAATGGGTAAATCTTATTTATGCATGGAAAATTGTAGGAGAATTTACGCTGTGCAATTAACTTTTTTCCTTAAATAGATTATGTACCTAAGTAGAAAATCTTCATTCTAGTATTCAACCCAATTAAATGATTTTCTGAATAAATACATGATATCATTTTCACGTAAATAGGAGTTGTGTATCCTTAAATGTTTTATGAACATAATATGGGTACTATTTATTTCAAATAGTTCTAGTGCATGTACTGTAATGAAAATGTCTGTACTGTATCTGAATGTTTATATTTAATGTCATTTTTAAAGATACTTCTAAATAATCAGAACAGCACAGTTGGGTTAGTTATGAAATTAATGCAAATATAATTTAGAGACATCTTCCCCTTACGTCTGCTTCTGTGGATTTAACAATAAACAGGGCATATAAGCCATGTAATCATAAGGAGATATAAGGAGTTCTAAACCATTTCCCTGGGGGACAGAAAATAAAATCTCAGTACTCTGCAGGCTTGTAGAATTTCAGTTCTTTATGTAACCATAGGAAAAAGTGATAGGAAAAAATCTTCAATAGTTGGTAATTTTTTTTAACTTTTAAAATGAGAATAACCCTGTAGAATTTGCTGTCATTAATCCCTGATGTGAGATAGTTCACTATAGCATATTTCCACTGGTCCAATCTCTTTACAACAATAATAATATTTCTGTTTAGTTTCTTGTTTATATTTAAACTAGTAATTCCTTAACTCTTACACCTCAAGAATCTGTTTTTATGCTGTCCTGGTGATCTCCAAGCCCCAGCAATTCATGTTGCAAATATTTCCTTGTGTAACTATTAACAGGCTGTGTTTCTCCTTCCCGAGGAGGCGGTAGACTTTTTCTGTAAGATGGGGAAACTGGGCTGCATTTGTCATTCGTTCTATTACATGTCATTGCTGGAGACTACGACAGGCTTAGTCCTGATGAGAATTCATAAGTGGCTGTGAGAGGCCGCTAGATTTGTTCTGGCTAAAGGTCAAGTTGTTCCTGGTTGCATCCTATTTTTAATATGTCCAGCCTTATCTCACTGTACGTTGCTTCTCATCAGCTAAGTCTGTCTTCTGCTATTTCTTGGCCATTTGTAGAAGTCTGATGTTTTGCCTAGGAAAACTTGTCTCAGTTAATGAAAGTGGGGCTTAAACTAGGTGCCTGACTGAAGACTCAATGAGTCATGTAGTCCTTCAAAATGGTTTTGATGATAGGCAGCTATATCTGTCCCACGTTGAATACATTTTGAACCATGACTCTTTGGCTGAGTGGAGGACACTGAGATGGTAACAAGTGTCTTCTGAATAATCTCCATGCCAAACAAAGTTAGTAACGTGCGGAATGCAGATAGAGGTATTAGCCCCCTGTCCTTTCCAGTATTGCCAGTAAAGCCTAGTTTTATAAGCATTTAATGAAGAAACAGCAAAGCTGATGCCACAAAACCAAAAGGCCTTCCAGGTAAATCTGCTTGTCTGGTTATGACACAGGGAAATGCTCATTTTCTGCTGTGGTATAAGACCGTTTGTTACGCACTAACCTTCTTCCTGAATATCGCTGCTTTGTCTTCTGCACAAATGGTCTGTTCCTCACCTCTTACAGCGCTTAGTTTGCAGCAGGAGTACTGACTGCATGCAGGGCATGCTGATGGGACATGGCAAGAGTGTGCCTTTAGGAAAGCAGGCATGAGAACTTGACCTCTCTTCCTTTTGTGCATGAGAAAATTGCTAGGGAAGGAAAGTTCTGCAGCTCCTTCTCTTGCCTCCCTCTTTTCACACCTGCCTGTATGGATAGGAGAGGAATTTTTTTGCTATCTATTAAATGTAAAGGTCACTTTCTCTTCATTGCTCTTCTCATTATGCACAACTGCGTGGAGCACCTATAGTAGTAAGGGACAGGAATTCTAGGGAGTGCTTTGTCAATTTCCCTAAGTCTAACTCTCGTGTATCACAGAATTGTCTGAAGCCTTTGTAAACAGGAAGGGGTGAGCAGTCTTTCACTTGTACTTTCAGGTTCCCACAGGGAAATAAGCTGACTGATTCCATGGCTTCATTAGCAGTGTCTGCCGTGAGCTTTAGTGACTGGGACTGTAACACACTGTTAGAAAATACTGGAAGAGTTGCACAAATTCTAATTTGCAAATGCAAAAAGCTAGAATCTTGGTATGGTACGTGGCAGTGGTAGACCTTGGTAAAACCAATTCGTGGCTTTCATTAATCAGCCTTTTATGAGCGGCCTTCTGCAACATACATGAAAATAAATTGACTAACGTTTGCTTTCAAGCACAATGACCTTATTCTCCTTATCAAGGCTATCTATCTGATGCCACCAAGACAAGATCTAAGGTACTTTTTATCCACTTCCTTCTTACGCCAGAATTTCCAGTGGCTAGCATGGCTGACTTTCCCAGTTGCCAAAAACTTGCTGTGTGCACACTAAGCAGATTACCAAAGATCTTTCTGGAGGGTGTAGCATATTTTTCTATAACAGCACACAAAATGAAGCTCAGTTTGGTATCTAGCCTTTTCATTTCAAGAACATTACTACAATAAATAATAAGTACATCTATTTATTCTTATCCCTGCTTACCTTTTCGTGTCTAAAGAGTGACAAAAAAACAACCCCAGAACATTGGAATACTGAATAAGTTCAATTGTTTCTATGGAATTCTAAGTCAATCCAGAGGGAAAATTGATTAAGTATCTCTTTCTTCCCCAAAACACTCCTTGAAGTTCAATGGGATAAGTGAATTTAGAGATCATATATTCCTTGTTTTGAAGCCAGTTCTCTATAGAACCAATTCATCAAAGGTGGGAGCCATAACGTGTATCATGTCAAATTGAATGCACTCACTTAAAACTGAAGGAGCGAGATGAAATTAACAAATACTGTGAAACTGTTATAGAGCAAGTAATGCATAAATTAACAGAGACTGTCAAAGCTCAAGATTCACTTTTGTGTTCACCTTTTGTGAGTAGTGAACTGTATTTTAATCTCTTATTTACCATCTCAGTCTTTTGCATGTTCCTGGCCAGCTCGTACTTCTTCATTGGCAGAAATTCACATCGCTTTCCTTCCTTCTGTGGAACTGTATCCATCCCATATAAATTTATGCCCCCACACTTCTGCCACTGATGCTGATGGCTAACCAAAATACCAGTGCGTGGTGCAGCTTTCTCTTACTGTCTTCTTCCATTGCCTTCAGTCTAACAAGGAAGAAGTGGTTCTTGCATGTAGCAGCTTTCTAACCTGGAAGCACACAATTGTGGTCTGTGGATCATCTGACTGATTCACAGAGCCTGTGTAAGACAAGTTGGAGATCTGGCTGATGGCATAGCACTGGCACTGCTTCCTTTTATTCTGTTTCTGAATTGCATTAATGTTAACAGAATTACACTAAATACTAATAATTTCCTAATAGTTCATTTCCATGTAATCAATTGTTGTTGACCCAGAATGTTATACAATTACAAATGAGAGAAAGGGAAATTAAGAAAAACCTTAAGGGAATCTGTGAAAGAAAATGTAATCCGTGTTCTGAAAAAAAAGCCTGACAACTGCTCTATCTCATGCCACTTAGTTATTTGTTTCAAGAATCAAACAGAAAAGACACAGTAGTGTATCTGAGATGCAGCTTCAAATTTATGATTGTACCATGTAGAGAAAGGATGAATTTTCTTACCATCAATGTGCACAGATTAAAAACTGGCTTGAAGAACTACCAGCTGACAGTGAGATCTATGAGTTCTCTGAGCTTCCCTGGAGCAATGTGAAGGTACAATAAGAAAAAATGCTTCACTGAAAGGGGAATCATCTCTTAGTATACAGTACCTAAACTTGTGCACTGTCCTTGTCTACAGTGGTCCCAAACATGATCTGAAAGGTTTCTATGTTCAGGTGACTGCTGGCAGATACTTGTGCTTTACCAGTGGGGCTCTAAAACACTAGAGGGAACTGTTCACATAGATCTGATTGTAGAAGTAAGGCCAGGATAGAGGAAAGTTATCTGCAGTATTTTTGGAGCTGGAATACATCCAAGCTCAAGTTGTTCCGTGTACTCAGGGTTTTGCAGTCTTTGTTCTTACTAAAATGGTACATTTACCAATAAGATAAATTGGAGAACATACGTACGTGTCAAATGTCCCTACATAAATCTTGGAAAAGTTATCTCAACTTCTATAAGCGCAGATGCTGCTTTATTATTATTTGAATGCTTACTGTAATAGCAGACTAGTAGATGCCACTGAAATCCATAGGAGGCATTTGCTTTGATTTAGTGAGCTGCTTTGACTGAGTTCCATACTACTTGTTGAGAATAAGTACCTGTTTGTTTTTTCAAACGAACATATGACAATGCTTTTCCTATTCTGTGGCACTGTCTGTGCAAACCAGAAAACCTTCTGGGAGAAATGTATTTTCCTGCTTAGAAAACCAGACATACTAGCAGGATAAACTGCGACTGTTTTGGCGTGGGCTGCTCACATTCTTAACTGAGGTGGCTGAAAAAGAGAGACTAGCTATTCTTCTATCCCAAGCTCAAGTTTTAACTAAACCAGCATGATAGTCATCTTCTATCCTTTCCAGATAACTGCCTATGATTTTTTTTGTGTGTGTGTGTCCTGTGGTGTCTCTGTTAAGAAAATAGTTTGTTACAGAAATATAGCTTGGGGGATGAAAAAAGATAAACAATCTCAATGGTTTCATATTCTTTATCATTTACGGACAAACTGTCAGCTCCAAACACAAAGCTGAAAACTGCCTCATTGGATCAGAACTGGATCAGCACTTACTCTGTGGCTCCATAAAGAGTGTCCAACTGTGTCAGAACTTCATGCTGTCAAGAAAAAAATGTTTGGAAGGCAATTATTAAATAGCTTTCATATAATTTTCTTCCCAGGCATCCTAAAAGAAATCAGTGAAAGAATTTCTTCTGACTTCAACTTTGTAAAAGGAAATTTTATTTTTAGGAGAATATGCTTATGTAAATGTAAGTACATGGTAGGATGAAAGCTATTAAGAGTCTAGCTTGGAAAAGTCCTGTAAATTCACCATATAATACTAGAAAAAGAGAGTGTTTGATTTTAAGAGATAGAGACCCTAGTAATCTGTAGATCTTAAATATCTCCTCTTTTAAAAAGAGGCCAATAGATACCTTTCAGGTGTCTTGTTTGATAGAAAGCTATCGGATGACCTGCACAAGAAAATTGCGATAGCCTAGATACTAACATTTAGAAAAAATCACTCCATAATCTCTTACGAAAGAGAGTGAGTTGATATTTAAAATATTTAATTGGGACTCAAACACCGATTCATTTTAATTCTCTGTCCTGCCATGGACCTTCTATTTGGCCGTGAGCAATTCTATTAAGATTTAGTTTCTCATGCGTATAATGTAGGAAAAAAAATGCTTCAGGAGAATACTGAGAAGGAATGAATCATAACGTTCATTTATTGCATCAGTATTGAAACACTGAAGCGAGCTGAAGGACCCTGTGGTCTCTTAGAATGCCAAATTTTCCTGATTACATCAGATCTTCATTATAGATTGGTTCTACATTTTCTTTCTCAGCCTTTTGTTAGTGTGGGAGAGAGAACGACCCAATCATTCAATTAACTCAGTCTTTATGCCCATATCACATAGCACATTTTTATGAGAAGGGAACATTTAATATTTTCCACTGTATAACATACTATGTAATTGGGACAGACAGTGTGTTCCATGCATAAGTCTTGTTTGAGAGATATGTCCAATATTTCACAAAACCTCGTGGGAATTGCAGTGTTTTCTCAAATAGTCATTGACTGAGGTCCTTCTAACAAAAGCTATTTAGCCAGGGACTAAAGGGAGTGCAGAAAAACCATTAATATTAAATCTCACTCATTTTGCTCAAAACTAGTATATGCTAATATTGGATACAGACTGCCCATAATATTCTGAGCCGATTTTGTACATACTGTGAGAGTATTGACTTTACCAAGCTTGTCCCAGTGATTTATTTGACTCAAAAGCAAAATCAGTTCCATATTTAGTTTGAAAAAAACAAGCTTGATTGTAACATAGGTGAGAAATTCAATAGTTTGTTCTTCAGAATGTAAGTATCACCAGTAAGACGCATCTGATCTCGAGCCTTTCTCACTGTCAGTCAAGTGGGAATTATTCCTGTTGACTGAGAAGACAAACATTTCCTGAAAGCAGCAATGTGTGGTAGTACATCTTTCCCTTTACTCTGCCGTTTTCTTTGCTTCACTCTGTGGAATTACATTTAATTACATTTATCTATCTCTGTAACCTTCACAACTCCCCTTGCCATAGAATCATGTTAATCAGTATTATGTTATGAACTCAGGGAGAAACCTTTTCTAAAATCCTTATTTCAAACTCAAGTGATGTTCTGCATTTCCCAGTATAACCATAGCTAGCAAAGCAGAAACACATGGACCAGATTAATAGTTACACCAGAGGCCTAATGCTGCTTTTGCCCAAGCCCCAGCTGCCTGCCTTTTGGTTTTAACTGTAATTTTTCATGAACTTTTTGTAACACTGAGAATAAATAATGCTTTATTCTGTTTAGGCTGCAACTGTACTTCCTTGTTTTGTTTTGTTTTTCTTTTAACAGACTTGCATGATTATGATTCTTGGTATGCTAATGCTTTCCTATCCTAGACACTCTACCAACTTCTAATCTATCCTCCCCCACTTTGTTTCATCCTGGCTTTACTATACAGGACGTTCCAGTGAAAACTCAGTTTGGTTACCACAAAGGCAGTGTTTGGTTTCTCATTGCTTTAGAGTGGTGAACAATTCATCTTATTGGGGTATTTACTTTCTGGTCAGGTTCTGCCATTCTGACCATAGTGACATTCTTAGTTGGACAGACACATCTGAGGCTCATTTCAAATCTCCTTCTGTGTTTGAAAGTCTGGCTTCAATTTGTTTATTTTCAGGATTTTAAAAATTGGGGGGTTGTGCATAAGTCTTTGCTGATAGACAAGTGTTTATAAATTTATTTGGGCTAAACTAAGAAAAGGATGCACATGTGTATGCATGTGTACATATAGAAATACAGAAATACAGAAAATACTTCTAATGAAAAATATTAACTACAGCCTTCAAAACATAATGTAAGACAATGATCAAAGCACAACCAAACGAGATAAATTAATATCTGTATTTCTTATTTGGAAGGACTTTTCAGAAAGGAGATTGATTTGGGTGAATGGGGGCATTTGGTTTGTGTTTTGTAATTTTATATCTCAGTTGTGGGAAGTATTCTATTTTGGCACATTTTAACTTTAAATGAGCTGAAATTCCAGCACAGTCTCTTGGCTACAATGTTATCAGCCTCTCACTTTAATCACAGAATATCCAAAGTCAGAAAGAACCCACAAGGACCATCAAGTCCAATTCCTGGCTCCATATAGGACCACCCAAAATTCAAACCGTATGTCTAGGAGTGCTGTCCTAAAAAAGTAATAATCAACACCATACTGCTAAATCTCGAGACTTATCTCAGTTACTGAACTCAACTAGATGTCAAACATAGGAGTCCAAAGACCAAGGATTATAGTCTTTACAATTCTTCCAAAATACACGGTTGCTTGCACTCAAACCACTGTTATTTCTGAAAGTGTAAATGTTTACAGGAATTACAGCCTAACTGTCACTGAAATTGAGGCTGACTAGTTCCTTACTTCTCTGAATGGATGACATTTCTTGTTTTAATTCAACTCAGAACTGAGAAAAGAACTGAGAAACCTAGTACTTATTTGGGTAGGACATAGAATTTTTAAGTGATGGCAGGTATATACAATCCATATGAGTTTTTGTTAACCATTTATTTCCTTACAATTTTAATAGTATTGGACCTTCAAGGACGCACGAGTCTGATTATTTTTACCACTTAGAATTGCATCAGGTTATGTTTCACTGGAATACCACTGGCGTTTTCTTTTAAAAGGGAAGTAGATAAGTAAAAATTATTCCCAAAATTGTATACATACCAACAATGCCAGATTTGCATGAGAAATGAGACTTGCAAAATTGATAATTTTCCTTCCCTTAATACTGAATGAAAGAAAACGCTCATGGGAAACTTGCAAATTTGGTGTTTCATCTGAAGAGCTGAAGACGTTTCTCACAGCTATAAGTGACCACTCTAGGATGCTTTTGGCAACCAAACATTTCTCCTAAATGTCTCTTCCTTTGCCCTGTGTTTTTTGTTGTTTCTTTTTCTTTTTCTTTTTTTGCCACAAGTAACAATTGCATTTCTCTTATTCATATGGTATCCCCTCCTTTCACAGAGACAAAGAAAATGCTGCAACACCATCAGAAAACAGGTAATTTTTGCTCTCTGTTTTCTACTTTATCCTTATTTAATTGGCCTCCACTTTTCCCATATTACTCTTACCTCAAAAACTTGCAAAATTTGAGAAGACAATAAATGATGTAGGTTGTAACTAAGCAGGTTTACCAGGCATTTGTTTCTAATGTAAACTTCAGAAAAGTCTGTGAGATGGTAGCAGACGTAGTGGAGGGAATTAAGTTCCTCAGAGTTTTTGTATAGACATTTCTGTACCTGATTCTTGTGTATGCTGTTTGATCCTTGATGGAATATGAGATTCAGTAAGTAATTTCTTTCATTTCAAGAGTGATTTTGTCCCAAATCTCAGCACACTTGGCAGTTATGTTTAGAAATATATCTATAAAGTTATGAACAAGTACTGAAACACAGGTATTTCTTAAATGAATCTAATCTACTACTTAATGGAGCAAAGAAATGACTCTCATTAGTTCATGCCATGAAACAAATTTTACCCCGTTGCTTTACAGTTTTATTCATCCCTCCCTGAACAACTACTTTTTATATTTGTTTTTAAGACTCACAGTTCAACAGAGGTTGCATAGAATTAAAATCCAAGTGCAAGCATTATCCTGACTAATGACATGAGCAGTGGTAACTGGCACTTGGCACCACAGGGAAAATAAGAATTATGTCAAAAAAAAAAAAAAAAAAGGAAATGAAACCCTTGATTTGTGTACAGTGAATGTACATAAAGTAAATTGAAAAATAACACATTTGGCATTTGAGTAGTTATTTGATTTGTGCAAAACCATCTACAGAACCGTACAACTGCTTCAATGAAATCTCTTCTTTTGGATTTTACTAGTAACTATTCCTGATTAATGACTGCCATTAGTATCACACCACATTGCCTTGATGTTGCGTGGTTTGTCAAACCATAGCTTTTATCCACCTCCATTATCATTGCAGCTTCTCTATGTGTCTGATTATGACATTCCTAGCAATATGGTTTCCAGATTTAACACAAGGTACTTTTTAAATTCTTGTGTCTTTTCCTAGTCTTAAGCAGTAATGAACCATCAACGTTTGCTGTGATTTCTAATGCAGTACCATGATGATCTCCTACAATCTACAGAATTTAGGAATACACGAAGAGCATGCTGGATATTTACGGATATAAATCTTCTTCCAGGAAAAAGAAGAGGCAGAAAAATGAAGCCTTAATTACTAAACCTACATTTGACTTTTCAGTTAGCTTGTTACACTTCTGCCCATGTTCCTGCCGGAGCCTTTACCCACTGCTCAGAAACGATAACTGCTGTCTTAAAGGTTCAGTTGTCTAGTGTTCTAGAATGCTGCTTTATTTGATGTGGATAGAAAGTGACGGTATCTCAGAAGACTGTTTACTTTGTATGGTTCTTTTTATTTTAAAAACACAAGCTTATTCTGTAGCTGGAATTCTCTCTCTTCCTTGGAAACCTATTACCTAGGGAATTGGTGACACGATAACAAATATCTCATTTACAATTTCCCTGTAATCTTTGTTACCCAGGGCTACAGCTACTACATATGTGCCACAGTGTGTGACCTCCAGTACTTTGCAGCCTCCTCAGTCATGCACCGTGGGTGTCAACACTGGCAGTGCTAAGCCTATGGCCTCCAAGGGCTCTGTGAGGCCCGGAGTGGTTACAAGTCAGAGGGGAGCCAGTTGTGTCACTACTGGCCATAAAGTCTCTGTTTCTTCATCCAGTAATCAAAGGTATTCAGTGATGTGTAACTGCACAACTGACCTGGTTTGGAGCTTTGGAATGGTTTGGTAATAACAATCTCTAACTCTTCCAGGCTGAAATGGCTGTGGCCTAAAAGGCAGGTGTCTAAATTCTACAAATTACAGCAACTTCTAATTCCTGTGGGTTCTACTCATAAGGATTTCATCTACAACATAGAGACGAGTCATTAAGCACCTTCTGCAGAAAAGCAGCAGCTGATATTATGCACCATATTTCTCAACGATTGTCATATTCAAATGCAAAACTCTTCCACGTTATGTCTTTCTCTAAACATCTTCTCTAGCACTTCTTTTCTATGAATGTGACAGTAAAAGAGATAATTTTCCCTATACCTTATGATCTGTCTCTTATATTTTCAATTTTATACAAGGGATCTGTTGGAAGACTTGAAACAAAAAGGACTCTTCATGTTATATACAGGAGACTAAATGCAGCTTTACTAATCTACTCAATTGTTCTTTGGACAGAAAGTCCCACGTTAGGACTGTACTGGGATAACAGAGTAATCTGCACTTATTGTATTAAAATCTTAGAGTGCATTTGTTGCCACTTTTACCCTTTATGACTGTTAATCATTATTATCCTTTTAACCTCTACTGACTTAAGTTAATTTCGTAAGTGAAAATCAGCTGAGAATGTCTTTCTTTTCATCTACATTATTCACATCATGGATGTTATGTTTATTGGTTACCACAGAAGTGGAAACGTTTGAGAACATAACATCCGTTTCCTATGATTTTCCTTAAAACACAGAATATTGTAAAGACTACAAGTATATGTATTACCTTTAAAAATGTAACCTGTAACCTAGATAACCATGAAGCTGTAGTAATAGATGATCTGTTTTGTAGAACACCATTCACATTTATCTGCTCACAAAATTCTTCTACACTCACATAACTTTAAAAAAAAAAAAAAAAGAGAAGATTGGAATTCTAAAAAGAAGGCAGACTTGGAGGGGGGAGCATTATTTTATTTGAATATCTAAATAAAATTATTTACAATTCATATTGGATCAATTAAAAACAGTTTAAGTTAGTCTGAATTGTTTCTCTAAAATTGAGTATAGAGAATTATTTATCGACTGTACATATTGTATAGGAAAGATCTTGATTTTTCTAAGGCTTTTACCTATTTCTTTTACATCTATTCTACTTCCTTTTTCTGTTAAACTCTTAATATATTCTGCCTTGCAGGAATGCGATCAAGGCTCTAACATTTTAATCACTCTGAAAAGCTATTACAGCATGTAAGATAAAATTTCTTTTTGTTTCTTTTAAATTTTATAAGATAGATCAGTATGTTTACATTTAATTCATATGTGTTTGTCTAGTTTAACTTTGTCTCCACGCAGGTCCATATCGACATATATTCTCTTTTCTTTATCTTTTATCTCTTTTCTCTCTCTCTCCTTTATTTTTTAAACATATATAGAAGAGTATGTCTCTTGGTGTACATTTTGGAGTTCATTTCCACACTTAACTAACCTCACTATTTTCTTCTATTCAAGGTATGCAGTCTCAGAGATTCTTTTGAAATCTTTAACAGTTTTCCTTTCAGTGGTAATAGACAAAATAAGTGAAATCATAGATTGTTTTTATAACATGCATTTTGTCCCAGTATACAATAGATCTGTGGTAGTGTATAGTTTCTATCTTTTCATGTTTGCTAAATCAAAGTATTAGGTTTTTTTTCAATGCTGTGTAATATTAAAACCCCAGTCCCTGCTGTTGCTGGGGAGGGGAGGGGGGAAATCCTGTGAATATTCCTCTGCATTTATGATGTAACAATATGCAGCTGCACTGCTATGCAGTCTATCTAATCAGCGCTGTATTATGGAAGTGGAAAAATTTACAACATAATGCAAATACATCAAGATGTGTAAAAAGAAGAGTAAAGCTTGAACTTAAATGAGGATTGTGATGAACAAACTTCTGCAAAACCGTTGCAAAGCTTCATACGTAATGTTCTCTAAGCCAGAGTTGCAAACAAGATGAGTATTTTCAAAAGCTCCTTTGCTGTTTGTATAATTGCAGATGAAATTCATAAGGATGAAAACATTGATTATCTGCTTTTGTTGTGGGTTGCATTCAACTTGGGTGTAACAAGTATGCTTCAGTTTCAGCTAATCAAATAGTAAAATACTGAGTTGAAATAAGAGATACCATCATTTATACTGCCAAGCCCACAGGAGAATGTATAAGAGGAGGGAACAGCCTCTTGAAGACCAAGGGGTGTCAGGAATTCTGAAATACTGAACTTCATTCTAGCTCCCAAGGAGTGTACCATCTTAAATCAATGTTTCTGAAAGGAGCATAAGAAAATGTTAGACGGAATGGCAGGAAGACAGAAAACATACAATGGCAAAATTGCAAAAAAAAAATAAAATAAAATAAAACAATGCTGAGAGAGTGGGGGCCGAGGTTGGCTGAAAGACAGTCTCGGAACTGCAAGCTGTCTTTTGTTTTCTGATGCTTACTGTGCTCAGAAAATAATATTCTGAGCGTTGTTTCTGTGTTGCATGACAGAATCTTCATAGGTGTCACGTGTAAGAACCTAACATATAAGTTAGGTGAAAAGGAGTAAAAACGCAGCCATTGTTTTTAATGATGTTCACCAACGTTTGTGGATAAGGCAATTATGTTAATAGTGTACTGTGGTTTCTGTGGTTTGTTGTGGGTTTTTGTTTTTTTCTATTTAAACACATTCAGATAACTTCTAAAGAAAATGAACCTATAACACACAAATATGACATCAAGAAAAATGGCCCTAATGCCTGGCTATTAGATGCTTATATTACATCTGAAAATTGTGCCCCAAAATAGTGTAATAATTTGAAAACCCAAACTGCAATTAGTTTTATTTTTCAGTGTCTTACTTGTTCTGATAGATAAAAGTTAATTTAGCCCATAGTAGAATTGGTCTAAAGACAAAATTATGTTTTTGTCCTTCCCTTTTTTGCTTCTTTTTTTATCCTTTCTCTTTCTTTGGCAAGCAATTTTAAATGACGTAGTGATTTTTATCCAGTTTATTGACAACTGAATAATGACTATGTGTATTATTCTCCTCTAGTTAATATCTAGTTATTTGACACAATAAGCAAAAATCTTGAACCTCGTAAATCCATCAGAATATCTTTTTTTTCTTTTTCATTTGTTGTTAAGTACAACTGTCATAGAATCACAGAATAGAATCTTTTGTTGGAAGGAGTTGTGCAGATGCTCCTTGAGCTCCAGCAGCTCGGTGCCACGGCCACTGTGCTGGGGGGCTGTTCCAGTGCCTGACCACCCTCTCGGTGAAGAACCTTTTCCTGATACCTAACCTGAATGTCCCCTTAACTAGCTGAAGACAATAAACTGAGCCTTCCAAAAGACTGTTTCAGTTTTTAGCAGTGGATGACTCTGCCTGCACTGTCATGCAAGGCTGTCTAATAGACCACCTTCACCCATTATCTATCTCTAACAGATGAGTATTACTTTCTGAGTGAAGGCTGAAGAACAAAATATGCTAATGAGCACTGAGTGCTTAGATAGCTGGTAATGAAAGAAATGTTAGTAAGATGGCCACCGGGCAGAATAATATATGTATTTTTCTCATGTAAATTGATCTGTTTTGCAATTATGGATAAAATGAACTTTCATATTTATCTGTGCCATGAGAGGACTTCAATGTAAACATCTCAAGCTCATCTCTGAAGTAGTTTTAAAGTTGAGATAGTAACGTATTATGCTTTATCTCCCCCTTTTATCCTGTGTACTGTTCTTACGTGTAAAATGACTTCTTCTTGGTTGATGGTCTGGCCAGCATAAAATGAGGTGAATTTAAAGCTAACAGTCAGTGGACTCTTTATAAAGACCTTTTCAGTACCCATACAGTACAAAACGATTAAACTTAGAACAAAAGTGTGCTGACTAGATCTTTAGACTTTCAGAACTTGCAGGAAACCTGCTGCTCTGGAACTATAATAATACTCTTCAAACTGCATTTCTTCATCTAAATGGTTTTCTCCTTAATGTAAACTTCTGTTCCAGGAATGTTGAGTGAAATTTATTGTAATCTGAAGAGTTTGTGACAGAGTCTATACAACCACCTAAGAACTATGTGCCACGTTTCCTATTACTGGTTACAGTGGGAGCAGGACTTAAGACCTGGGATAAATTTCAGTCATGCAGGACTACATTACAGCCTTAACTGCTCGTACAAAAACGTCTAACAAATGTCTCCTTTTTTCTTTGCATTATTGTGCTCTTCTGTCAGTAACGCAGCATGCTACTATGTTTGTAGCTTCAGCTGCAAACATAGTAGGTTTTTTTTGCTTTATGTTTAGAAATGCACCTTTTTAAGATGCTTTTTGTTTCATTTAATTTAACTCTAATTAGTAGCCCTGTTGAGCATGCTCCGGTGTCTACCAGCTCTGCTTCTGCCCCTGCACCACATGCTTCAGCACACCAGCCTGCTTCTGCTACTCAAAATACAGCCAGACTGATGACACCACCAGCAACCACTCCTACCTCAGTAGTGCAAGAGTCTTTCTCATCCTCCTTCCAAAGGTAATGCTTCATTGCTTTGTCCTTTTGCAGATGTACCCCTGTATGGCTCTGGAAATGCAGCATACACATTCTAAACTTAAGAATGTTGTATGTACAAGCTGTAGCCTACTTCATATGCTTTTATATATTTTTGTGTTTTTTTCTTATTTTAGAGGATGTTTATGATTGCAACGCATTTGCAAAATAAAACCTCACTGAAAATGACAAAAAATGTTAAGTCTGGAGTACAGTTTATATTTTGAAAAATCAAGCTTAGAGTCAAAACTGGAGATGTTTTTCCACCACTTGTATACAGTAAGACTAAAACAACTCATCACAGTACATCAGAGTGATTGAATGCAGCTTCTCTTAATAATATTTCTGTAGTGCGACATGAAATGGAAAATATTGTTTAAGTAATTTACTCATGTAATATGGCTTACTGTGTTGCAGCAGGTGTCAATAAAAACACACATTTGATGACTGAGCACTCTGTAAAGTTTTAAGTCAAGCCATCTCTAATGGATTTATCTACATTTTTTCTCTAATGCAGTGAAATCTATAGAGCTAATGTGAGTTCCAAGGAGATGGAAATTCATAACACTAGTAACGTTTAGTAGGAGTTCCAGTCCTATATCAAAAGTGATTAGACTCAGCCTGAGAGGAAATAGGATTTACACTGCTGTCACGTTATAGAAATTGTTGGGAAAGTAAGAGTGAATTAGTTTGGTGCATATAGAATCACAGAACCTGCTCCTCTGTTGTTTTTTATTTTTTGCTACATAAATATTCCTAAAAGCTATATATTTTAGTGTGCTTTAAAAATCCAGGGAAAAACAAATTTTCAATAATGTAAACTACTTTAAATAATTGAAGTCTAAGATGTAGTCTGTCATACCTTAGAATTCTGTAAATGGATTTGGAAGTGTTCTCTTGGTTCTCTTACTTTTTAAATTTTTGCTAGTTCACTTGAATTACTTATGCATGCCAGCTACTTACTTTGTACTTCAGTAATGTTCTTCCTAGTTGTGACCTACAGGAATTCAGTGTTTTTAATCCAGAGCAAGAAAGCCAATCATCTCGCTATCAAAAGAGGTTTGAGTATAGGGTATTATGCTGTAATTCAGAACTATGCTTAAAGGCACTTTTACATGAAATAATGGTATGGTTTAAGCAATTTTATTCCTCGTTTGAAACAATAACATGTAGAGAACTGATTTGTGAATATATGCCTAAATACCTCTACTCAACTTATGAAGTCAGTAACTTGTTTTCTTAATCTTCTACATGATATTGCTTTCATATTAAAATGTTTAGCTTGAATTCAGATTCAAACATCTGAATTCAAAATACTGTCTTCCTTAGTTTTCAATAGACTCTTTTACATAGTGTGTGCATTTTGACTTGTGTTCTCTAGGAATGTGCTTGGTTGTGCTATTCTGTAAGCCTGCAGATGTGTGCTACAGAAAACCTGTTCCTGGTAACTATGCAGCAGTCCTCTTGTACCTGAACTCTGATAGAGCTTGATCCTGATGGCAGTATTTTTGTCTCTGTAAAATTATTGTGTACATGCTTTCATACTTTTACTGTGTCTTCTGCAGAGTGCTTGCAGCCCCCAGCTCTCTTTCACAACCTAAGCCTTTCCTTGGGGCCAAGAACATGTCATTAGCAGCTTCCACTATTTCATCTGCTCTCTCATCTCAGTCTAGGTATATCTATAAAGATCTCTTCTGTTTCTTTGCACTCAATTTGTTTTTATTCTGTATTATTCTCTCACATTTAAGGTTTTTGGCTTCTTAAGAGATTAGTTTTATGAAGAATATTTAAAAGTATGATGTGTTTAATAGAATAGCTGCAGTTCATGTTCATGGTTCTTGTTAAAACCAAGTTAGTAAACATACAAGTTTTAGACTTTAGATATGTGACTAAGAAATTAATTTTGATCAGTGGTACTTCAGTTGGTAAGCTTGCGCTGGTTTTGCCATCTTAAAATGAACATGTGTCCATTGAGGCCAGGTGAGAATGACAGATTTGTTTTTTTCTTGGTGAAAACACAGGATCAAGAATAGGAGGTAAGAATGGGATAGGAGACTTTGTAAGGATTTTTACTGCTATCAACACCTCTAGTTTTATACACAAACTTGCAAAATTCTGAAGTGATGAAATACATGAGGAATTCATTATTTATGGGTGTCTATCATAAAACACTGTAAGATGACCTCATATTGAAATTGTGTGCTCAGGGCACTTCAGAATTAATTCTTATACTCCTTTTCTGTTCAATTTTGTGCTCAGATTAGGCTTTTAAATGTCACCACCAGTGCCGTTTTATCTGATGCTTGTTTTACTAACAAATATCTTTCAGTTGATTGGAGTGATCACGTGTCTATATGAGAACAGGGTCCTGCATAACTATAGCTGACCGAAGCCCCTAATAGTCAAAGCAAGACCCTTACTTACTAAGCAACAATAACTGTGTTTGGCTTTTTTGTAACACTGATGTGAAAACCTATTTATTTCTTCCAAGAGACAGAAGATGCTCAGATTTAGTATTCCTCTGAGATACGAAATGTATCTATCAGTCAGAATGTGACATCAGTCTGAAGCTGTGGTACTACTCTGGCCACAAGAGGACATCTATTTGTGTTTCATCCGTCTAATACCTAGGAGCCATGAAAATCTTTATATGATAGGGATATTTCTGCATATCTGCATAGGAGATTTCTTTGGTATTCTCTTAACTTCAGTAAAAATTATACAAAATAGCTAATAATAGGTCCCATGTAGTAATCTGCACAAAGTAATAATAGTATGGCATTAGTACTTTTTATTTCCGGACTTTCACTAATATCCACAGAACACAGGGGTTGGAAGGGACCTCTAGAGATCATCGAGTACAACACCCCACCAAAGCAGCTCTCTAGCCCAGGTTGCACAGGTGGGTCTTGAATGTCTCCAGAGAAGGAGATTCCACCACCTCTCTGTGCATCTTGTGCCAGTGCACTGTGAAGAAGTTCTTATGCACATTTGTGTAGAACTTCCTATGCATCAGTTTGTGTTAATATTAGTATTAGTTTCACAAAGTATTTGCAAATAATGTTCAATTTTCCAGTAATACAGAAAGATGCAGATGAATTGCACATATCACTTTCAGGGCTCCGTTGATAAAACTATGGTCAAGTGCATTTTATTGCTCATCTCATATTAGAAAGGCCTTCTTTACACTTGAGTGCAAAAAATATATATATTATTCACTGACAATTTCTAAGTATCATCAATGGGAGGATATACAAGGAAGGCTAAAGAATACATCCAATTTTTAAAATGTCAAAACTATAAATTTTCCAAATAATAATAAATGAATTTACTTTCAAAGTAAAAATTTCTTTGGAAATTTGTTTTTGCTGTTCTGTAAAGCTGCTTGACTGGGACATATTTGTCTTGCATATTTGCACTTGTTTGTCTGCAACTGGAATGCTACAGCCAGTTTTGGTTCCCCAGTAAAGAAAAACCCTGAAAAGCTGGAACAAGTAGCACTGAGATGATGAGAAGAAACAGCTGAAGGAACAAGCTATGCTGAGCTGCTTCATCCAAATTTTCTCTAGGCTAACAACAGCCTTCTACATATGAGGAAATCACTAACAGGACAGAGCCAAGCTCTTTGTAGTGATGCCCTACAGGAGAACAGAGGACTGTGAACGCAAAGTGAGAAGAGAGACTGGTTAAGGAAAAAATCCTTAAGCCAACCTTTAAGTTGTGCATGGCAGCAGACTGTCCACAGGAACTGTGCCACCTCCATTTTTTAAGATTTTCAAGACCCCCCTGGATAAAACCCTGATCAGCCTGAGAGTTCACCTTGCTTTGAGCAAAAGATTGAATGAGAGACATCCTGAGGTACTTTCTAAAGTGAAAGCCTCTGAACCTATGCAAAGCAAGTGTCTGCTTCAGAGAGCAATGTTTTAATCAGACTGTTAAAAGCTACTGCTCGTAGCTGGCAATTATTCTAAGTCAAAGATGCTGACATATACTTCAAGTTGTTATCAGCAGGCATATGTTATTCTCTTAGGTAGTGTCTCTTTCAATAGTACAGTAATGCAACAAGCCTTAGGACATAAAGGCAAATAAGAAACTTAAAGGATGTGTTAAAAATTGACTCCCTGGCAATCAAGTACAAGATGCAAATTCACATGTTTTGGAGTGCTGTGTTGCTGCTGAAATAGCTTCTGTATCTCTGTGCTCGTTTCATGTTTATTTATTTTAAAAACTGTTACATACTACAGCTAGCATTCAAAAATACAGGCTTAGAACTGGTTTCTAAGTTCTTTTATAATTCAAATTGTTGAGCATTGGACAGTTTTCATTTAGAAATCAAGACATGTATTATCATAACAAAATATAGATTTAGTCACCTAGACATGTACCACTGAAGCATTGTGGTAGTTCATACAACTTGAGTTCAAAATAAAATACAGGTGATCGTAGTTACAATAGTATGTCCATCCTGTAAAACATGTTCGGGTAGGAGAAGCCTGAGGCTGTTCTACCACTGATTCAGTAGTTTGTTTCTTTTTTTCCCCTTCCAGCTGCATTAAAGTGGTCTACCAAGAAAATACAGGATGATTTCTTGATAAATGTTCTTAGCTACTTAAATCTGATTTTAAACCTTGATAGATCACTTCTATATTGATTTTACTTTTCTGAATCAGGCTGTATGGATGCATAGCAACTAACAAGGCTAACATTTTCATAACCTTCATGAAGAAGGATGTTAGAAGTCATTAATCTTTAAATGGTCATGTTTCTGTTCTTTTAACCCTGCAGAAGTCATCTTACCTTTGTACTTAAAATGTTACTAACAAAAAAAAAAAAAAGCATAGCAGGAGTTTTTAAAATAAGTGAGAAAACTCCTTTTCAATTGGTTACTCCATTTGGAGGGTAAAAGCAGGGCAGCCAATGAGACAGCACTCTGAGAATATAGCAACGGGAGAAACAAAGGAAAGATTCAGGATTATGGTTCCCAAAAGTAAGCGTAGCTGCTATGATCCTAGGCTCTGAATCCAAGCAGTGTCTGTGGTAAAGGGAAAAAAAACCCAGAAGATAAGAAAATAACTGACATATGGCAAGGTCCTACTGTTATTTCTGGCAAATGTGGGTCGTGTTTCTGTGTGGTGTGATAACTGCCACACAGCTCTGTACTGCTCTGCATTTAGGCAGAGGCTGTGTTCACTCTGAACATTCTTGTTTCTCAGATCACATGCTCTGCAAGGACTCAGGAGGACTCAGTACTTCTTGTATTTACATGAAAGAAACTTTTTTTTTTTTTCTGAAATGATGTTGTTTCCCCAGGAAAAAAAAAAAAAAATTAACCAGTTAACCCAGGACCCTATTTAGCCCCTACAATAAAAATAACACTG
>VXAB01013902.1:171165-188495 GCA_013399175.1 Odontophorus gujanensis
CCCCAGGAAAAAAAAAAAAAAATTGACCAGTTCACCCAGAGCCCTATTTAGCACCTAACAGTAAAACAGTACTGCAATACAAAAGTTGCCTGTCATAGATTGATGTTGCTGTTTCAACTATTTCCTGCTTGTCCTTTCTGTGGGGTTATCCTTGTTTGATCATAATTAACCAGGAAACTTAGCTGACCTTCAAGCTTTGGCTAATTCAAGTTTTCCTTACATGTAAATTAAGCTTACGTTACTGACAAAAGGAAACTTATACCTAATTTTTGTGGTAATACAAATTGATGCTGAACGTCAAAGAAAATAGTCTAGTGGTTGAATTGTAACTCCATAACTAAAGAATGAACAAAATTGGATGAGAGGGAATTACAAAGCAATATTACTCAGCTCATTTACTTGTAACCCCTGTTCAGGTTTCACTATGATTTCCAGCTTTAAAAAGATAAGCAAAACGTAATGTAATACTGATCTTATGTTATTTAAATACATATGTGTTGTTTAATTTAGCGCTTACTAAAAATGTCTCCTATTCATAAGGAAATTCATTGTAAGACAAGATATCCCTATTTTCTTGATGCATTCTTTTCAATACAACTTTTGTCTCATTTTAGTTTCAACCGGCATTCTTCCACCTCCATCAGCTACCAGTCAAAGAGGTATAAAAATGTTTTGTGGAGCTACTATACTTTAAAAGCACTTAACAACCCAGTTTATTGCTGCTAATAGGCATCCGGTGAAGTATTAACATGAAAATCCTTACTTTCTTATAACTAATAGTTTACAGAGACAGTATTTAATTCCTTGCCTCTCACGTGCCATTGGCTGCTACAGATAAATGCAGTAAGGGTGCTTTCACTGCTTTATATATGCCATTGCTTCTTGTTACGTTACAGCATCTTCAGTATTTGGGACAACTTTTTTTCATTCTTTACTTCTTCCTTCCATTTTTTCCCCGTTTTTAATTCTTCTTCTTTTTTTTCTTTAATTAAAAAAAACCAAAAAACCTCTATTTCCTTTTCTTCAGCAGAAAATCTATCTGATAAATCCTTTAACTTCACTAAAACCTGTAATTATGTATTGTAACACTTCATTTCTCTTTGACAAGGCTTTTTATCTTCCTTGCTGTATTAAGTATGCATCATACATTTGCAATAGATTTCAGTAATTGACTTCTAATTTTGTCGTTATTTTGATAAAATGAATACAATTCTTTTTTTGTTGCTGTTGTTTTGACTTTATTTCCCTACACATATAAGGGATCTGGTAGCATGGTTTTATCACGCTCTTAACGTTAAGAAACACTTGAACTTTTAATAACCATTTTTCTTCAAGGCAATTTAAGTATCACTAATCTGGCTCAGAATTTCTTTGTGTTTTGTGTGTTAAGAAACATTGAAATGAGTCTTGCTGTCGATGAAACTGCACATCTGGGAGTAGGCTGCTCTTGTTTGTATACCATTTTCAGATTAAGTTTGTATGACGTACAGTTCAAAACCTTTCTATTCACATAGTAAATATTGATCGCTGGTCCTGTAAAGGTAAGTATTTCTCACTGGTTTTCTGTCTGCTTTACCTTGAACAGTAAATTTTAAAGCAATGAAAAATCTTTAGATACTGCATATTTAGCTAAAGATAAAAAAGAAAATCCCTGAAGTATAACTCTTCCTGTCTGTTCTACAGTGGAAGCAATGATTCTCTGTCCAAAGACCCCAAGTAGAGCGAGTTCTTATGCATTATAGGTGCAGAGGTAGATGTTAAGAATGCAAAGTTGAAAGGTATACTGTGCTTTTGTGGTTACAAAATCATGACACATTTCACAATAGAATATAAAGTGAATATAAACTCACCGAAACAATTTACCTTTGAGAGCTTCTTGGGCCTTAATAGGCCCACATCCACCCCTAATCCCTAGACCAGGTATAGAAATAACTAGCCATAGTCGTTACAGCAATAGCAATGTGTCTAGGTCTAACTAAGTAGACAAAATAAATTAGCCCAAGGCAGCAATGCTCTTCAGTCTAGATCTTGGGTAAGTACAGTCAGAGTAGCAAAAAGCTGGATTATCAGGATAAGTTCATTTTGTTAAAAATTAAAATTCAAATCAAAAGTTTACATTTGTGAGAATGTTTTCTACCACCACTGGAAGGAATTCACTGGTTTTGTAAAAATTATGACATGCCCTCCAGTTGGGATCTATTTCCATTGTCAGAGAAAGTACAAGCCACGATGTATCATTGATCTTGCAAATCAGGACATCTTCTCTTATGCTTACAAACTGTCTCTGATAGACAAAGTCAACATAGAAGAAACTCCTAAAATCTCAGCACAGATTGATAGGTATCTGGCTCACTGAGACAGTGAAACTGAAAGAGTAAAACTATCTTACTGAGGTAAGTAAAAGTGATATTGAACACTGAATGTTTTTATCACTGAAGGCATCTCAGTATTTGTTACCTCCCTTCTCTGTACTTCCTTTATTTCACTTCTTCTTGCTTGCTTTGTTTGTCAAGCTCTTTTAGGATTCTGTGAGGCAAAGTTACTGCAAACAGAATCATCTTAATTGATGGGCAAATAGAAGAGCCATGTACTTCAACGTGTTACTATAATCAAACATGCAATAACCATCCAAGCCATAAAACATAGAAAAAATATTCGTTGTTGATGCTTGGAACCCTGAGCAAAAGGTTTTAATCTAGGAATGCAGAAATCACATAACAGTATTGCATGTCATGTATTTTTCAGTTGCTGAATCCAAACATTGGAAAAAATATCATAAATTATGATCTCAGTCTGAATATGAAAAGGTTTTAGGAGTGGTATTTAAAGGGCATTCAGTCTTTTTGAAAGGAGTACCAGTGCTTAGTTAACTGCAGTTACCAATTAAATTCCATAAATTAATCTTCCACACCAGTACCTTATTAAATCAGCAAGGAATCCCAGACTGACTTATTCTAGATAAAAGCAGGCCTGCTGGTTTGTAAAGCAACAGAAAATCAAAACTTTGTGTGCATATTTCTTAAGTCTGATCCTTTGTTAAATTGGGAACTCCTGTAATGAATCCATCTTATTCCTTCAGAAAGCTATCTTCTGTGGCAGGGCTGACTAGGCATTATTTAAAACCCTTATGAGGCTAATTTTTCTTTCTGAAGAACTTTCAAGTCTCTCTTAGCAACGATAATGAATAGTGACTCTCGCCATATTCTCTCTCTAGCTCTCACAGATAGTTCTTCCAGGGTACTTGGGAAGCTTCCAGATCTCTTCATTTCATCATCAGTAACTTTTGCTGTTTACAAAGTTGCTCATACCTTCATTTTGTTTTTAGAAACACAAGCCAGTCATACACACCAGCGCCAGCTTCTGCAAGCTATGGTGAAAGTCACGCTGCTTCTGCTACTTCAAAACCAAGAGTTGTCACTACTGCTAGCATCAAGCCCTCTGTCTATCAGCCAGGTAAGGAGACTTCCAAGTACTCGAATGCACAAGCAGGTTTTTTTAGAAAAGTAATATATACATTTTGCTATAGGACACACACGTTATCAGGAAATTTATATACACAGAACCAACTGAACTGTTTCATTTAGGCTCCAGAACAAGGTCTGTGTTGTATTTGTATTAGTGAAAATGTGGAATAGATGGAGAAGGAAGAAGATAAGCAAGGGAACAGTCTGTAAAAGCAATGTATAGCCCAACTTCTCCAAAAAAGCAATGTATAGCCCAGTATACCCATTTAGAAACCTCAGGGCACTTCCTAGTTGATAAAATAGCTTGAGAAAGTACTCCTTAGGATGGAGACAAAATAAGTGAAGTAGGATATTTGCAAAATAGATAAGAGCATATAGTGAATTTTTCAAATTCAGGCTTATTTTTGGATTAAAGAATGACTTCTTAAAGTACTATGCTTCCATTTCCCACAGATCCAATTACTGAAGGAATATATTTGATTATTCATTTATGTGGAAAATATACTCTTTAATGTAATCTTGTTTGTAATAACTTGTTACAAATAGAGTCAGCTTCTAAAACCACTGATGACCAAAATGTGAACCTTCAAAATGCACAAATTAAATGAGTTAGCAATCTAAGTCTAAATGCAGTTCTGCTTCAAATTAAGTTTTCTGATCTTAGCAAGGTAACTAACATGCTGATTTTTATTTTGACAGTGAAGTAAATATGAAAAGCTCAACAATTCTAACAATCTTAAACTCATTAGATTTCTATTTTCATAAATCCACTGGATTAAAAGACTGAAATAATGAATATAACTGTAAGGATTTGCAGTGGAGAATTTAGCAAAGGAATTCCTTTATGCTATCAGTCCGTGTTAAAGGGAATAGGATGCCTTACTTCCTCTAAAATTCCACACTAGCAATTTCCAGATTAAAACATACAGTCCTAGACATGCAACATCCAGGAACAAAAATCAGCCACTTAAGAAGGCCTTCAAGAATATTTTAACCCGTACTGTATTGAAAAGTAATGGGGTTATATCTTGTTTACACTGAAGCTAATCTCACAATGAAACTGCATTGCTAAGTATGTAGCTCAGATGTGAGTAAATCAGTCAGCCAGTCGGTGCTTTAAAGCAAGCAGAGAGTAGCACTTTAACCTAATTCTGCTAGGAACTTCCTGCTGCTAAAAGTCTGTTTCTATTGTTCCTAATCGGAGATGTTTACCCCCTTCTGTCCCACACGTTTCTTAACGTGCTTTTAGGAGTCGCATAGACTTACTTCCTGAACATAGTCCACTAGGTGGCAGAAAATACTTACATCTCTCCTTCCTGTGCTTCCGAGACTACAATAGAGCTTTCATATATTTCAAGCAACACAAATGCCAGCTTTATCCTACAAAGTAACACAATACTTAAAAACAATCTTTCCTTTTAAATCTGTAAGTCCAAACAGGGACTTGTCACATATGTAAAGTGGTTCAAATGTAAAGGCTTGATCCGTTCTTCTAGAAATTGGTAGAAAGATTCTCACAAATCTCAGTGAAATTTTCACTAATGCCTTAACACATTCAAGACTAGAATAGCAGGTTATGTATACTCTTATTTCATTTTAAATTCTTCTGAATAAGAGTAGTGTCTTCCTATAGAGGACTTGTTGCATTATCTGCTTTGTCTGTCATTTACTATATACTTGAACAGCATATATGAAAATTCAGGGCTTCAAGGATGTGGCTACTATATGTAGAACAAGCTAAATCATTTGTGATTATGAACTGCATTTGTTACTGGAAAACTATTACTAAAATACTGAAATACTAACCTTTGTGTTCTACCAACAAAACAAAAGGAGAAATTGTTTTTGCAGGTTAGTTTGTTAAGAGTAAGGCATTTGGGACTTTATGAATCCATATATTGCTACATTAATCTTTTGAAACATACCTTTTTTACTGGAGGAAGAACGTTCACTGACAGTAAACGAAGAGCTGATGAGAATTCCAAATTCCTCAGAAGCAAGGAAATGGCTTATTCCTACGGTTGTTAAAAGACCTCTTCTCCTACCATTCTCTTCAGATAACAGTAGTCCCATTGTTTCTCTCCTGCTAGAGGAGAACCTGCAAGCTGAGAAACGAGGTGATAGAGGTTGAGTTACTGAATTATTTCAAGTATTCACTGCTGAACAGGTGAAGGTTAGCTGATACAATGAGCAGCAAACAGCAGCTTTTATTAGCTGTCTAAATGTTGAAAGATATTGAAATACCTAAGCATGCAAGGTGAATTTGTATGGCGTTATGAGATTAAGGGGAAAAAATAGCGGAAAACAAAGAGCTTGTAATTTACGAAAGACAAACGTTTACAAAAAAAATTCTAAAAACGTTAACTGCATTCATTGTTCGCTTTTGGATCTCTGGGTTTGAATATCTGACCACTTTGTTAGGTCCTCTGTGGTATGCGTTGCCTTACTTCGCATGAACAAGAACTGGCCCGTGGGGGAGGGAGAATCCTTTCACAAAACTGAGTGAGCCAGAAGTCACCTTATTTAATTACAGAGTCTCATCGGTGGGAGCCTTTTGAACTCACCAATTAGAGATGAAATATTGCCTTCTAATTTTGCCTAGCTTAATACCATAATACATAAATAGCAACAGCCCCAGGGCTTAAAGGGATTGGATACAAACTCTGTTCTGAAATCTTTAAACACTGTTTACCATTCCCAAGAGAAAAAAAGAAGCCTCAAGCTAAGGTGGAATATTCAGTTTTATGAAGAAGAAAACTTGATGCTGAAGAATAGAAAAGTTTATCAAGAAGGTATATTAGAAACTCTGAACTCAATAGAAAGAACAGATCCAGAAATCACTAAGGTGACTGACTACAATGGATTGACATATATGCAACTTAAGCACCCACAGTTGAGAATAATAATCAATGTATGTTACTCTGTGTGGTAGTGCGAGCTAAGGGGTGAGCGGAGTGTTAAGTAAAATATAATCTTATCACCACTCTATTATCCAGAGGTATTTGTGTTAATTCTGAAGCTTCTTGCTTTCTACCCGAAAGCCCCTTAAAACCCCTTATATTTGCTCATCGTTTTTTTGGCACCATGATCTTTTATGCAGAATGTTTGCTTTCAGTATAGGAGACTTGGCTTCTGTTCTAAATCTGTTCTCTCTGGTTCGGGCAGAACACTTCAACTCTCCAAGCTTCTACTCCTTTTCACACGTGCTGACAATCCTTCACTTGTTTTCTTTGCAAAGGAAAAACTGCTTTTAGTACTCCCGCACTTGGCAAAGTGAGGTAGTTTCTTAGGCAATGAATGCAGTCCTGCACAGTGCCAGATCTGGCATTTTGAAAAGAGCAAGGCAATGGGAAAACATCTCAGTATGAACAGACTCTGCTCATTTCTATGTGATAAAAGCTCCACCAAACATTAAAGCCTGATACATACAAACATAGACAGTCTCTGCACTGAAGACTGTACGTGATATTGAAAAGGTGGAACAAAGGAAGTATAATATTTCTATTTTATACATGGGAACTGAGGCACAGCAATAGTACAGTTTGCTCCAAGTTTATACAGGAAGTCTGTGGCAGAGCCAAGAGCAGAACTAAGATCAGTCACAACCGCAAGTCTGGCCTTCCTCTAAGTGCTGCTGGCTTTGTTTTGCTGGTCATGTGAGCTGAATTGACTCCTTCAGTGTTGCTTACAGTGCTCACTATCTCTGTGTTCTCTGTATGAGTCTATTTTTTGTCAGGAGCCTTACGTTCTACAAGTGATAAACAGTACTAACATACGTAGAAAACACTTCATTTTAATGAAAGTGATGAAATCAAAATTTAAGCATAACTTCGTATTGAAATTGTGGGGAATTCTGTCTAAAACTTCATTACACAATCTGGCCTTTCTATTTATAACCCATCTTAAACAGATCACATGGCAGCTTTTCAAATTATCACAGAATTGTCATACCCATTCCTACTGGAAAAAGATATGTTTGAGAATGGTCTCCGTAAAGTTCTCCACAAGCCAGTAGACAATGTTTTCTATAGTGCACATGGACTGAAAGCCAATGATTGTGCTGAAACCCTTAGCTTCAGTCCAGAGTTAATGAACGACGATGGGACAGGCCATAATAAAGTGTCCTCCGAAGCTTAGGTTATTGTTTTGCTATCAGAAGAAAAGACTTAAAAATCCTTCTTGGTTTCTTTTGGCATACTTAAAACAGCACCTGCACCAGTTCATTCCTATACCCCTGCCAACACTGAGCCGGCGAGCCGCCCTCCCTGGGTAACAGATGAGTCATTTTCCCAGAAGTTTGCACCTGGAAAAACCACCACCACTGTCACAAAGAACATCCTTCCGAGGGGTGCTCCAGTACCACCTCCTGCCTCCACTTCTGCCTACCCGTCTCCGGTTTCAGCCTCTCCCCTGGCTCCTGCGATAGCGCGAGGAACAATTCAGAGGGCTGAGCGTTTTCCAGCCAGCAACAGAACTCCTCTCTGTGGCCACTGTAACAGCATAATTCGGTAAGGTCATGAGGTTTTGAAGAGGGACGAAGCAGAAAAGACAGTATCACAGGGAGACTATTTTTTATACATTAATAAACAGTACCAGAGCCTAAGCTTCAGTTAAATTACTCAGCAGGGTTGTCTGTTATCTGCTTCATTAATTTAACATTTCCAGAGCTCATTTTGCTATGGTGCAGTTCACTTTTTATCACTGTAAAGTTATACACGCTAACTGTTTGTTTCACAGATACTGTGGCAAATCACTGCTCTTTTAAACAAATTTCTGCTCCCCAAAGTACCCCTTCAAGGCGGTACATACACCACTGCACTGGGAGAGTTGGAAACCAGTAGAAGGATGGTAGAAAAGGAACAAGACATCATTTTGGAACAGCAGACAGACGTAATTGTTGCTTTTGTGTCTGGAAAGATAATGCCCACACTCTATTATCAGTGATTCATGGCATGCCTCTCCTTTCTCTCCCAGTTCATTCTGCTGGATTGGTGCCCAGTGTAACTCTGTGGATTGCTAAGCAACTTGAAGTAATCCACATTTAGTGACAGTCTCACCCACTAAAAGGAGTTAGTCTGGTGATGTGGAACTACGGCTTGTCACCCTTTATAAATTCTGAAACAGAAAGACTCCAGTAATGAAAGAATTAAACTCAGATCACTACATCTAAGAGTAAATCACCAAAACCAATTTATGTCTTCCGTATAATCAAGCAGCAACTTGTCATCTGATATTCTAACGTTTCTAGAACATGCAGTATGTAGCAGACTCTCAGAAGAAAATATGTCAGGATATTTCAAGGGGCTTTTATTAGGTGTATGTGGGTAGGTTTGGAAATTTGCCTGTTTTTTCATTATTTCAAATAGTGGCTTCATCTTCTGATTTACAAACCTTGGTCCTTTCCTATTGTCTTTGCAGCTGATCACAAAGTTCACTTACAGCTATGCAGATATGAAAAGAGTTGATTTTTCTGACAGCTGTTTGTAAATGCAATATGTGTCTAAACAGTGAAACATTTTAAACAGTTGACAAAGTGTTTTAGTAAAACTCTTTAAAAAGACCGATTGTCTGCTCAGGTTCCTTATTTTAATATGCACCTTCATAATTTGAAAAGAATGCTTGTTGTACTGGATGCAGTGTCTAGCAAAATGGGTTTGTAATCAGTGTCACTCAATATCTTTGCAATAAAATAAATCTTTGTTTGCAGGGGTCCTTTCCTAGTAGCCATGGGTCGCTCTTGGCACCCAGAAGAATTCAACTGTGCTTACTGCAAGACATCCTTGGCTGATATGTGCTTTGTGGAAGAGCAGAACAGTGTGTACTGTGAGCGCTGTTATGAGCAGTTCTTTGCACCAACTTGTTCCAGATGCCACACTAAGATCATGGGGGTAAGAAAGAGAGCCATTACTTCAACTACATGGTCCACTGAAATTAGAAGTAATTTAAACTGTAAGCAATGATTGTAGTTATTTAATTATTTCCCCCCTTTTTGATAATACTTCCTTAGCCTGCTGATGATTTTGGAATGAGAAATACATTACTTCATAATAATTGCTGTGAATCCAAAATCTTGGCTATTCCTGCAATTAATCCAGCTAGATAGAATAAGTAATCCAACTACCATCTCTCAGGTGTAAAATACATAACACTTTCTGGATAATTTGTTGCTATCAAACACACAGTATGTTTACCTTATCTACCTTTTCCTTATATTTATACAAGGGAGACTTGAACTGGCATTTTTTTAGTACTTGACTGAATCTAAAGCTCCGCAGAGAAGACAGTGATCTTAGGAAGGCTAAATGCTCATACTAGACTTCACTGTTAGCTAGCAGCACAGCAGCTGAGAGGAATTCTGATGGGTTCTTATAGTTAAGAACTTACAGAGTAAATAAAATGATCTGAATTAAAGAAAGACAAAAATAGATGCCAATTTTTTAAAAATATACTCATGCCTAGATACAAGTAAATATGTTCTACACATAACTCACCGTAATGAGGCTTGAATAGAATAAGATACCTTTAGCAGTTTATTTATGCATGCAATTATAATGCATATATGATATGATCTTCTTACCGAGGAAGAAAGAAGTACCACATCACTTTCGACTGCTTAACTGTCATCTTTTGACATCTGTCTAAATGTTGGCATTGACTGAAAAGATGCTTTTCTCTGCTGTTGCCAATTAAGGGTGGCGACATCAGACATTTATGGTGGAGCTCTGGCTCTGCAGCAGTAGGAGTAATTTTACAGCAGAGTACTGACACACCTAATTAATGTTGGCACAGATCAGTCCATCATTATGGATTTTCATCAGGAAAATAGCAAAGATGCCAGCTGCCTCTATTTATATTAATAAGATTTCTCTATCTGTTCTTTGCTTCTTAGCTCTATGAGGTTCATAAATGGATCCAAGCCTAGTTATCAGTGATAACTGTTTTGCAAACAGTAACAGAAGTTAATGATCTCAATGGTGATTTTCTATATGGAAAGCTTAAATTAGACTATTTTGATGAAGAGCGTGGAAATGGATTTCAGTCTCTTTTTATCTTAGTTGATGGAAATAAATGTTTCAAAGAATCAGCGTCTATATATTTAATCAGAAACAACGTAAAATAGAATCTAGATTCTCAGCTGCTTTAAATCAGTGTTTCACTGAAGTTAACAAAGGTAAATAACTTCAGTTAAGCATCTGGCTAATGGATGGCTTGACAGGGATATACCACCAAACATTGACACAAGATTGACAAATCGATAGGTACCCAATTTATATATTAGAGGACACTACAGCAGTTTTTGGACTTGCAGGACTTATGTATGACAATATAAGAATGAACAGTGATTGTTTCATACTGGATGGAAGAAAGAACGTGATAAAATCTGGATACTGTGCTCAAGATGTATATTATGTAGAAAAGACTAAAAAAGAGAGTTGTCAGAGTCCGACTGGTGACTCTCCATTAGTTCAGGTGAACACAGAAATTTGGCTAAAATAAGATATATTCAACAGTTATTAACAGTATTAACAATGCTGTAAGCTGATGCTTATGCTAGAAGTTGTTGTTAAACCCTTGCATTAATTTCAATTGTTTATTCCTATTCCCTTTGCCATCCATTTCTTGGTATTGGATAAGCTTTTGTGTGGCTATGCACACACAACTAAAGAATTGCAAAGTGTTTCCTTGTCATTTCCTTGGTTTTGTCCTATAAACACTTGCTCATGAGCAAGGGTGTCTATGTAGGAGAGGAAGAAACAATTGAAAATGATGGGAGTCTGAAGACAGTTCACTTTGGTGCCAGAGATTTAGGAGCTTTACAGTGCTTGTGATTATACAAAGCATGGGTCATCATGAGCATTTTTAAAATCTGCCACCTGTACACTGTCAACCTTCTCTTCTGTAAAGAACATCGGTTGTGCAGAATTTGCTTTTTTGTGATGAACACATGGCCTAAGAACAGATGCACAGACTCATTTTGACTAATCACGTAAATCGTAATCCAGTAACTTTTTTTTTAAATCACATTTGTTTGTAAAGAGTTCTTGTGAGAAATGAGCACATAATCTAAGTTGCTTTGAAAATATCAGACTTAAATTATTTATCTCCTTTGTGCATTTCTTCATCTTAGAGCTAAAACTGCTTTTTAGAATTTAAATAAGAGATCATACTCTTGCACTGAAGAGTTCATAACGTCAAAACAAAGGAGAAAACAATCTAAATTGTTGAGCAGAATCTGCCCTGCAACAGCAACTGGGCACGTTGATACAGACAGCTGGCTGAATATGTTGTTTCATTTTGGCAAATACCTTGCTCTAGAAATTCTGCAGCACTTCTCTCTTTCCAATGGAGCTTAGTTTCTGTTACAGTTCTTTCTTTTGAGGAATAGAACTGCCTGATACAAAAGTGAAAAGTTTGAGCATCTCTGCCTTGTATTTTTTTTTTATTTTATATTTCTCCAGTAGTAGATGTAGTGCTTGCTATTCTGCTGGAGATTTTTGTTTCTTTATTTTACAGGAAGTGATGCATGCCCTAAGACAGACTTGGCACACAAGCTGCTTTGTTTGTGCTGCTTGTAAGAAGCCATTTGGGAATAGCCTTTTTCACATGGAAGATGGAGAACCTTATTGTGAGAAAGGTATGGCAAGCTGGACGGTTCTGCTTAGCATTCACGTGCTTTATCTTGTACAGAAGCAACATACAAATAAAGCAATTGGTGGACAAAATAAAACCAGCTACCCAACCAGAATATATTTTGTCTCCACTGACCACATCTAAAAATGTTTCCTTCTTGGTATTTTTTCCTCTTAATGATAGGTTGGCAGAGTGCTGGTCTTTTTGCCCCTATGTTCCAGAGTGCCTTACCTCATTTATCTCCCTAACCTCCTATAACAGTTGGCTCCAATTTCTCTCCCTCCACATTTGCTCCTGTCCCCATAACCTCCCTGATATCTTCTGCTCACTAGAAATCTACCTGTTACTGGGGAGAGAAACTCATCTTCTGACAGTGCTTTTGTACAGTGTGTGTGGACTGCTGACCATATTCTCTCTACTAAGTTGTCTGATACTTTTATCTCAACTTAAAACTGATCAATATATAAAAAGATAGCTCTGCTCAGATGTGCAACACACGGAAGAGCAGATTTTGCTTTCTGAGTGCTGCTTCTTGCCAACTAAGAAATGAAGAAGTCAGGATTTCCAAAAATACAGAGAAGTAAATGGAGTGGCCTGACAAGGTCAGGAGGCAGGCAAAGGTTAAACTCATTTCCCTGTGTAAGCCCATCCTTGTCCTGTGAATGTGCTTCTGGCTTAGTTTTTTCTGGAGATGCCTTCCCTGTGGTTGCAAAAATCAGATTTTCATATCATAGGAACTCTTAGTGAAGAATGAAAATCCTACAGCATGACTGACTTGGTACCCTTTAAAATAGCAGTTTTTGCTATAGCCTCTAATCACTTTCATTAGTTCCATATATCTTTAGAGTATCTGCTAGTCTCTTTCAAGTTAATTGCAGGTTGGACTTGATATTCAAAATAGAGATGTATTATGCAGCAATTATGGGGTTTCTATAATGTTCTTTCTTAATGCAGAGGAAGCACAGTATTTCAGCATTAAATAAAACTACTCATGAAAACTTAAAACTGTGCTTCTACACATAACTTTGAATTCAATGAATTTTTAGTGCATATTCTCAGTGTTTGCGATGACAACTTGTGGTACTGTACAGCCATAGAGTGTTGCACTGAATTTGCATTTAAATAATGAAAATGCAGCTCTAAAATTTCATTATGGGTGGGTTCTAATGGATACAGTAAGAAAATCTGACCAAAAATAATCCAAAAAGTTATCCTCTGGACACCTCCTATTTCTTTTTGGTTTAATGTGATTATGTTAACAGTTTGTTCTAAGTTTGCTTTTCTTATTATTTTAGATTATATTGCTTTGTTCAGCACAAAATGCCATGGCTGTGATTTTCCTGTTGAAGCCGGAGATAAATTCATTGAAGCCCTTGGACATACTTGGCATGATACCTGCTTCATTTGTGCTGTAGGTTCTATACCAAATACTATCTCATTTCTTTATGCTTTCTTCATAAACTGTTAAGTAACACCATCAGATCTGGAAACAGGAATGACTAACATATGCCTTAGGATGCAGAGGGACTGAATTTCATTTCTTACTTACAGATAAAGAGGGATGAGTCATTGCTCTTCTCCTCTGTAAACTCATACTAGAATTAATAAATTTGACCATCACAAGTGAATGCTTTTTAATAAATCATACAGATTTATAGAGTCTGTATGTGCAGTTAAGTATAGTGCTATTTGCTATTATTCTAATAGTTATCAGGTATATCAGAATTTAAAACAAATTAATACCACTGAAGAGTATAGGCATAATCTTACTTACAAAGCACTGCAGTTTGCGTTTCCATTCAGAATTCTTACTGAAACTCACAAAAAGGAATCTGTTTAGAGAGAATGAATAGTAATTAATGTAGAAGTTGGTCGTGCTCACCAGTTGTAGTATGGCCATGTTCATCCACTGCACACAAAGCAGTACTTTCCATATGGTTCTAACACAGCTATGCTGCTCCCCAACCGATTACTCCTAAGGTAATAACAGAACCTCTAATTAGCTAAAAATAGTTATGCTGGCCACACCAGAAGTGACAATTTCTAACATTTGTTGAACTTCAATATTCCGGTTGAAGAGTACAAAGTACAGAAATATTTATAAGTGCCTTAGGCTAAACTGGCTACTGGTCTTTCAAGTGCACATGGAAGCAAGTACCACAAAGGTGTTTTTCTATGCAAACTGAAAAATCTTTGAAATTCTAACATAGAAAGCGATACCAAGACAGCTATTTCCTTCACAAACCAAGAGCTATTTGCAACTTATAAAAGACACTTTCTCTGAATACTTCCTGTTCTTGTTTTCTCTTTTTCACTTAGCTGCATCCTTTTGTATTTATTTTACTAGCAACCCAATTTTGTGCAGAGGTGGCATCTTTTTTGTTAATGCATTTCTCAAAGCTGTTTCTGTAGAAGCTAATTTCACTTTTTTTCAGTGACCTGAAAGTCAAATCCAAGACTTTTTCTGACTTGCTTATCCTTATATCCATTCACATGGTTTTGCTTCCCTATCTAGTAGCACATTACTGATGTTATCAGTCGCTGGTCTTAAGCCTGCCATAAGCAGGGACAACATTTGTTACATTCTTATTCACTGACTTCCTTAAGTGTTTTTAATTAACTATGGCCACACGCGTTGTGTTGTGCTGCCCAGTGTGAATATCAGCACAATTCCAGGACAGATAAAGCTGATCTAAATCTACACTGCCCTACCTTCAGCTGTGCATTTTCACATGCTTTGTTGTGTCATTGCTGGCACTTACGCAGCCAGGCAGTGAGATTTATCTATTGAAGAATTACCTCAATTTCAGTGATACCAGCTGTCTGGCTGAGGCATTCCTTGATCTCAGGAACACCCAAGTAATGAGGGGAATGAGTATCTGATGGTGCCACAGCAGGAGGTACCCTTGGGACCACGCTGATGTAAAATCATGCATTACAAGGATCAGAATCTAGGTCGTGACGTCTGAGCCAGCTGTGCGTATCTGAGTGTGCCACTATCCAAACCAAGACCTAACCTCTTCCTCTTTCTCCCTCTCTCTAATTCTAGGTATGCCACGTGAATTTGGAAGGCCAACCATTCTACTCCAAGAAGGATAAGCCACTGTGCAAGAAGCATGCCCATGCCATCAATGTTTAAAAAAAGAGCTGGAAGTCGGTAATGCTGGGGAAACCTGATGACTAAATGAGCGATTATAAAGTTGATAACCATGGCTAGCGTTTGTCTTGGTAAAAGCTATAAAGCTGATATTTCTGAAGTTTCATTTTAACCTTGTTTCTTATAAGCAGAGCGTGCTTTTGCATGGTTCATTCAAAATGAACAATCAAAAACAAATTAAATTCTCAGTTTAAAAACAGATTATTAGTGCAGCAGTTTGGAGAAATATTGATTAAAACCTGTAATTTAAAATGTAATTTATAAATACAGTTTAAAATGAACTACCCACAGCAGTTTTACTGCTTAGACCACACACTAGTGTTTAAGAATAACAGGAAAAGTTCTGTTATTGTAGTTGTAATAACTCATTGTCTTGTAACAGCTCATTTTCTTTCATAAAAGAATGAGTAAGTGCTATATGAACAATAATCTGTAGAACCAAAGGGCACAGCTTTCAAAGGGAAATAAATAGGTTAGAGTTTCCTCTATGAAAAGTGTGCTATTCCTTTATGTTGTGGTGCTACCTCATAGCATCAAATATTTTAGATTCTTTCCAAATAAGAAGTTTGCCTTGAATCCATACGTAGCTGGGAAGCTTAAGAGACAATGAGTAGCTCAGTTAGAGAATGAAGTGGAAACGGAATTAACTCCTTCCACACCCCAATAAGATTGAGGAAAGCATGTCGGGTCAACCTTGCTAGTGCACTTGGCTTATACCTGAGCAGTAGATACCTCACTTTCAAATCTTAATGGAAAAGGCTAACTGACTTTCTTGAGCTTGCTCTTAAATTGAATTGAATCAGACTGGCTGGGAAGAAACTATGGCTTTTAATTCAAAACCAGTTTGCCTTTCCTCTTGTGGGAAAAAAATTCTGAACATTACTTTGGTTTATACCAAAGTAATATCCACTGATACGAGTGGAAGGTAGGAACCCATGTCTGGATCTTTAACGCTGATTAACAATGAAGACGCACTCCTATCTAGTACAACTAGAAAGTGGGAGACAGATTGCAAAAGTTGCCTAATCTATCTCACATACACAGAAAAAAGGCATTTTTATTTCTTCAATCAATCAGTCAATCAATGTTTTATCAGTGTAAATAAATGTTGATAAAAAAAATTAATTGGGCAGCATAACACCACAGACAGATGCTTTTTATTTTTTTCATTAGTTTCAATATAACACATTCTAAATTGTAGCATTTGCCACTGTAAGACAGCAGGCCCTGACACTTAACCATAGACCTATTTTTAGATATTCTATGGAAAAACTTCAGAGTTGCTCAAACATTTATAAAACCGTTATTTCTTTTTTTTTTTTTTTTTTTTGGTTTGTTTGTTTTATTTTTTGAAAGCAATACTTAGTACTAGCAATGATTTTGAATTCCTAATTTTGAAACCTTATCTGTATTGGAGGCAGCAGTTCTGTTGAATAGAAAATAGAGTTAAAATGGAAAGCCTAATCACTATTCAAGTTTTATTAATTTGCTTAAATGAAAGTTATGATTGCGTATCAACAGCTTACAGTACTGACAGTTTTTAATTAGTATTTCTGAGGGTGAGAATGAGTTCTGCGGGCCACATTCTGGTGCTATCTGCACACTACTGTAACTTGTGTTTTGAGTAACCAGGAATGACTTGGCATTGTCTGTCTTTTCCCTCCTATAGGTAATGCCAATTCTAAGAAAATAGGTGTGTCTTCTTAGTGATGAAAAACTATCCAAAGCTGTGGGGAGAAGTGGGGGGAGGAGGAAATAAAAGGAATGGGGGGTTATGATATGTGAGTTAAATTAGCTGCAGGCAGTCCACATCTTGGAAGAAAATAACAACCTAAACTGCCTGTGGCAGTTCTGACCTGTATGACCTGTGTTTATTCAGCAGGTATCTTAGTTCTCACTGATCTTAGCAGTGATCTGATCTGCGTGCTTACGGGGTCAGATTTTGAATGCATTAATTATTCTATAACGCTACTACATTATATGCAAAGCCTTTTTTTTTTTTTTTTCTTTAGGAAAAAAAAATTTTTTTTTCAGTCAGGGCTGGGGTGATGTAAATTTGGTTGCTTTAATTAAAAAAT
>VXAB01013902.1:188554-216250 GCA_013399175.1 Odontophorus gujanensis
CGGGGTCAGTTTTTAAATTCTTAATTTTTTTAAAACCCCTCTTCATTTTTATGAAAAGGTTTTTTTTTTTTTTTTCTATAGGAAACAAAAATTTTGTTTTCAGTCAGTGCTGGGATGATGTAAATCTGGTTGCATTAATTACAAAATCCAGGTACTTGGCTCATAATTTTCTACAAAGGAATAAACAATAATCATGGAAGTTAAATATTTTTTTACTCATATTTGACTTCATTAAATGCCTTTTTATAACAGGGAGCCAATTCTGTATTTCCTTTTAATTTTTGAATGCTTTGAAGATGCTCCTTGGGCAGACTTCTGTGTTATCCACTGACTGGGACTAGTCTCTTACTGTCAACATCAAACTCTCAAAAGAGGGATTCTTACTCCTTGATAGGACACAAAATGCTAGAGCATGTGACGCCTCAGGAGAATGTCACAATCTAATCTGTGTGCGTACGTGTGTCTTTTTCTCCCTCTCCACCCTCTCTGTCCCTAAAAGTTCCCTCTTTGCTGGTACTGTGATAGATACAGCATTTTAGGAGATGGCAGAGATGAGCAGCTGCAGCTTAGGCAGGGGTGTACAGTCCGTGCAGAGAATGTGGTAGGCAGCCAGGCTGGGACTGCTTCTTTCTTCCCTGTATTCACAAGGGAGCCCAAGATTTCCAGACGAAGTGGCTCAGGACTTTGCATCAGGAGCTCAGGTGGACAAGTATGGGATGTGGGAGGACTTCCAACAAGAGTCTCGGTGTGGGCAGGGGAAGAAAGGTTTGGATCAAAGAAGGCAGAGCACCTGCAGGAGCCAGAATGTGGGGTGCTCAAGGGCCTCTGGTATTGTGTAGAAGGGTGAAGTACTGAGGAGGCAGGGGAGCCTGGGGCTGGAGGAAGGGGAAGAGCTAGGTAAGGCCAGTTGCACTAAGTTGATATATTAGATACTTGGGTTGATGCAGAGGGGGGGAAGGGGAGAACAGCCAGGATGACTTGCTATGGTCAAGGAAAGGGCTTGGAGCTAGAAATTAGCGTACAAAGAGCTCACAAAAGTCCCAAGATACGGTATGAATGTATACAGGAGTGAGCAAGGAAGATCCAGGATCCTACCTAGTAGAAGTCAGCACTGCAGAAGAGTGAATGCAACATATGTTAGGTATAGCTGAGCTAGCTTGTGGAGTGTCAACTGTGAAAATGCAGCAGCAGAGACTTCAATAGGAGCTGTACTAACTTGACAGGGTCCTGAAAACTTCCTTGGACAGCTAACCTGCACTGTAACACATGCCCTGACTCCAGCTGGTGTCTGAGCAAGTGAGATTAAAACTAGTTTACATATCAGTTTATGAGGTACAGTGATATCTCTGAGTGAAGAACAGAGATACCCTGAGGATTATCATGTAATAAATTTCCTGTTTTGACTTGTGCTGCTTCATAATATGGTCCAAAAATAGGGAATCCACTTACCTGTCCTCACATAATTTTTGCACATATCTGAACCAGAAATTTGTGACTAGTAATGTAGAATTCTAACTTTCACAGGGATAGAATCCCACATAACTGCTGATAATCTTCTGTAATATGCCACCTTTGTGATATGGAGGAAAAGACGCATAGTTATATAATAAGAACAGGGCCCTTCAACTATCACTGAACATAAATGCTATACAAAAATAGTGTTTGCAGGATGAACAATGTGCACTTGTTTATTTTTTATGTCTTGTAACAGATGCCTGGGATAAGTCATAAGTTCCTCTAAATATTTCTATTAATTAAAATGAGACTTTACATAATAAAACAAAGATCCTGTACCTCTGAATGACCAAATAAGAACATTTTATCTGATAAGGTGCTCAGCATCTTTTCAGTCAAAGGCTTCAAAAATGACCTTAATGCTTTTTCTCTTTTTCTGCTCGCTTTGCATCAGCAAGTAAAGATTACCAAAGAAGTCTTTGCCTTTATTATCTGAAAAGAAAACCACTGATCTGATTTATTTTTTCTAAGTTAATTTGTAATGTACTGGAATAACATATTGCAATTTTAAATGAGGAGAGAGATTTTACTTTGGTCCTTCAGTGGTCAGTACTTTGGGTGAAATGTTTTCTTACAGACATTCATATTTATGTTTAATAATGTGAACATCCACAGCACTGAACACACTCATTAGTGTCTAACGCTGGGCATGCTAATGTTTATTTGTAATACTTGTCTCCAGCTAGCAGATATTAATTTGTTTAGTATTTACAAACACCAGAATTTGAAACGGAGTGATTTCTTGTCTGCAGTGATCATAGAAGTCTAGGTTTTATAATATATTTACATGTTGACTTGATGCCACAAGTGCCCTTGCTTTTAGATACATATTTTTCTGAATTTCTTAGTTAGTTCAGATCAGAATGCAGCGTGGTTTATGAGGTGTGAGTAACTGTACCTTGCATGGATTACCTGTGCCAACATGGACAAAGCAGCCTAGTAATAAAATGAATGTACAAATACATTTAAAGCTTTATGATTTGGATATATTTGTTAACATGGCACGTGAACAGCTGAGAGTATACACAAGCTTGTATTCTCTACTTCAAACCTGAAAATAAAATTAAAAGCACTGGTTTCAACCTGATCGCGTATCAGTCTTGAATGTTCTATTAACTAAACTGTGCTGTTTTAAACAAACATTGGTATGCTTAAAAGATGTAGTGGACTAACAGTACGTGTTGTAACTTAGCAAGGCTTGTATACGCATAGATCTTATTGTGTCAACAGATGCTGTTTATAGCAAGTTTACAAGGAATGGGTAAGTTCTGTCTTGGGTTACATGGATGGATCTGCGAACGAAGTTTGGTTGTGTGAGTTCTGGTGGATGTTCTTCCGTTTCTTAGCAGAAGTGACTTTAAATATTATACAGTGTTTGAAATGTTCTCACTGAACTCAAGTGCCAAAAAAAGTATTTCCAAATGAAAGGGTATCTTCATATAGCAGCATGACTTGTTAAACAGCCATTTTGTGCATTCCTAATCCACACCCCTCAGGCATGCAGTATTCTTAAAGATACAATTAATTATATTAAACATAATTAAGAATTCAGATATTAAATGGACGAACTTGGTTTTAGATGGCATTACAAAGTACAGTGTCAGGAATTGCAAGTTTGTGAACTCTGATTTTAGTTTACAGCCCTTATTTGTTTAAAATATGCATAAGGGAAAACACAATTCAGAAAAATGGACAGAATGCATGTAGTTTGCTGTCAATTTTGAATTGCTCTTTTTCCAGACTGCCTGTGCTGACCTTTAAACTTTGCACTAGACAGTTGTACCATGGTCCCTGAAGACTTCAGCTGTACAAAGGGAAGCACTAGACGTATAACACTGCCAGTTAATAGGGTGCAAAAAGTGAACAGAGCAAAGTTCATTAGAGAAACACATGGTGCAAAACAGCTTGATAAGTGTTGCGTTAAGAGATCCTTAATAGAACAGAGATTACGATTTGCTCTGAAGAAAATGGTGATTTCAAGACTATAGGCTTTGGTATTGCTTTTTCCCCTAATTGTGAATCTTAAATTCTGCCAGTTTCTGTTGATTAAGAAAGAAAGGAATGTGTGAATAAGATTGCCGAAACCATTATTGAATACACAAAGAAATGCTTTGTTCTCTCGGCCAAATCGCAGAGTTATGGATGAGATTCAGATTATATTCAAGCACAGATTTTATGCTGTATGCACTTCAAACATGACTTAGATAGCTGTTAAAAATACAGATTCTTTTCTCTTAGGAAGATTTTATCAAAAGATAACAGTAACAAATGTGTGTTGTATTAATAAGCACTGTCAGGCTGATTTGCAAGGGTTTCTGGTGTAATAAGAATAACATGAATTATTTTTTTCATTAGGCAATAGCCTTTTGAACAAAACCTGGTTTTCCTTTAAAAGTTTTCACATTTTAGATGTGAGGAAATAATAAATATGCATAAAATTGAATTTATTAAATATTTCATAGCACAAGATTTATTATCTTATTACTTCAGAATTCAGATTGCTTTCCTTAATGATAAAGATGGTAAGGAAATTCTTCTGCTTACTTTTACTACGTGCAGTGTTAATGAAAAAGAGCTGAGGTCTTTCTGAGTTTGTGATCTTTTCAGTTGAATAAAGTCCTTTCAGTATTTGCGAAATGAATACAGGTTGCTACCAGAAAGCTAGGAAGCTTGCTGTTCTTCTGGAGTGTATTCTTCTTACAGTGCACTATAGCAGACGTTGTGGACCTTTAGAAAGCTTAATAGATATCTGCATTCTTAGTCTCAGAGGCTTTCATTTAAGGAGAAATAATTATTTACAGGATTTATTAATTTTAAGATGTAATAATACACGGACTGCAAAGATAATGTTGGGACCAAGGTTTAGCTTGGTTTAAAGAAACCTTAATCAAGATGAATGCAACCATGCATTATTATAACTATTATCAGTTATTTGTGATTTATGGGAGAGCTTCTCTAGATTTGTCATAGCATGGAAGATGTGGGAACCAAAGAAGGGCACATTTTCATAAATTTGGCTTCATACAAACAAAGCACAACATTTCAGACAGCAAAACTTTATTTGTGCATTATAAACAAAGACCAAATTTATTCTTTCCCAACCAAACGCTGTTCAGCAGCACCTAATGCCACTGGTAGGCCTGCATCTTCCATAACCCATTTTCTTCCTGTTAATTCCTCCCTGTGCTCATTCTGAGGACGTTACAAATTTGCCTGTGCTTTCTGCACATGTGGAAGCCTGAATTGAGTTACTGTTACACATGCTTATAAGCTGCGTAATAATGTGGGGTAGGAAGCAAAATGATGTGCTGTGAAGCTAGTGTGGGCGTACTCAGCCTACTCCAATCTGGAAATAACAGATTTGCCGAGCTTTATTGTGAATACACAACATACATGGTACTTACTGAAAGTTTCTGTTCTACTGGATATCTGTTAAACAATGTCTATGCTACAGTACACATACAAAGGCAAGAAGTCCTTGCGAGAAGTGAGGTGCCCCTTGTCAGAGAGGTTCAGATTTTAGCTATTGCATCAAATATAGCATACCTGAAACTAAACTCTTCTGGAATAATGACAGTGGACAGTTAGCCTGTGAGTGTACTCCCAGCGCCAGCTGCAGAAGCAAAGTAAGCAGAACTTTATCTGGATTATGATTTTCTGCCATCTGTACTACGTACACCAGTTTCTGGAATGGCAGCTTCTCTGAGTTGCCATTCTCCTGTTACTCTGCTGTGACCCCACTAGACTGAACTCAAATTTGCAAACATTTCAGTTAATTTGGCAGAATTTATTTGTAGACTCCACTTCTCACTTTTACTCCCCATGTCACTTACTCAGCTTTTTGTTACACATGTTGTGTATTTGAAAGAGTTTGGTGTTGTTAATCACACTTACGCACACAACATAGTGATTAAGATTAGAAGAAGCATCCTGAAAGATTAAATTTTTCAAAGCAAATACAAAGCACATTATCCTCCTTTTGTAGGCTTACCTGGCTGCTGGCTGATGGAGACTTCATTAATTTCCTAAACAGTCACAGAAGCTGTTGTCTGTTCAGAAGCTCCTTGAAAAGAAAGGGTCATTGTTATTAAAAAGTGGATATCAAAGTCTGGGGGCAGTATATATCCTCAAGGTCCAGATTTGAACTATTTATTCCAACTTCAAACATTTTTTAGCTCTTCCACAGTTTTCAACATAAAAACAAAGAATTCATAACTACGAAATGCTGGGATGTTACTAATCCTCCCTAGCTCTGGGTAAGACTCCTCCAGCTTAGGGAACTGTACTGGTGAGAAAAGATATAAATTACATTGCTGTGTGCCAGCTTCAGAGAATCTAGTCACAAATACCTAAGCTAAAAAGCTTTTACTCAACATGCTAAAAAACAGTGGTAAAGTCTACTGCTTTCCTCTGATCTAAGATCATAAAAAAAAAAAATAGAACAATCCTTAAGCCAAATATTTATTTTAGACTTTCATTAAGTTAACTACTCAGATATGAACAACTGTTGTTAAAGATGGCATATGAAAACAGTAAAATGAGATATAAATGTAGGAGCGTGAAAATGCAGAGCAAAAGTACCATTAGCATTGTAATTAACCACAAAATTTACCTTTCCTTTATTCATCACAGGAAAATTCATTGCAACTTTATTAATGGTGAAAGGTTCAGTCATAGTCCTTCCTAAGGAAATAGGAGCAGTGTATCAGGATATCCTTCTTCCGCCCCAGAGTACCAATACTTTCAATTTTATATACAACGGAAGTAATTAATTGTAACACAAAGAAGCACAGCTGTGTTTCCTGATGGTCACACATGCAATAGCTGCTATTGTTTAGCGTTTTGAATATGTACACCGAGAACTGTTCGACTGCTCGGAACCTTTTATACTTTGGGTAGCACCTTTTGAATTTGTAATAGCTTTTTAATGTGCTACTATCTTAGATGCGATCCTGCATCCCTAATCGCCTCATTTTTTGCTGATGTCAGTGGGAGTTTGAACTGAATTAGGTGGAGCTGCCAAATCCCGGGATTTGCAGGCGAAGGCCATTTCTCATCGGAAGCAAAGGAAGTTACAGATTATTTATAAGGATTTGCTTTCAGTTGCATGTGGTTTTTTGAACTTATTCATGTTCCAGTACATATGCAATTATTTTTAAGACAGAAGGAGAAAAGATTTCTTACTACAGCCTTAACTTCATTACACATTTTTGAACATATGGGTTGATTGCTGTGACTGAAATATAAAAGCATATCCTTTTCTTTTAGATTTAGTGGACCTATGTTATATTGTTTGCACTAGAGAATGAGAAAAGAGGTGAGTCTTTTGCTGCACTTCTTATTTAGCAGCAATGCATTCACAGTTAAAGAAATGATTACACGGAGAAAAAAAAATAGGATTTGATTAATTAAAATTATTCGGTTCATTTGCTTTGTATAGGATTCAGATCTATTTTGTTCTAACAACCTTGGAAGAACACAGCATCTTCCATCTTGTAAAAGTCCCTCTTTATAAATCTTGACAGTGCCCACCAGAGCTGCCAGCAACAATGCTGCCTGAATCCACTCCCATGGAGGATAAAGCTGTTACACATATCGACAGATTTTTTTTTTTCTGTATTATGAAGAGTTCTCTTTGTTTAACAGCAGACTGGAACACATTTCCTATCTCAGCATTCAGTTTCTGCTGCTGAAAAGGAGTCAGTTGTCAAGAAGTGAATCATTTGTTAAAAAGGTTGAAAAGGATGAAGCCTCGACATCAAGAAAAGTCAATACAGTGTGGTTTGGCATCTAAGGATTACCCTAGCGTGTAAAAAGAACCAGTAAATCTCACTTATAATCAGAGGTGGAGGATCAGAAATATATGTTAGTGTATTACAAATATTCTGAGTGAAGATGATAATTAAAACTACCTTGTAGATCATTTGGCACTGCAGAATGATAGTTGATTCAAACTACCAATTTTAAAACAGCACTAGAGTCTAACCCTAAATACTTAATCTTGTTAGAGCAAATGAAGACTTCATAGGTTTTATTTGCATGCATCTAAGGAAAACATGTTACTAAGTCTCCAGCAAACTGATGTGAACAAAGTGCACAAGTGAAGCTCCTGCTGAGACCACAAGTACTCTTTTTCTGTAAGACTTTTTATGTTCTTGCTACCGAACATTGGCTTTAATATATGTATATTTGAAATATTTCTTGCATTTATATGATCTGGTGAAAATACTGGAATATGCTTTTTGTACACCGGTGTCCATTAAAAATAGAAATGTAAAAAGATCAACAATGCATAGAAAAAAAAACCTAACAACCAACAAAGAAAAAGCTAATAGAAAAGGCAACAGGAAATTTGATTCTTGATGGGCAAAAAGTCTCCTAAAGCACTTGTGAAGTCAGGTCAAGTTCTCCCTACAGCCCTTGGCAAGATGATACAGTTGTGGTCCCTATTACACGGCTTATTTAGGAATCTGTTCAGCTCCTGCAGCAGCTGCCTAACTCATATCACAGGTGTAGACAGCCCTTCCTCACTGTTCACTAGCACAAGGATGAAGAACTTGGACTGCAGAAACCAAGAAATGACACCAGAACACACCAAGAGCTTGAGCTGCAGGAATGGTTTCCTGTTTCCTCCTGCCTGTGCTCTGCACATTGAGCTGCTGTTCTTTGGAGTCTCTCCACAGCACTCTGCAGTCCTGCACGGCACTGTTGCACATCACGCTTTTTGGACTGAGGGTTGGCTGAGGCTTGCAATACTGAAAAATACTTTTCCCTTTTTACTATCAGTGCTTCACTAATAGATTTGAAAACAAAACAAAGCACCTTCCCTCACAGATCTGATTTTACCCTATTAAATTAACCAAGATTACATTTAGAACACCGTATCATTTCTAACTAACAGACAGTTCAAATTAATTTATAATCATAAGAACGTGTTTTCAAGTAAAATAATTCTGGGAAGAAAATAAAGGACCAAATCAAATTAATGTAAATAAAGTGAAAGGAATGTGTCCCTGTCTAAAGGGTAATATTCTTTTAATATCTAGCATGGAATATTCATCTCGGTAACAGTAACAGTGAAGCGATCATCCAACTGCAAACAGTTTTCAAAAACATAACTGGATCACAGATTTTATACATATGAATTTTAGAGACTGAAGGCAAGAAGAATCTACAAAGATTAAGCCCCATTAAATGGATGACCTTCTATCTATACATACCTCTTTGTTCTTAAAGATCTTTTTTATGTTTAAGATTCGCACTTCCCAAATGATTGCAAGAACCAGTAAGAAATTCCTGGACAGGAAATGACAAAAGAAAGCATCTGCAAGTTTAATTGAGCTCCCTTCATCATGACAGTCAGTCTACAACTGCTCTTCCCACGTTTCATGCTAGGCTTTCACAGCCCATCTTGGTTAAGAGGAGAATTAACATAAGTTTATCTTCATGTTTTCAGACTACGCTGTCTTTGAGTGTTGCTCTATTAAAGGAGGAATATCTCATGTTACTAAAACCTGACGTGTCCAAGCTTTTGCAGATTGCTAAATATTGACCAGGTGGGATGTCTGTTACTGATAACTAGCTCACTGGAACCCTGTGTCTTTCTGAGTGCCTATCACCCAAAGTGATTTAAGCAGGTATTGTTACCTTTCCTACGAGGTAAACAAAGCAAGTCAAAACAAAACAGGTTTGATTCCACAGTTACTTTCGTTAAGGGAAATACAACTGGGTTCATAAGACACCACATAAAGAAATTGCTTCCACCACCCTACTGCGTATCTCACACATTAGCATTGGTCAGCTCCTTCTCACATGCAGACTGCTATATGATTGTAAACAAGGAATCATATAGTTTTCATACTTTTGTTGTTAATCCGTATGTCTCAAAGGAAAATATGATACTTTATGAAGCTGAAACCATACTGTATGTGTACTGTATGTTTTGAAAAACACAGTACTTTCCATGCGATGTTTCATCAGACAAGCAGCACAATACTGCGATGCAAATACCCTTCAAGGTGCTTACAATTCTATGATCATTCCAGATCAAGATTAAGCTGTCTTCTGCAAGCCCAATATTATTAAAATGTAGTTTGTTTTTACTGAATTTATTTTGTGATTAAGGCTACTATTTACACAGCCCAATGCTCCTTATTTATGCTATAAATAGGCATATTGGTAGGGTAGCACAAACCAAATACTCAGCAACATAGTTCCTGATGTGACAGGGACTATCACCTGAGTGCTTTAAAAAGTACCAGTTGAGAGAGCAATTTCTGTGATTTGCAAATTAACTTACGGGAAATTTGATTTAAACAGTTGATCTATTTCATAAGCGGGCTCAAAAACAAATTTCTGGGCTAGTGGCTTTTGCTGAATTCAGGCATAATGGATTTAAATCACTATGAAACATCTGAAAAATGCAGGACTGTACTACCACACAGATTACTATTGAAAGAGATGCTAGCTCTAACAGCTCTGGTTCTGCTTGGGAGCACACACATGCATGTTGCATTCTTCTTCCATATTGAGTGTCTATTCTGCTGCTATAATCTGATAGTAGACAGAGTGGAGGAACAGCAGACTCATATTTTCCTTTGAAATTATAAACACAAGCATACAAGTTCTGTATTGCTTGGCATGAGCACTGTGATTTCGTCTCTCTTGGCTGTCTTTGTCTTGGATACCAACATTTTTTTCTGGCTCATCGGAAAAAATTTTCTACAAGTCTAGTAACGCAAGTCCTGCATTTTTAAATGACTTTCTCTGTAGTATCGGGCCACCTACACTTACTAGGTGTGCCTTTAATTGCCTATGTTTTAAAGGAGTCTGCAATACTGATAAGCCTGAATGTAATTCCTCTTTTGTTTTACTATATGGGATAGAATGCAAGCTAAGCAAGTTGCCTAACAATCCGTGTGTACAACACATGTGAACTACATTGCAGAGCCAGTGTGCTCATCTTACACACAAAGGGGGACAACACAAACCCTATATGACACTAGCAGACGACAACGGAGCTGGACTGTGTGGCGGTCAGCACAATGAGCAAAGCAGGGTTTCCCACATCATACACTCATGTGGCTAAGTCAGATTGCTTCCCAAGTGGTTCCTCTCTAAAAACAGCTTATCTGGGCAGGCAGACGGCCTAAAGGGTGTCTTGGTCAATAGCAAAGGGAAAGCAATTAGGTTTGTGATTTCCATACGGTCTCAGTTTCCCCCTATGGTTGGCCCTGTGTACAGAGCCCTTGACACGGAAGAACTGTGTAATGGAACCACGTTAACATTAGAGCCGCTGCCACTGTTTGTTGCGTGAAGGATTCAGCCCAGGCAGGCCACTCATCTCATGGCACAGCGTCACTAAAGCTCCTCCTGCACCGCTGCTGGGAGACATCACTCGAGGACAGGCGGGCAAATTGTTACTGTGGTAATTTGTCCTAATGATGAGGAGCTTGGAAATGCAATGCAAATCATCACCTTCAGCAATCTTATCAGTGAGTAGAGAAGCTCGTTGCAGAAGCAATGACGTATTCCAATGTAGGTAACCAGCTTTGTTAATTTAGAGAAACGGGAAACAGTAATCGAACAACTGCGTTGAAACAGGGCTCTCATCTCTCACAAGGCACTGGGACACGAAGCTTTTCCGAACTACTTTTCCACAGAGCTAAAGGACCAGCGTGATGCCCTCATCTTTCCACGGCCACCTGCCGCTGTCACCTGCCTGCCCTCACTCTCATCACACCCAGCGATAACCGCACGTACCCAGCACACCACGCGTCCGTGCCGCACCCGCCCGCGCCTCGCACCTCCGCGCGTCACACCGCGGCCTCGCACCTCTCTGGCGCCTCCTACAGGAGCTCCTTGCGGCTACCTACGGCCCGCCCTACCGCCCGGGAGGGGAGCTACGGGAGAGGAAAGGCGGCCAGCTTCTCCCCGGGCCGCCCCGCCAGCCGTGCCGCGTTGACGGGAGGGCACCGGGGGCTCTGAGGGGCGGTCCCCGCTGCAACGGCCCCGGCGCCGCCTCTCTACGACGGCCGTGGGCGCCGCCTCTGCTGCCGCTGCTGCGCGCGCGCCCGCCGTGCGCGCGCCCGGGCTCTGCGGGTGCCGTNTCCCCGTTGGGGCGCGGGCTGTGCCCTCCGCTCCGCGCCTGCCCGCGGCTCTCCGGCCCGGCCCGGTCGCTCCCCCCACCCCCGTAGCCGAGCGGCCGCTGCTCGGAGACCGTCTGCGGGCGAAGCGCAGGGGGCTCCCGGGGCCGCGGCTTCCTGCGTGGGCACGGGGCCGCCGGCGGGGCCGGGCAGGCCCGGCGCACGCCGCTCTGTCTGGCCGCCTTCGCCCTCCCCCTGCGTCTGCGCCCGCGGTGTTGTAATTCCAGGCGCGGTGCCGAGCCGGCGGCGGAGCGGGGCCTGCGAGCGGCTCGGGGAGGCTGCGGGGAGCGGGGGCACCGCGCGAGCCGGCCCAAGGCACAGCGGCCTGGGCATCCAGTGGAACCGACGGCGTCCGCTGTCCGGTTCCGGTTCAACGCGGTGTTCTCGTACCTGGTGANCCGCTGCAACGGCCCCGGCGCCGCCTCTCTACGACGGCCGTGGGCGCCGCCTCTGCTGCCGCTGCTGCGCGCGCGCCCGCCGTGCGCGCGCCCGGGCTCTGCGGGTGCCGTGATTGGAATCCGGCTCCGTCCCGCCCCGCCCGNCGAGCCGGCCCAAGGCACAGCGGCCTGGGCATCCAGTGGAACCGACGGCGTCCGCTGTCCGGTTCCGGTTCAACGCGGTGTTCTCGTACCTGGTGACAAAATGTCCCGAAGAGGCTGAGACACTTGGATGGCTTTTCGTCGGGTTGTAATCTGCCTAGCTGAGTGTGAGTTCAGCAATAAGGAGTGGTGGGAGGCTGTAGCACGTCTGTGAAGCAGTTGTCTGGCCTGTTGTGATGAAGGCTGTGCAGTGGTGAGCCTTTCAGGTGCGGACCGATCGTGTTTGTTACTTGTGTTCTGAGTTCTGTGAGGACGAGTAAGTCTTTGGTGGGTTCCATATGCAGTCAGCTTCTCGGTGCCTGCCCTCTGTGGGAGTGGAGGAGCTCCTTCTGTGATAGCCTGGGCTGGAACTGTTCCCTGACTCGCAGTACCTCCTCATCCTGGAATAAAGAGCTGCATGAAACCAATTGATATTCAGATACTGTAATCCACCCCGTAGCTTATGATACCCCCACATTGTGGCATTTCACAGAATTGGAGGCGACCGTTAGGGATCACGGAGTCCCAGCCTCCAAAATCTTGTCAGTAGCAGCTTGAAAAACATACCTGAATACTTGTTGACAATGTGTATCCTTGGGTCTTTACTTTTGTTACTTTTGTTACTTTCTCATAGGTCTTTCAACAGCTGTGCTTTGTTGTGTCAGGGTCTGCGCGGTTCATATTTCTGTATGGACACATTTGTGCACACCTGGAAGGCTCTGAGTGTGGAGTTCTGCCGTAGATCTTAAGGCACAGCTGCAATGTTCAGCTGCCTGTCCTCTCTGTACGATCCCTTTGGCCACTCTGTCTGGGAACAGTGAATTCATGAGGGCTGTTTGGAATCTTTCTCTTGTACAATGAAAAAAGATATTAGGGTTTGGAAGGCACCTCTGGCTGTTTACCAGGTCCAGCCCCTGCCCAAAGCAGGGAAGTCATCTGTTGGTAAAGCTAGCTACTTCTAGCTAGCAAGAAGTAACACAGAACTTGGAGTCCACCAATCAAATAGCATTCCTTAGTCAAAATGTGGGGTCCAGATTCTGGTGTTTGTGACACTGCTCATCAAGATCGTTGCCATCAGAACTGTGAGCTTTGTTGAGAGAAACAAGAATACTCAATACCGTAGAGTAAGTGGTGTATATGCACTTCTTCTGGGTGCCAAACTTAGGGAATTGGGGGACTAGAGCATAGATGATGTAACCGGTCATTAACCATGTTCTATATAGCAGTTGGCATAATTTTTCAACTACTCCAAGTTAGGGTTAACCAAATTTGGATCTCATCTGTGTTTGAGTGTGGTGCTATTCAGATGTGCAATAAGCAGCCTGCTAACTTCCTTTAGAAAGGACATGTGTTTCCCATAGATGAGTGTTACTGTGATATAAGATGTCACGAAGCATTGGACTGCAAGGAGAAAAGCATTTTGAAGAAACAATAAATAGCTTTGTCTACTTCCTGGAGTCCTGAAAAGCAAGCAGTGGGTGGATGGCTTAGGTTTTTATTTATTTTCTCCCTTGGTTTAAAGGTAGGAATGACGATAGTGTTGTATTTGTTCTCCAATAAGCAGCTGGGACATAATGTGACTATGCAATGATATTTAAAATCTTACCTAGTTGTTTTTTTGTATTGACTTACTAAATATTCACTACCTTAAGTTTTATAGTGAGAAATCAGGGAAGGCTATATTTGCAGCTCAAAAGAAAAAAGAAGTTGCTTTGAAAATAGCAGTGTTAAACAGCACTGAACTAATGGAATCTTTCTTAAAATGTTCATCATTCAGTGTAACTAAGGACTTCTACAGCTTCCATGAGTAGAATGAGGCCCACGTATGTCACAGACGTGTCATGAATGTTTGGATAAGTCCCCGTCATTAAAACAATCAAAGAGTAGATATTGGTGCTTGCAGTAATTTTGATTCATTCAAGCTTTCAAAGGCATTGAACTCGCCTTCTCCCAAGTCCTTAAAAGCAAGAAACCCACAGGAAAAAGCCAACCACTCTGTTTCTCTTTTTGTTTGTCGTTGTGAATAGCAGCTTCTGTCATGAGGACAGCATCTCCCTCAGTAGCAGGTAGATGTCTGACACGTGGAGCTTCTGTAGCTTTGGTGAGTGGATGGAAAGCATGGATGGGTAAACAGACAAGACAGCGTAGGTAAGGGAACGTACTACAAATGTGTTTCTCCCTTGCTTATGTCAAGCATCAGTTGAAGATCTTTCTATCTGTGTAAGCTCCTGGTAGTTTTTGTTTCCTCATTTGAAGGTGGGGGGAAGAAAACAGAGCATGTCTTCAGTGCCTGAGTTTTGCTTCACATACCTTAATATTTTCTGCAAATAAATCACAGAAGTGTTGAAGTAATTTTAAGATATGTCACTTCAGAGCTGTTATGTGTAGGCACTGATGGAGTTCTTAGAGCCTTATTTTGCACATTCATATTCCCAAAATGCGTGTGGGGGTGGGGGGCAGTGTATGTGCTTGATTTTGACAGCAGGCTTGCCTCTAGCAGCTGATGTTTTAGTGGTTTTTCTTCCTTGAACAAGAGCTGCAAAAATCTTTTGCAGTTGCTTCACCAAACCCTTGCTGATTATTCCTAGTCATGGTGATGTCATGGAGTTTCTATGCTTTCTAAAACATTTAGTACTTTAAAGGGAAAGCAAGGAATTTCTGTCTCTCTTGTAGGCACTTAAAAGTCACAGTGAAGTCTGTAGATCAGTTGATTGTTCTCAGAAATAAAGTTGTTTAGCTCCCCAGGAAGCAAAAACCATGTAGAATGTAGCCTGCTACATTGAATCCTTTAAAAATAATCTGTAGACTGTAATGCGTGCTCCTTGAAGTAGGACAAAAAAGTTGAAGCAGTCACCTAATTTATCTTTGGTGTAAAGAAAACATGACTTTTGCTTTCCTAATATTCTTATTACTCAGAATTACTGTTTTGTGAGGGATTCAGTCCAGAAACATACGCTCAGTAGTTTGTGCTCTAGGCGTGTGTTTTGTGCCTCCCTCAACAAAACAAAGCAATTTTTCTCCTTGTCTTTAATATGAAGAATTTCATTCTTCTCTAGGGAGGGTGAATTTTAGGTTTCTTTTGTTTTCCTGTGCGACTGTGTCCTGGCTGCAGCCTCTGGCTGATCTGACCGCTGTGTGAGATGGGACACTAACACCACATGGGAATAGCAGAAATGAGAGAACGTTGAAGTTTATTGTAGTTGGTTTACTACAGAAGTTTCAGTGTTTTTGATATATAGCGAGGCTTGAGATCTTCATTTGTGTTATAACAGAGATAAGATGTGTGAGTTTCTGGTTCTGATGCTGTTGTGAACTTTACACGGATGCTGTGGACAATATGATTATTATCTTTCAGATTTATAATGCGGTAGATTTATTCCTTGCCATTTTCCCTAATGGATGTCTTATGGTCTTTCTGTTTCTTCTGAGTTCTGTGCAGTTCACTCAGCTTTACTGTTTCAGAATGAATTGGTAAGTAAAAATCAAAATAGATATTAAAGCAGTCAAGTGAATTCTAGTTCGTGATTGTGTTGAAATGTGCAGGTTGTACATGCAAGAAGAGATGCAACAGAGAAGACTTAAAGTCCACTGTGTTATTTCCTTAGAGTTTATTTTAGAGAAATTGATAGACTCGATGGAGTGATTCCTGTTTGCTCATGGTGGGATAACTTACCTGTACTAAATTCAGAGGTGTTTGCATTCCTTTGGATGAAAACCAAGTGTTCTGGTTAGCACGAGGGGTATGCAACTCATTTAAAATCTTGAGAAGTTTTCAATATGACAAAATCTGTGAGGCAGTAGTTCAGACAGCATGATCCCTGTGGCTCCTTAAAATAGAAGGATATAGTAGTTTAAAATGTGATTTTTTTTAAATTTTTTTTTTAGTACATGATAAATGGGCTGTGCAATAAAAAAGAAGAAAAATTAGTATTGCTACTCCAGCTCAGTGGTGCTGTAGCTTAATTTCTATCACATGTTATAAGAACCACTACCTGTTTTACAAAAATTTTGAAACTACTTCAGTTTTCTCCATGTTTCCTCATGTGATTGCTTGCAAGATGGCTTCAGTCCTTAGCATAAAATGTGGAAGCACCTAACAATTTTTTGTCTGTATTCCCTCAGTGCATTGTCCTACAGAGGAAAAAACATATCAGCCTTGTTGTGCTGTGGCTTATAAGAAATGCAAGCAGACGTAGCAGGGGTAGGAAAGAAAGATATCAAAGAAAGTCTCTGAAGTCACGTGCCAGATTTCAGACCTGGTTCTTGGAAGCTACTTCCTTTTCACTGTTGCAGCTGTTGAAATTTTCTGAACTTGCTATTCTTGCAGTCTCTTGTCTTAGCAGTGTTAATTATTAACAACTTTTTCTCAAGTTGAGGCGGGGGGAGAAAACGTTCATGTGCGTTTACACTTCCTTTGTAAGAGCCTGATGCCAGACTACACTGGAAATCAGTGGGTAGAGTCTGAGTTCTGTGGCCTGACGTTGTGCAAGACTTTGCTGCTACAGAGAATTAATATTCTGCTCACAAAAGATTTGATGCACATCTCAGTGCATTACATGTCAAGAGAGAATTCCGTGGGTACAGAACCAGTGAAAAGGATAGTGGAGGATGTAGCCTGGCTTGTACGTTCAGATATCATTTTCTAGTCCATTTGTTCTTTTTCCCTATTTGTTCAGTTGAAAGTTCAGTCTGTAGTGCTGATGCAGAGACACAGACACTGTGTCCCATGGTGTTATGCAGGAGTATAAAGGTGGTTGAAAATAGAACATGAACAAGTAACGTGGGTGGAATTGTTTAGCAGGAAAAAATATTGACAGGAACTAGTATACCCTGCTCTTGCAAATGGAAGAGAGAACAGTGTGAGTACAAGCTGTGCAATTGATAAAGCAGTTGGAAGCACAAAGAAAAGCAGAAAGATGTGCACAATGTGTTCTGTGTTCCCTCCTCTTCCTTGAAAGAGAAGTACAGCTCTTCTAGAATTCCCTGGAGTAGGTTTTAAGAAGTTCTTTTGTGCCCTTTTCTGCCTTGGCCTAAGGAAAAGCTGTTCAGAACCAGCTGCTGACCTGGAAAGCTGGGAGTTAATTACAAGACAGGGTAGGGATACTGCATAGGAAGGCTCTGCCTGCTAATTAGGTACAACCATCCTCAGACTCAGCACCCAAGACATGGACTATCCTCAATTCAGATTACTGAATGAATTTTAGCAACGATGAGAAATTTGATAGTGATACTGACCTTTAAGTAGAAATGTCCCTGAAGGAAGAAGTTAAAAAAAAACAAAAACCTGCAAAGCAATTTGAATGAAACTTATTTCTGATGTCTCTTCTCAGAGATGAAATTAACCTTGCAGAATAAAAAATATATATGCTTTTTTTTTGTTGTTATATGTTGCCGTTTCTCTAATGTTATCTATGTTTACTTGATCACAACAGTTCGGTCTATTTTATGAACATATCCTATAGAAAATTGTCTCTGGGAATGTTCTGAGGTGTGTATGCCATTCATTAAGACTGAAAACAATGCCCTTCATCACGTAGGCAAACAGTTATTGTAAGCTTAAAAATAAAGTAAATATTGTTAGGTTTTGGAACTGCATCTATCACAGTTGCTGAGCTGGACTTAGTGGTCCTACTTGGGATAACTGTTCTTTCTAATTCATAGTGTTGGCTGAAGTTAAAGAGCAATTCCTGTTAATGCCATAATCTTCTACTTCGGTTAGCAGAATGAAACTTCTTTTCAATGGTGCTAATTCCATTTTTGTTTTCTGATACTACTTATACATGAATTGATTCTTCACTGAGGTAGCTGAAGTGGGCAGACCACTTGAAGGCGCTTTACGCTGACCTTAATGCTTTGTAACACTATTTTGGTAGATGGTGAGATACTTCTTTTCAAACTTAACAGTTAATACAGCTCTTTTTATACCCAATCAAGAATTTGAACGTTGCTCCACTCAAAAGTTAGGGCAGAGGGCTATGGTGAAGCACTGGAACGTTCCCATATAGCTGATATTCTTCAGTTTCCTGCTCTTAAAATTTCATGGAAGGAATGCAGTTAGAGACTTGCCAATTGGGGTTACACCAGGAACTGTGAAATCAAACCCAACCCAGACAGGACAGTTTTTATTCAAACCCAAACCTCCGTTAAACTGTCTGTTTTTGTTCCTCCCCTGGCCCTGCTTCATTCCCCCACCTCTCTTCAAGTTCACAAGTTTTTAAACGTAGAGATGTTTCTAATTTAGAAAATTATTTTGGCGTAATGAACTAAAACAGAAAAGAGGGGACGAAACTGGGGAGGTCAAAAAACAGATGGAAATAGAAAATCTGAAAACAACTAGTTAAAAAAAAAATACCCTTGAAATAATGGAATCTAAATGCTGAAATTATACATCTGCTCGGCAGCTGTGCATTCCTTAGCCTGGGGTTCTGCTGCAGAAATGGCGTTAGGAAGCTTTAAGAAAAAGTTTCAGATGCGGTTGTATAATATTTATGCCTCTTCGTAATACTTCAGGTAATAGTCCTAGAAATCTGCAGGAGGAGACAGAGGTGGAGGGAAGAGGTGTCAAGCTGCTGTAAGAAGGGCCTTGTCTGTCAGTAAACATCCGTTGTGTTTATACTTGTTACTGCATGAAATTCTGTCGTTTTCTTTCTCGGCGGTTCCTTGTGAGTATCTTTTAATTTATGCTGAGTTTTAATTATCAAAAGCTGAGTTGGTCACAGGGAAAAATAACCAAATAAAAAGTACTTGTATACGAAACAACAGTGAGCTACTAAGAGAAGAGATGAAAAACCCAGCCTCAAGTGTTTTGTTCCCAACAATGGCCAGCATTACTGTTGTGGAGGAGTGTGAGAGCTTGCAGCAGGCAGCTGCGGAACTATACCGCTCTGTGGCAGCTTCTGCCTGAATCCCGACAACCAGAAACTAGCTGAGACCTTAAATGTTTGTGTGTACATCCACAGCATGTTTCTATACAGGGTTACAAAGTGTTTTGCCTATAATTGAAAGTGTCTTTATAAGCTATTGAGCAAGGTGTAAAACTATATGTTTTTGTGTTTTCCTTTGCATTCTTTTTTTTTCTTTGTATCGTTCTGCTGATGGTGGTGTTAATCAGTTCTGTGTTGAGACTGAAATGACTTAGAGCAGGTTTGTGATGACTTTTCCTCTGTAAAAGGGTGACAACTGTGAATTCCTGCTTGAAGGAATTTTGGCCTGAATTTCAAAATCTGATGTTACATATCATGATGTAAATGCTATGAGTTTTTGTTTTGGTTCTTTGTTCTTTCTTTTGTTTTTTAGAAACTCTGGGAACAGTTTTCAAAGTGTTTCTGGTTTTGGAAGAAGTGTTGTTTTTTATAGCAAGATAATCTAGTGTGTTTGGAAAAACTGAAGGTAAAATAGTGAAAGTGATATGGAAGAGGAAGAATTGATTGGGAAAAAGCTTTGGGTGAGCTGCAAATGTAGGTGGCAAAGTCTCTTGAGGATATGAAAGCAGAAATGGGGTTTAGGGCAAGGAGTTTCAGGTAAAAGGAGACAAGGTAGGGGAATAGCAGCATGGCAACGTTGGATAGGTTTGAGCTTGGCAACACAGTAGAGGTGAGGTATACAGAGAAGAGATGGGGCACTAGGATGTTCCTTCACCAGCCCTCTTCCAGCAGACTTGGTTCAACAGAGACTCATTTATCTCCTTTCTCTGAACAGAACTGCACAGCAGCTCTTTAACTGTAGTCTTCTTCACAGCAAGTATTCCACTGTTGTAATTTCTGATTATTCCCTCCAGTATGTGTGACTTGATAGCATGATATGAGGCTTCCAGCCGTTACAGTTTTGTCAGTAAAATGTTTCCCTCCATGCAATTTATTACTTTCCTGTATGCATTTTGACTTGAGTATTTGTCATGTACAACAAACTGGAGCAACTGAAGGCGTATGTGCTGCCTCATGGCTGCAGTCTCGTTGAAATCCTGGAGGTGCAGATGGATAGGTGACACAGCTGGTGTGCTGCAGGCTCTTCAGGAGGTATAGGCTGGGGTTGTGCTTTGCCTCCTGGGAAGCAATGAGAATGTGGAGCTCTGCCTCAGGATGGGTAAGCAGTAGTTCACAGAAAGTGAGTGGGTCAGGATTAGCAGGCAGGTCAGCATGGGTGGCAGCCGTCCGTGATGAAGCTCAGTGGATGGCAGAGAGCGGCAGATATTGTTCATCTTGTCTTTGGTGAAGCTTTTAACAGAGTCTCTTGTAATACCTTTGTAGACAAACTTAGAAAAGTGTGCACCAGACAGACAGTAGGATGTCTTCCTAGTTGCCAGACTGACACAGCTCTGAAGAGCAGCGTGAAGTCCAACTGGAGAGTTCAGTGGTAGGTCCCAGTATAGTGTGATAGCTTTGGTAATGACAGCTGCATGGTGGGACAGAGTACACACTCAGCAAGGATGTAGGAGTGTTATTCAGAGGGATCTGGGCAGGCTGGAGAAATGAGCAGAGAGGATACTCATGTGAAGCTGAACAGAGGGAAATGCAAAGCCCTGTGGAGGGATAATCTTGTGTACTGGTTCAGACTAGGGTCTGACTGCCTGGAGAGCAGCTTTGCAGAAAAGACCCTGGAAGTCCTGTTCGACAAGTTGAATGTGCCCTTGCAGCAAAGTAGGTGAATGGTATCTCGGGCTGTGTTTGGAAGAGTGTTGCAAGCAAGTCAAGGGAGGTGGTTAATCCCTTCTCTGCACTGGTGAGGCATCTGGAACACTGTGACCAGTTCTGGCTCACCGTACCAGATGGGTAGGAATGTCCGGAGGAGCTGTAATACGAGGAAGGGCTGAGAGAGCTGGAACTGTTGAGCCTGGGGAAAAGAGCTCAAGGGTTTCTCAGCAATGTGCAAAAGTTCCTGCTGGAAGAGCATAACAGAGACTGCATCAGTCTGCTCAGTGGTGCTCAGTGACAGGGCGGAGGCAATGGGCACAAAATGAAATGTAAGGAATACTATTTACGCATAAGAAACACCCTTTTGCCTTTGTTTAAAAAAAAAAAATATATATATATTTAGAAACTGTTGATGGTCAAACAATGGAATGGATTTGCCCTGAGAGGCTGAGTAGTTTCTGATATTAGAGATGCCCAGGATGTGACTGAACACACCTCAGGAATGCACAGAGGTTCCTGCTTTGAGCACTGGGCAGTCTCTATGAGTTGCTTTACACCCCATCTGTTCTGTGCTTCTGTAAATGTAGTGTTAGTTGGTTGGTTAATCTAGATAAATCCAGGTATTTTGTTCCTTATCTCCTTGGCTTTTCTTTGATTTTTTTTCTGAATTTCTCAGAACACTGTTTTTCAACTTACTCTCATTCATTCTTATTTTTTTCTTGTCCACTCTCACATCAGTTGCAATTTTTGTTGGTTTGTTTTAACCTGGTTGAGTAAGGGAGCCATGTCTCAAATCTTGGGCCTGTTTTATCATGTGAATAGATCCACTGGCTTCTCCCTCCCCATCTACTGTACCAGCTGTGTTTTAGATGGAAACGGGGGGGGAAGGTGCTATTCTTGCTTGGTTACTCTGCTGAGCAGGCTGGAAACTCACTGCCCTTCCTAGTGGCTTTGCCACTTGCTCTGGCTTAGAAAATAGTTGATCAGGCTGCTAGCATAGAAATAGGTATATTTTTTTTCTCCCATCCCATTGCAGAGTCACCAGGTTTCAACATTTTTGCTCTCCATCTTCAGTATTCTGACTATTCCTAAATAATCTTCAGTATATATTTTTGGTTGTTTATTTTGTTAGTTCATTTTTAGTTCATTTTTTCTTAAGAGTCAGCTAGCTTACTTGTCTGCTGCTTGACTATTAGCAAAGTGGTGGAATGCATTATTTGTCAGATAAATTACCGGGGTCAGGAGTTTAAGGAGAATCAATATCAATTTGCGCTCTCCTCACTTGACTATTTTAAACCTGTTGTCTTTAATAGAGAAAGTGACCATGGTAAACATGATGGTAATACTGAGTATTGCAGGCAGTCAGGCATAACTGCTGGATGTGGCCAAATGATGTAATAAACTATAATGTGTGTGCACAGGTATTCACATGTATGCATGCAGATCAGGGAAGAGGTACTGCAGTTTTTATAAGTGAAGGTCATATGTCACTTGTTAGACCTTCAGAGGAATGGCAGGTATTTGGTTAGCAGTAATCTTGTTCATAAAGTCATTGTGAAGTTATGAAATATTCATCCTGTCCTCAAGAGGGTGACAAAAAGTCTCCACCAAGAAAAATCCAAAACACTTCTTCAATAAGAGAGGATAATTCTACCACATGCAAATAATTTATTAAAATAAAGGGGGAAAAACATTACAGTTAACCTTGCAGTGGAAAGGTACTAACATCCTTTTGGGAAGCAAACCTCTTGCATTTTGTGTTTAGAAAGGATTTGGGAAGTGGTGCAGATAGTAACAAAACATTTAGAGAATCCAGGTGTTCTAGGCTCAATCTAGTAGCACCACTGAATGTCTGGATGGTAAAATGTCAGATGAGGTACAGTAAGTGCGAGGTAACAATTCTAGTGCGGGCAAAATAGTTAAAGATTCTAAAGTAGGCATTAATGCTCTGGAAGATTTGGGATAGACTTCTGAAGAGCTCTTCGGTGTGAAGCTCCAACTTCAGATCACAAATATCTGCTTGCAATGGTTAATTTTGTTTCACTCCCTTCCATCCAGTGCTAGTAATTGTGGCCAGGTGGAAGGTTGGATTTGTTTGCTAATCGGACTGAAAACTAACCCTACAAAAAAGACCCTAATTTTTCCTTCCAGCTCACCAAGAGACCAGATGTGAAGTAATGGGGGAGGAGTGGCAGCACTTCCATTCTTGCAAACAGCCCAGTCTTAAATAAGTTTAAGCCAATTTTGAAGCAGCATTCTATACTCTCATTATGTTTAAAAAAAAAAAAAATGTGATTACACAGCTGTGCACGTTGATTGTACATAAGCATGCGTATTATGTAATTCTGGTAACACAATTTCAACAATCTCATTAAAACAAGAAGGTTGGTCTTTTTTTCCTTCCCCCAGCAGTGCTGGCGGGATGCAGTTCTCAGTAGGCTTGAGCTTCTCATGTCTGGGAAAGAAAAATAACGGAGAGGGCAACGTGATGGTAATCTATCAAACCTGAAATGAAATTAAGAAATTTATAGGGAATAATTTTTCTCCGCTATTTTTTCTTTTCCATAGTATAAGGAGAGGCAGGTGGTTTCTTACCCTCCTTACAGCGAATACGTAAGCTGAAGGGTCAGCGCCAGAATATGTGGTTGGGACTCAAAGAACCTTACAAGTTTGGGTTCACTCATTTTTTTTGAAGGATGTGTCCATTAGTGGGAATAGTGAGGTAACTTGTAGCCATTCTTAGCCGCTGCATGGGCAGTTCCTAACCAGGGCAAACAGGAAGGTGCTGTTCCTACCTTTTTTCTCTACGTGCCTGGTTGCAAGGCGGTGTCCCACGCGGAGGACTCAGCCAGACATCTGGTAGAATCACTATGCTAATTCTTCTGCCTTTTATCACACTAGCACACACACCCAGTCACGTCAGCTCCTCTGCTGTTATATTCAGGAGTGATTTTCACACCTACTTTTTGTTATATCACACTGACGTCTAGCTACCTTGATTGACACTTTCATTGGCTTAGGTTTAATGATATGGCCATCAAACATGAAGTAACATGTTTTTACTGTCTAACTTGTCTCGAATGTTTTCTGTTCGGCTATTTTATTTAGTGCGGAAAGTCTGATGATATAGTTTCCTAAAGACTGCAGCAATACAGCCAGATAGGCTTCCATTGATGTCTGCAATGAAAATCTGCTAGACGAATAAATAACTAGCAGACTGAGGGCGGCTTTAGATAAGCAAGCCTAACAGCTAGGTGTGCTAGAAAGGCCAGTTCTGCACTCTGTTAACACCACCCATGTGTGTCTTTACCTTTTCCTTTAAAGCAACACTGGTATTCCTGTGATGCCATAGGAAGTTATTTCTAACTGGATTACTTTTTCTTTTTAATTTTTTTTTTCCCATAGGTTTCCACTTTTGCTATGGTTGGGACAGACCAGTGGAACAAGATTCCCCTTCCAACTGCAGCTTGGCTGTAGTGTAGGTTGCCTGTGGGCAGAGCTGCAGTTTGGGAGTATTACCTATTTTGGAACACTGCTTTTCATTACCTTAAGTAATAGCCTTCCCATGTAATCTGTTAATGTACATGAAGTTCGTTCTTCCCACACACCCCAAACAAAAATGGGATGAGCAGAAACTTTCCCATCCCTACATCCACCTTTGTTCTTTTCCTTTTGCAGTAATGTCTTCTGTTTCAGTTTCGTTAAATGTTTCTGTATCTGATTCAGTATTTAACATTTGGGATTCGGGTAAATTCCTGATGCCAAAAATTTGAAAGACGAGGCATGGGTTTGACGATTAGATATTTTGGTAAGATGGTGAAATGGATATCACACTTTGATTTGAAGGTCTTGAGCTGTGTTATTTCCTGTGTTACGATCAGAGGCGTTTGGAAAACTATTGTTCCTGATGAGGGGAAAGTCAATATGCACGTTCTGTCCAGCTACAGAGAGGCTGTTTGGCAGCAGAAGGATGGGAGAGGGAGAGGAAACTGTGCTTAGAGGAATAGACATGTCAGTTGAGAAGTGGGTACGTTATGAAATCATACAGGGAGAAAGCTGGGGCGGTTGCACTGGGAAAAGATATATACCAAAACAGAACATAAATCTCTGTAGGAAATGAGGCCTTCCTGGGTCTGCTGCTCATCATACAATTTATTGGATGTGTGGTGGATTATTTTTTTTTTTATTTTTCCCTGAATGAAGAGAAAATTTGACGTGGAAGAATCATTAGAGGTGTAAGAACCAGAAATACCGCTGGTATTTGTTTAGTTTCATAGCTAGGGAAGAAATACTTGAACAAAGTTTTTTGTTCTGTTTTCTTCAGGTAATCCAGGCTTCAGAAGGGGAAAAAAAAAAAAGCCAACACAATAAAATCTTTATATAGTAAGGACAGATTGAACAACACATTTTTGTTTCCAAATTGAAATAATTCAGTCAAAGGAAGCTAGAAGTGACAAAAACAAAAGTGAGTGAAATGTGGATACTTTTTCTTTTGTTTATTATATGCAAAACTGGCCTGTAGGTATGAATGGAGAAAAACATTTGAGAATTGAATACATCATATTTGAATGTATTTTTGAAGAACTGCTACAGCTGAAGCAGAAGGCTCACTTTTTGACAGCACACATAATGGAAAGAAATGCCATGAGTTGGTGTGAGAGAATACACAGAAAATAGAGCAATGAAACGTGCAACAAGGCCTGAAGAGAACTGATGCAGCCAAATGTTCATATATTAGTATACATGCAGTCCCCACTCCTCTACTTACTTGAACTCATTATGCTATCATGGAAAACTAGTTCTGTATAAACAGCTTTTTGCAAAATAGCTTAATCTTGAAAATGCGGGGATTTGCTGCATGCTGCTTTTTTTGCACCGAGTTTTTTCCACCTAATGGGAGCATAGATTATAATCTGAGCACATGCTTTTAGGAGGTAAACTAGGAAATACTTCATTCTTGTAGAAACGACTTTCCCAAATGCTACTGAATTTTTAATTTAGAAAGCAGGTTTCTGAAAAGTTTATTATTTTAAAAGATCTTTCAGCAGATCTGTTTCTCTGCTCTTGCAAGCAGGTCATGACTTCAGTTGGCTATACTTGCTTCAGTTATGGCTCAGTAGGACTGCTCGTGCAAAGATGTGTTAAAAAGTGGTGTATAAAGTGACACTTAACTAAAACTGCTAGAAAAATTCCCAGTTGTAACTCTCATGAAATGAAGTATATTGAAAGGGATGGCACCTGTCAGGCTTTGCATTACGAATACATGCCAGATTAGCACAATGAGAAGAGGATGCTTTCCATTTCAAGACTCAGAACTTTTTAACAGCGGTTATTTATTGTGCTACTATTAAGTGTAATATATGTATTTTTACTTGGTAAGTGGTCTGTGGCCTTCAGAAAGGTTACAATTGTGAAACCATAAAGTTTGTTACTTTTCACTTATTAAAATAATTTCCACTGACTGTTCCTTAAAAAGAGAATGGTGAGAAATCCTGATCAAACAGCAACCTGAGATATGATTCATTTTAGATCTAAACATTTGGATAAGAAGGCAGAACTCTAGACCTTCATAATCGTTCTCCCTTTTTGGTGTGACTCTGAAAGTTCAGTGTTGCTGGGATTTGCTTGTCTGATTGGTTTTGTGTTGTTTTTTTTTCCCCTCCAGTTACTGGTTGTAATCTTTGCTGGCATGAAACTTGTGTTGAAGTAAAGTACTGAAGATGTGTGAATGTCCTCATAAAGCTTTCACACTCATGTTTTCCAACTGCTGTTTTGGAAAACATAGCTTTAGCAGATAATATCTTCAATAAAATATGAATACATTGTTTTAGTCTGGTGGGTTTTATGCTTGTTGAAACCTTGAGGATTACTTCATGTTTTTACTGCTATCCTTACATACACTGCTTGCGTGCAGTATCCCCGTAATAGGTCCTGGGGTTCAAAACACCTCCTGTAGGAAGGAGGAAAGATGACATTTAAAGGTGGGAGGAGGGCGTTAGCACAGGAAAGAATGAGAATGGAACTGTTACATAGGCCTTCTGAAAAAGAATCGATGCTAATTACTTTGTGCAAGCTATTTAAAATCTGTCACGTAATCACGTTATGGTGGTTTGAACTTCAATTTTAATGTGTAAACATATTTGCTTTTCCATTCCTGACCAACAAATTTAAATAAATTTTATTCCAAACAAGTAAGGGTTATTAAATATATTTTAAAAGAAGAATAAGTGATTGTTTATTTTAGAATATTTGTGAATCTTTGTTACCTTTAAGTTAATACAGAAATACAAAATAAAATAGAAAATAGTTGGTTAGAAATCGTGGTGTTGCTTTGAATTTCAGACATCAGATACCAAATTGAACATTAGAAATAAGTGATCCAGAAATCAATGTATGTGGATGAATAACAGATAGTAGCCATAATATAGATCTCGTTGGGGAAAGAGTGAAGACTTAGAGTTGTGTAATCTGAAAAACTGAAGGTATCAAAAATGATGCATACAGCAAAACAACTGCTTTACCCTTCTGTAAAATAAGAGCTCATCGGTCACTGTGTGCACAGCTTTTGTATTTACTGTGAATACTGACCTAGACAAATATTTGTGTATGAAATGGTCATATGCTGTGCGTAACAAAGCCATCTAAGTTAGGGTTTTTGTTCTGATCCAAAACAAAAAGAAAGCTCTGCTTTTAGTTTGCCTAGTTTGTAAGGGTCAAGCAGTTAGCTGCCGGTGTTTCTGATCCTGGGCATGCTATAACCAGCATTAAGAAATATCTGTAGTTTTGTGGGTGTTGGTTGGTTTGGGTGTGTTGCTTTTTTTTTTTTTT